>OX333076.1:32263656-32863656 GCA_946863875.1 Alloplasta piceator | reverse complement strand
TTTTTTTATTCTCGCAGGTTTAAAAAATAGTAATTATCAAAATTTTTGTAATTGATTATGTACAGAATGTCAATAAAAGTTCAAAAATAAATTAAAAAATTTTCATAAGTTTTCGAGTGTTGACAAGTTCGAAAAAAAACTTTTCGAGAAAAATATGTTTGCAGTTTTCATAACGTTTTCCTTGATAAAAAGTTGTGTATTTCCTAAAATATTTCCTTGAATTGAACTATACTAGAGTCTGAGCCAGATCATGGTTCTTCATCAGCATCGCCAATGTCATCCTTGTCTTTTTTTATTTCGCATGAATATTTCGTTAAAGAATAAAACCTAACAAAATCCGTGAAAATATATAACTCAGTCAATTTTCAGAACTTTAATTCACAATTTTAGTTTCATTTTTCTGACAATGTACATTTTATGTAAATGCAAAAAAAAACTTTTATTTTTATTTTACAGTGGTTTTGCCTCTCAAATAGTCAATTTTGGTATAAAGCTAGAGAGAGGATACCGATGGAACTTTCGGCGTATAGCGGCGTCTATGAGGCATTCTCTGTCAATTCTGCCACTTTTTTTTCGACCCTCTCAGATCCGTCCCAAAACTTATCACAGTTTAGTCCCACTTGGAAGTATTCTGTGCGATTATTTTCAGATTTTTTAAGCTGTGAATTAAGGAGTTGCATATATTTTTTCGAATCCACATAGCTTAAAATGGAGAGGATGTACAAAAAAAACATTCCTACAAAAAAATTATGTTTTTCCATCAATTATTGAATGCAATATGTGTTATATTTCTATTGCAAAAACTATAAGCGTGATGCAAAAACTATTTTCTGCAAAAAAAAATTAAAATTAATTTTTTTCGCACTGTCCAACACCTTCAATTCTACTGTCAATTTTAAACAATCGCTAATAGTATTAGTGGAACGCACAGAAAAATCCACAATACGGCTACTGATATTTTTCGTCATTAAACAAATGTTATTCACAAAAAAATTGCATAAACTTATGTGAATAACATTTCCTACCCCGAAAACAATCAGTTGCCGCATCGTGGATTTTTTTGTACGTCCCACTAATACTATTAGAGATTGTATAAAATTGACAGTAGAATTGAAGGTGTCGGACCGTGCAAAAAAAAAATAATTTTTATTTTTTTTTGCAGAAAATAGTCTTTGCAACACGAATAAAAATATAACACATATTGCATTCAATAGTTATTGGAAAAACATAATTTTTTTGTGGGAATATTTTTTTTGTACGTCCTCTACGTTTTAAGCTATATGGATTCGAAAAAATATATGCAACTACATTAATTCACCGCTTAAAAAATATGAAAAAAATCGCAGAGACTACTTCCAAGTGGGACTAAACTGTGACAAGTTATGGGACGGATCTGCCCCTACAGCACACAATATTCCTGCAACGTTGCTGCAATGTTGCACGACAACATTGTAATATTCCAAAAAACATTGCTGCAATCTTGCTGCAATGTTGCTTTGTCCGACGATTGAAATATTGCTGCCATGTTCCGCAATATTCCAGAAATATTGCATCCAATCAATATTCAATATTCCAGCAATATAACTCGTATTGCATATTTAATCTTTCAGGAACATTACCTGCAATGGAAACTTTATCATTTGAATTATTGCATAAAATAAAAATATGTCGTTTCAAGTCCATAGGACTGCGCAAGCACAGAGCGCGCGTAAATATTCCAACGATTGATTATTAATTGAGGACCCCGATGCTTGTAATACACCGGACCTTTATCGGTGCTCGGTGGCTCTCTCACCAGCGCGAGAGCGCCCACCGACCGCCGCCACCTAACGGATCTCAGGCGAAGTACCGAGATCGTGGGAGGCCCCAGGTCGTCCCGTTACAGTATATAGTCATATTTTACGAATAAGAATCATTCAGAAACCAAATATATTTTGGTTTTATAGCTTTTTTGATATTGAACATTTTTTCAATACGAACCCCACTCGGAAATTTATATATTTAAAATATATGCAAAATTGCGTACGAAATATATTCGAAATATAATTACCGTATATAAATGAATATATTTAAAATATATTTTAGATATATGTAAAATGTACGACACATACATCTGAAATATAGATTAAATATATGTTGCATGTATTCGATATATAGTTAAAAAATGGGCTGCATACATCCCGAATATGAGTTGAATATGCGATACCCGTATAGAAATTTCCGAAAATCGGAAATTCTCTAGGAGAATCAAATACAAAAGTACGAGTTCACGAGAAGCCGGCAAGAACTCCTTATATGGCTTCATCTACGCCGGACTTCTGTTAATATTCCGTTCTCGCGCCCGCCTTTATAAGCATACTCGTCGCGTCTTCCGTATGGGGGTTCAGCGGTTGCCGCTCTGCGACATCTCGCGGCGAGTCTAGAAACTATCGCAACGCTGCCTATACGTTACGAACATGTGGCAGGCGCCCGATCGGTTGTTCTCGCGGGATAAACATTATAATGTAAATCATAATGAAAAGTGTGAATACAATAAACTTAAATAATTAAATAAATATTATGTTAGTTAGTTAGTTATGCTACCATATATATTGCATATATGTGTGGATTAAAAATATATGTACATATATTCGAAATATATCCACATATATTTTGCGTATATTAAAAATATATAAATATTAATATATAAATAAATACGTATATATAATAATATAATATATATAATATATAATATATATAAATATAATGTATATAAATATAATATATATATATAATAATATAAATAAATATTAATATTATTAATATCACATGTCCTATTAATGTCAAAAGCATAACAAAATTTTGAAAATAAATATAAAAAAAGAAAAAGAAAATGAATCGAAATCAATCGTTATTGATATTTTATGAGGAATAAATTAATAGATCTTTTTCAATGGATCTTTTTCATATTTGTTACGCTCGTGTAGTTGTAAAATTTGAAGTTCGATCTCACCAATATTTCTCCAATTTACTCGCAACGTTTCAACAAAATATCGCAGATATATTGCTTTGGAACATTTCCGAAACATTGCTGAGAAGTTTTAGTGCAATGTTGCGTAGCAATGTTGCCACAACATATCTGCAATATATCATTGCACGTGCAATATGACAACATTGCTGCAACATTGCAGCAATGTTATGTGCTGTAGGGGTCAGAGGGTCGAAAAAAAAGTGGCGGAATTGACGGAGAATGCCTCATATATATGTAAAGCTTCCCCGCTCCTCTCTCTCTCTCTCTCTTCTGTTCTCTTCTCTTCTCTGCCGACGAATTCAGATTGATTCGAGAGTAGCTCAGGCGGATATCTGGCTCTCGGCAACGTAACAAGCAGTTCTCTGGCGTCTATAGACCATAGAATCCAAATGATGTATCGCTTCGGGTCAACTGTGGGCCTGTTGCAATCTATCCTTCCGCATGTTGTGCACACTCTAGCTGCAGTGTGTCGCCAAATGCCGGCTCTGGGCTGTTAGCAGCAGTAGCAACAATGGCAGCAGCAGCTAGCTGTCGTCTAGTGTCCAGAGAGGCGAGTAACCATACAGCCGTTATAACCAAACGTGTATTTGTACCGTATATCTAGATACACACGTATATGAGGGTGGCTGGAAGCACAGCATGTTATTTACTAATTGCCTCCTCAGGGAGATTTTTCTACGTTTTCTCGGATCAAAATAAATCTTGGACGAAGATCTCGCCTCTATGATTTTAATTTTCTCGCTAAGGATCCTCAATAAACTATGGACGAAAAATCAGTAGACACAAATTTTTATCGTCCACGATTTTTCAATCTTTTTTGAGAATTTTAAATTTTTGAAAAATTAGAAACCCTTAAAGGGCCATTCTAGGATTTGAAAAAAATCGATTTTTGTTGTTAAAAACGTATCTAAGTATCTAGAGATTTATGTTCCAAAAAATAATGAGCGTGAATTATTTCTTAGTACTGTATTTTCGTATTCGAGTGCAACCCCTCTTGATTTGCAGCGAGCTTTCTACTTTAAACGCCTTTATCACGGAACTACATTTTTCAAGTCTGCCGAACTCATGACTCAAACAAATTTCAACCGATTCATTTCAAATTTCAACTGTACATTCGAAATAACGTTCTGTAAAGCACTACGTAGGATTTTTTTCATTATATTGCATAATTCCTTTTTTATAAACAATTTCCTGACGATTTTTTCATGGCATTTTATACCTTTTTATTTAGAAATGCGCCATTTTTACAAAAAACAACATATCCAAAAAATCCTACGTACTTCTATAGCTATTCTTATATAAGGTATTCCAGCTCATCTCAACCACTTTTACATGTTGTATTTTTTTATTTGGCTCAAACTTTTTTCTATTATTGTACCTATTTATGGAACCTTACTTGATTTTTTTTTAAATTTTTTTACCCATGCATTTACAAGATATGATTTTTTGATGAAATTCGATGATTTTTTTTTTTTAATGTTCGTTTTTGAGTGCAGTTTTTGATAAAAAATATTAAAAATTGAACGACATTCATCTTCTATATCGTTTTACCGCTTAAAGCAAAAAAATGTTAATTTCAAAAGGTTGAACACTTTTAATTTTTTTCAACAAATTTGTTAAGAAACTTCGATTTTTTTAACCATTTTTAACGTTAGCTTGATCTTGGGCAGATTTTGTCTTATATTAGTTTTCATAATTAAAAACCATTTTTCTTTCCATCACCAGCAAAAAAAAAACGTTTTTTTCAAAAGGTGCGACACGTTTAATTTTTTTCAAAAAGTTTGCTAGTCAACTTTGACTATATTAACTATTTTTAAGACTAGTTTCATGGTAGGGATATTTTCCCTTCTATTTTAGTCATAATTAAAAATAGTCTTTTTTCAGTATCAGTAAAAAATCGTTGATTTCAAAAGATCGGACACGTTTAATTTTTTTCAAAAAATTTGCTATGAAACTTTTACTATTTCGACCATTTTTAATGCTAGTTTAATCGTGAACAGATTTTTCCTTCTATTTTGTTCATAATTAAAAACAATTTTTTTTCATCACAAGCAGAAAAACGTTTTTTTCAAAAGGGATACGTTTAATTTTTTTTTAATTTGCAAGGAAACTTTTACTATTTTAACTATTTTTAAGACCAGTTTCATCGTCGGAACATTTTTCCTTATATTTTTTTCTTGATTGAAAACAAGTTTTTTAAAAATTGAATGTAGTTTTATTAAACCAACTACAAGCCATCTTTGATATCTTAAATACTAGTTTACAAATGTTCGCTATTTCCTTATCGGTTAAATTATTAGAGTTGTTGGTTCCGGCGTCAATCTTGCAGAAATAAAGCCGTCAAAGGAAAAATGCTGCACAGTCGCCATTTTGACATCCATCGCCATGAAAAAAAATGTTGTTTTGTAAATCCGATTATTTTTTATGGTTTCGCTGAAAAAAGAAATTACGAAATATGCCCTTTTTTGGTCTGTAGAGTGGCCTAACCCCTTAAAAGTTTATGCTTGATAATTAGAAAATAAAGGAATAGTTAGAGTATTTATCACGTATTTTATAAAAACAGAACCTATTTTGAATTCGATGCCAACCGCTGGCAACTCGATAACTACCAATTTTCAAAGCTCACAGTCAGAGTAATCTATTTTTTCAGATTAAAAATCAAGCTGAATCCAGAATTTGTCCATACATTCTCATATAGAAACCTCGCTCTCTATTCACAAACTGTGAAGAAGCAAAAAATTCATCCTTTCAAATTGACAATTCAAGATTAAAATTTCAAAAAGGCTTGAATTCGGAAATTTTCAAAACGGTACAAAAAAATTTTCAAAAATTTCAATGTTGGTAGTAAAAATCAATCGCAGAGATCTTTACGCGTGGAATATTTATTAATTAGCCAAAAGTAACAAAAATCGTACTGAAAACTGGAGTCTTAAAATCTATCATTTTGTTTCTCGACTAGAATAATAATTTCGTAACCACCCGATAATTTTCAATATTCAAAAAAATCAATGAACGTGACTTCAAAATAACTTTTTCAATGATTAAAACCAGAATTAAATTTCTTTGATGGAAATTCTCACTCCAGAAACTTATTCCCAGATGTATTACTACACGTCAAATTTTGCCAGAAATTACACCGGCACACAAAATCAAAAAAGTGGTCTGTACTTTTGACCAGATCCACCTATCTATATGTATTTTGATGCGCTGAATCCGAATCCGAAGTCCGTTTGGCTCATACACCCTCAAAATTTTGAGTAAATTGCGAAAAACCGCTAAAAATGGCTAAAATTTGCGAAAAATCGCAGTAATGAACATGAAACAAATTTTTTTTCACCCATGCAAGATTTTCGTGCTTTTCACCATATGCGTAGACAGCCGAAAAGTGACTCTTTTCGGTCTTCCCTCCGGGGAAAAAAGAACCGAAATCGTCTGTTTTCACTCTTAGCTGTCAAAAAAGAGCCCCTTTTTGGCTATCCACGCATATACTGAAAAGACACTCAAATCTCCCATGGGGAAAAAAAAGATCGTGTGCAACGCGGGCCAGAGATTCGTCTTTTGTCTCGCGTGGTTGCGGCCCTCGCTTTGCTCGTTGCGGCAAACTTCACGCTCGACAAAAAGACTTATCTCTGGCCCTAGATGCACAAAATACTATTTTTTCACCCCTGCAAGATTTTCGTGCTTTTCACCATATGCGTAGACAGCCGAAAAGTGACTCTTTTCGGACTCTGAAAAGTGACTCTTTTCGGTTCTTTTTTCCCCGGAGGGGAAAAAAGAAGCGAACTCGTCTGTTTTCGCTCTTAGCTGTCAGAAAAGACTCACTTTTCGGCTGTCTACGCATATGGTGAAAAGCACGAAAATCTTGCATGGGTGAAAAAAAATACTATTATTGAAGTAGATCAAGTATGTTTATTATGTATTTTGATGCGCTGGATCCGATTGCCGAGTCTGTTAATCTCGACCATTCATTCACTGCCGTCCAAAAGTGTGAACACACTTGCCCCAATTCCCAGCCGCACAAAAAACTTGCACTACTCTTTTAAAAATAAAGATGTTTCAATTTAAAAAGTAGCGTTTCAAAGAGGATATATTCAGCTTCATTTTGCTTTATCAAAAAAAAATTATATTTTTTCAAATTCGGTACGCCCTTTGCAACATATGGTCGTTTTTTGTTTTTTTCGGCGTACGACCCATGCCATTTTTTTTAACTGTTTCTCACATGAAAAACTTGTGGAGGGGAGTATAAATTTCAATTTCGTTTGTTAAAAAGTGTCGTACAATTTTGTTTTCGAAAAAAACAACCATATTTATAAAATCAAGTGTAACTCCAAAACTTCTGAGTTTTTGTTAAATCATTAAGAGGGTTCAAAGTTGCATACAGTTGTTTTGGATTTAATGAAATTTGTTCAGAATTCAACATGGAGTCTCTCACCTCATCTACACGGCTTTTTCTTCGAAAAAAGTCATTTACATGGCTTTTTTTATCGGAAAACCCGTGTAGATGAGGTAAGAGACCCGATTGTTTCAGATAAAAAAATATCTCGTGAAAAGAAAAAAATTGAAAAAAAATGTTGGAAAAAAATTCTGAAATAATTTAATTGAATCCAGAATAATTGTATGCAACTTTTTACCCTCCTAGTGATGACACGAAAACCCAGTAGTTTTTGAGTTACGCTTCATTTTATAAATACGATCGTTTTTTACAAATATTTGAATATTTTTGCGAAAAAAAATCGTACGAAACTTAAAAAAAAAAAATTAAAGCTTTTACTCCCCTCCACAAGTTTTGCATGCGAAAAACAGTTTTAAAAAAATTTCATGGGTCGTACGCTAAAATTTCAACGCCAAAAAAGAACAAAAAAACGACCATGCTTCAAAGGACGTACCGAATTTTGGAAAAAAATCCAAAAAATTCTTTGGCGGAAGCAAAATGAAGCTGAATATATCCTCTTGAAAACGCCGTTTGTTGAATTGAAATATCTTCATTTTTAAAAGAGCAGTGAAACTTTTTGTGCGGCGCGGAATCGGGCCAAGTGTTTCCAAACTTTTGGACGGCAGTGTATGGATGATCAAGTTTAACAGACTCGGCAATCGGATTCAGCGCATCAAAATACATAAGAAACATACTTGATCTAGTTGAATAAAAAAAATTTCATACTCATAACTGTGATTTTTTGCAATTTTTGGTTATATTTAGCGGTTTTTCGCAATTTACTCAAAATTTTGAGGGTGTATGAGCCAAACGCACTTCGCATTCGGATTCAGCGCATCGAAATATATAGAGATAGGTGGGTCTGGTCAAAAGTACAGACCACTTTTTTGATTTTATGTGCCGGTGTTACCGATGCCATTTGAGAACCCGTAGTAAAAAACTCCATTGAATCGCCAATGGCAACCAATGGTCCTCATACGACTCCATTGGACAATGAATGGGGACCCATTGAGATTTCCGCATTTGTCAATGGCGTACAGGGCTGACCATTTATTAGTGAATGGGTATCCATTGAACATCAAATGCGGATGAATCAAACGATCATCATTTCTCAATGATGCTCATTGGAAAGCCAATGCGGATGAATCGAATGATCATCATTACTCAATGATGCTCATTGGAAAGCCAATGCGGATGTATCGAGCGATCAGCATTGCCCAATGGTGTCCATGGGAAGGTAAATGCTGATGAACGAAATGATCCGCTTTACCCAATGATGTCCATTGGAAAGTCAATGCGGATGAACTTAAAGATCAGCATTTCCTACAGATGTTCATTGGAACCCAAATGCGGCTAACGATGAAATGATCAGCATTTACCAAGGATACCCATTGAATAATAAGTAACTACGAATTATACAATGATCAATATTTATCAATAATGTCACTTCATTGATGACTGATCGAATGATGAGCAGCATTCGTTAATGATGTTGCAATCCATATTCGAGGTTCAATGCTGAACAATTGAACCCATCGATCGATGAGAATTTTTCCGAATGCGATATTTCTCAAACGGCGGTGAATTAATAAAACTATGTAAGAGTAGATGTCGCTGATTCTCATATATGAACTAAATATTTTCTTCAATTGTAATAAATGCTGATGATTATATCGATGGTCAATTAATATTAGCATAAGCTCGGAAATTATTCGAAAGTAATTTTAAAAAAATATATTATAAACTGCTCATCAAGTACGCGTACGGTTGGGATAAATGATTTTTAAAACCGTTTATTTTTAACATATACACATAATTTTATCAGTCCTTCTCAACCCGATTTGTGAGAGGAGAAACGTATATACTTTCATTATCAATCGTCATCTGAATACACTTAAAATCTATTTTCTCAATTCTGAGCTTCAATAATTTCTATTAAATGTAATAATATATATAATGCGTATATAATTATTGGTCGTTATGCTAATATTAGCATTATGATTAACCTTACTTACTGATAACTTACATCATTTGATTATTTAATGCGTAATTCCATGTATATATAGCAATCATATGAAAGAATCTCCATTGATGATCCCATTTATTCCCCATTGCCCACAAAAACCAATGGAGGTGAATGGCGAATTAACTAGAGAGATTGTCTCCATTGAATCCTCATAGGATAATCCCCATTCCGTTTCAAATGACGAATTCAATGGTGAAAATGTCCTTAGACAATTCGGCATTCATATCCATTGGTTTTGTGGGCAATGGGGAATGAGTGGCGAACAGCAATGGAGATTCTTTCGTATAGTAAAAACTTCATTCATCGCCATTGAAAAATCCCCATTCATTCCCCATTGCCAAAATAACCAATGGGGATGAATGCCGAATTGCCTAAGGGGATTGTCTCCATTAAATCCCCATTAGATAATCCCGATTCCGTTTCAAATGGGGAATTCAATGGCGAAAATCCCCTTAGGCAATTCGGCATTCATCTCCATTGGTTATTTCGGCAATGGGGAATGAATGGGGATTTTTCAATGGCGACGAATGGAGTTTTTTACTACGGGAACTTCAATAATATTTTATGGCAACTCGAGGTTTGACGGTTCAAAAAAAAAACCTATACTCACTGCGTCTATCACGAAATGATGGGCGATGAGAAATTTTCCACTCATTACGAATAACTCATAAAATTAAATTTGAAAGATTCATTCGAGCTTTTACATCCATAAAAAGGTCATTCTCGAAATAATGACGTGCGTGAGTACACGCCACCATAAATGTATTTTTTTCCATATTTACAGACGAATTCTGTATACACAGGTTTTCATTGGTGGCG
The DNA here is from genome assembly GCA_946863875.1 of Alloplasta piceator. Taxonomy (NCBI): domain Eukaryota; kingdom Metazoa; phylum Arthropoda; class Insecta; order Hymenoptera; family Ichneumonidae; genus Alloplasta; species Alloplasta piceator. The sequence goes on along the minus strand of OX333076.1, from coordinate 32,853,369 downwards.
TGCAAACCCGCGAAGCCAAACATAGTGGGCTTTTGTGCCAGTAGAGTTAATTTCGTGCATGTCACGTTCATCCAGAAACCTCTTTACCGGCACTCTCCGTAAAAAAAGGCCCGTGGAGGGCAGAGCCGAGAGAGTTGAGCTCTGAAAAAGCTTGCTCGAGGAGAAACGTGATCCCTGTTGAATGATTCGAGTGTAATTGTGAAACAGATTACTCGCTCACTCAATGTTTTTATTTGCGCAAGACCTTATACAAGTATCTACATGTTTAACGCTCCATGAATATATACAGGGTGACCCGTTTGACTTGACCAAAATAACTCGACATTTGGGCAGTAAATAAAAAAAACGCTGAGACACGAATCAGGTCGATTAAAATGAATAATCAAATGGTTCTCTTGCTTTCATATTGAGAGGAAGCTTTCAAGGTGATACCCAAGGTCATGCAATGTGATTTTTATGAAAACCAATATTTTTTATTTTTTTATTCCTGTACCGTTTTATACGTAAAAAAATGTTTAATTTTTAGTCAAAATGCGTATTAAGTGAATCTTTGCATTACTTTGAAAAGATTCACTTAATAAAGAAAATTATTAAAAAATATACCATGTTTGGGCAAAGTGTTTTTTTATTTGACCGTTTCCATTTTTTTAAACGGTGACCTTCGTATTACTTTGAAAAGGTCCACTTGATAAGAAAAAAATAAGAAAAAAAAATTGATTGTTTGGCCAAAGTTTTCTTTGATTCAACCTACCTCAGAGAAAACAGAAAAAAAAAAATTTCACAAAATGGCGACTGTCTGAACAAAAAAAGGCGTCCTTCGACTCTTTTTTTCATAGTTTTTAATTTTTTTACAATATTTAAAAAAACAATTTTCATACAAGACTGGTAGGGTTGATAGAGAGTTATATATTGAAGATTGGTAAAAAATTTGAAGTAAATCGGTTGAGTAGAACTTGAGCTGTGTTGAGATAAGTAGCATAATCCAATTTGCTCCTACGTGACGGACGTAGTTGCTACGTCACTAAAATAGCTATCACTCCGTAAATTATTGGAATTCAAACATTTCCTTTCGAGGATATATTTTTAAAGGTCTTAACTTTGAGAATATGCAAAAAAATGACTTATTTAAAATTCTAGAACAGAATTCCCCCTTAAAGTTACGCTGTGGCGTGACCGGCTCCGCGTCACTAAAATTGCTATAACTCCGTAAATTATTAGCATTCAAAAATTTCCTTTCGAGGATATATTCTCAAAGGTCTAATTGATTGTTCATTTTAATGGAATTAATATGACCTTCGGAATTTTTCGTTTTATAAAATATAGAGTTCGTCCTTTCAGTATCTCAAGTGGAATGCGACACCCTGTATGTGCTAATACATATTTTAGGAGGTTGAATTTTGGTTTGTATTCTGTAGAATCAGCGTACGAAATCAAACTATGTTAGACTCTTAACATTGTTCGAAATAACTAAACTTCATGACAGAGAATAGGGAGGGAGAAGTTGATAGATGTGTGTCATCCCACAGAGTTCGATAAAAGTATCCATGTATTATGGGTATGTGGATACCCGATCGGTAGCACATGGTTAATAATGCCGCAGAATGGCGCCCAACAGTAATTGGTTTATTGATCGATGTTTAATAGATGATCATACATTCATTAGCGTCGGCATGAGCTATATACAGGGTGTCCCAGGAATGAAGGGCAATACCGTGAGGGTAGATTCGTGACGTAATATCGAGTAGAAAAGTTCATTGGCATTTTTTGATATTTTGAACCCCTGAATTGTTATTAATTAATTCAATTAATAACAATTCAGGGGTTCCCCACACGGAAATATAATATACCGGAAAATATATTTTTCGATATACGTGAAAATATATTAAAAATATATTTGAAGTGTACATTATATATTCTAAATACATTTTAGATGTATCTAAAATATATATCAGATATATATTTAATATATAATATGTACATTCCTATAAGAAATATACTCAAAAATATATTCGTGATAAGTACATTTTCGGCAGAAAATATTTCTTTGAAATATACATTAAATATATTTTAGATATATGATTATTGTGCATAAAAATATATTTTTTGATATATGTAAAAACATATATTGTGTATATGTAAACATATATTAAAATTATATTATATAAAATTATATATGTGTATATGTAAACATATATAAAATTATATATTAAAATTATATACATTGTCCTGAAAATTTGTCATTGCAAATTTTTAATAGCTATTAAAATAAATGTGAGATTTAAAACGAAAAACGTTAGGGGTGCATGCAACAGATAATTAATGCATTAATAGTTCAGCTGGCAATTGGTATTGCACCGCAAATAAAGTAAACTGATAAAAAAGTTCTCTCATTGATAGCGACGATGTATTCCATGCGCCCCACGTTTTTCGTTTTAAATCTCACATTTATTTTAATAGCTATGAAAAATGTGCAATGACAAATTTTCAGAACAATCTGTAAGTGGTCACAAATGTGTATGTTGTTTAATTCTGCATGAAGCCTAGGCAAATTATTTTATACTCTTTAGTCCGTTTCAAAAACGTGGTTTTTAAATTTGTTTAAAAATTCTTTAATTCATTTTCTGATTTTTAGAATTGTGTAAGTGAAATTTTTTTTCAATACTTTGTTTTTCCAAGCGTCGCTTGCGTTGGGTCGCTGCCTCGTTTCCCATAAGAAACTTTACTCAATAAAGACTATAAGAGACTTAAGATTCGATAACGATTTCCTTACAGGAATTGAAGAATTGATATGTTTGCATCTGTCAGCCAGATGTGGGTTATCAAGAAAATATAGCAAAAACAAAAACCCAAACCGTTGCTATGGTAACCGTTCCTGTACCAGTTTTTATTGAGAAAATGATTAAATTATTTAAAAAAAATTATAATCACAATTACGATTTTTTTACATTTTCTTGCATTATCATCCAATTCTGAGCTACGTTCAAAATTTCAAGTCTCTAGCTCATCGGGAAGTTAGTTTAAAATCAAATACAAAATTCCACCCGGCACAAGAAAGCGACCTAATAAAAACGTGGTACACTGCGACCTCGATTCTCGGTACCTCGATCTTTGCAATTGCAGCGTAGTGGGAGAAGTGCCAAGTCAATCGCGTCAGGCCGCCGTAAGCCACCAGCGGCGCAGAGACGCTTCTGAGCAATGTGCGCATCCCCACCTCTTGCAGGAGCCGGTCCCGCACAATTCCGATTATCGAGGTCGCAGTGTAATAATAAAAACAACCTCGCTCGTCCTCGAATTTTTTCTCTCGCCAGAGATCTTGATAATCCTTCATTTTCCAGTTTCAACGTGATGACTCGGTGGAGGAGTGATTTCTGAGGAAAGCTAATATGCATTTGAGAAATTCAAGCATTTCGTTAAATGAGGTTTTTGTCCCACACGGTAGTTTATATATTTAAAATATATGCAAAATTGCGTACGAAATATATTCAAAATATAATTACCGTATATAGATGAATGTATTTAAAATATATTTTTTATAGATGTGTAATATATTTATTTGGATAGATTTTGCCGCCTTTCGCATATGTACGTATATCTTAAATGTATTTAAAATATATTTTAGATATATGTAAAATGTACGACACATACATACAATATATATTTTATATATATGATGCATACATCTAAAAAAAGATTAAATATATGTTGCATGTATTCCAAATATAGTTGAAAAATGAGCTGCATACATCCCGAATATGGGTTGAATATGCGATACCCGTGTAGAAATTTCCAAAAATCGGAAATTCTCTAGGAGAATCAAATAAAAAAGTACGAGTTCATGAGAAGCCAGCAAGAACTCCTTATATGGTTTTATTTACGCCGGACTTCTGTTAATATTCCGTTCTCGCGCCCGCCTTTATAAGCATACTCGTCGCATCCTCCGTATGGGGGTTCAGCGGTTCCCGCTCTGCGACATCTCACGGCGAGTCTAGAAACTATCGCAACATGCTCGTATCGCTGCCTATACGCTGCCTATACGATCGCTTGTTCTCACGGGATAAACATTATAATGTAAATCATAATGAAAAGTGTGAATACAATAAACTTTAAAAATTAAATAAATATTATGTTAGTTAGTTAGTTATGCTACCATATATGTTGCATATATGGTAACATATATTAAGAATATATGTTGCATATATATCAGCATATATTAAGAATATATGTAAATATATTCGAAATATATCCACATTTATTTTACGTATATTAAAAATATATAAATTTCCGTGGGGGGTGATAATAACGCAAAGGCTATTTTCCGTCCTCGGAACAAAGAGCGAGAGAGGAAGAGAGAAGAGACTGAGGATGAAGAATGACAGGTGAAGTTTACAAACCGCGATGTGTTTATCTCCCCCTTGCATATCCAGGATATACTCGAGCGCACGAAAAAAAAAAAATACACGCACACAAAAAAAAAGAGGGAACGAGATTGAAACTCGGGGATTTTGTGCTTGGCTGCAATATTGCACCAGGGAGCTTTAGCAGTCTCTCCTATCATCAACGTAGTCGGTGAAGGGTGGCTTTTGTGGTTTATTAAATTCTTTTGACGTGGAATCCAGTGTTGCGCAAATCCACCGTGACGCGAGATACCAGACTGTTAATTTATTATCAATTACTCGTGGATCCGTGAAATTCTATCAGTTTACGTAATATGTGTATTTTGTGTTACGTCAACGAGAGATAATTTAACGAATAATCAGCGCGTGTCAAAACTGCAGCGACCCAAATTTCGTATTCACGGATTTTCCATTGTTCTGCTAATTATCGCACGAGAATTCACGGATTTTTGTTTACATTGAAATTCGTAATAATTGCTAAATATAGCGCGGTGATTGGCTAAATAAAACAGGAAAATTAAATGTATGAGTGACATTTACACATATTCAAAAATGTTCCTGCATGAGCAAACAACTTATGGCGAAAGCAGCTTAAAGGGTTACATGATGGGTTTTGAAGGTTAAATAAATATTATGTTCTCTATTTTTTTTGTAGATAATAGATAAATTATTTTATTCCAAATTTTAAGTATATGGGACATTCCCTCCCAAATCGGACAGTTTGAAAAACTTTTTTTTTATTTCCTCAATATTTTTATACTTTTGAGTACCCATCAAAAGACCCTTCCTGTTAAATTTTGAAATTTTTTTGATTACCCGTTCAAAAGATATTAAATGAACAAAAAAACCGCTCTTGTTTTGGTATTTTTGTCATAACTTCTTTAATAATAGTCCAAATTAAAATTTTTTTTTCAAAATTTTTGGTTTTTCATGGCCTTTTCAGAAAAAAATACAACAAAAATATTCGACGTGTTTTTGAATGAGTTTTTTGAGTTTAAAACGTTAAATCGCGTTTTGAAAAGTGAGTGTCATTTTTTTTTTTAATTTTTTTTCAAACATCTCTCTATTCAACAATTTTTAAGACTAGTCCGATCGTGAGATCTCAATAACTCTACTATTTTTTTCGATTTTTTTTCTTTTATAAATTATTATGAATACCAAATTTTGTGACTGGATAGTATTTTTTAAATCATTTTGAATTGATTTGGACACTTTTTCATTGTTAACAGATTTCTAAAATTAATTATTAATCGATGAGCAAATAATAACAGTTCAAGAATTGTATATGAGTGGGCATTGAACCTACCCGAGCAGAAATTTGATCCGGCTAGCCTAATGACGGATAAGGGCCGGATCAGGCATCAGTAAGGATAGCCTGATCAGGATAGCCTGATCACGCACAGATCCCAACCGGATCATATTTTGGTATGCCATACATTGCCAGGCTAGCCTTAAATTATTCATGTTAGGGACAGATCAGGTGGTGGTAAGGACCGACAAAAAAACTTCGGTCCGAATAATGTGGCTAGCCTGATATTTCCCTGATCCGGGAAGGATCAGGAGTCAGTAACATACACACGGTATAAAACTTGCCAGGCTAGCCTTAAATTATTCATGTCAGGGACAGATCAGGTGGTGGTAAGGACCGGCAAAAAACTTTGGTCCGAATAATGTGGCTAGCCTGATATTTCCCTGATCCGGGACGGAACAGGAGTCAGTACCATACACACGGTATAAAACTTGCCAGGCTAGCCTTAAATTATTCATGTCAGGGACAGATCAGGTGGTGGTAAGGACCGGCAAAAAAACTTCGGTCCAAATAATGTGGCTAGTCTCATATTTCCCTGATCCGGGACGGAACAGGAGTCAGTACCACGCACACGGTAAAAAATCAAATAATATATATGCGATATCAGATCAAAGGAAGGTTAGCCTGGCATTTACCGGATCGGGGCTATTGATTTTTTGTTTAATGGCAAACGAACGCCAAAACCTCTTCATGCAAGGTATATAAGTCAGCTAGAAACAAACCCATAAAACAAATTGAAGGAGACGAAGAATTTGAAAATACTTTTTCAAATGTGTACATCACATTTATTTATTGCATTATTACATATTTATAATCGAATTTGTTCGTTTTATTATTAAAAAAAAATTTTCTCATGTCTCATATCTTAAATTTCTTAAAACAGGACGTTGTTGAAATTTAATATAGAAGAATGGTATTAATGAATCAGAGATACGCAATATAGCTTTTGTCTAGGTGGGTGGCCGATATCGAAAAGTACCATTTTTTTATGAAATGATTTCAAGCTATATGTTTCAATATTTTGGGTAGCTTTTACCTGCTACATCCAAAATATTGACGAATCACAAGGGAACATAAAAATGGACCTCTTGACACTCAGGACTCTGCCTTGCAGTTTGATTTCATCATCTTGCTCTTTGTAGATGGTATAACCATGCGCGATCAGGAACGGATAAGGCGCCTGATCAGGTTATAGGAACCGTGCGTGATCAGAACCGGATAAGGCGGGCCTGATCAGGCTAGGAACCGTGCGCGGTCAGAACCGGATAAGGAGCCTGATCCGAAAATGGCTAATGATAGCGTTACTTTCCTGATAGTAGCCTGATATGTGTAGCCTGATGTGTACCTTATATGTAACCTGATCAGTGCCAGACGTTGTTGTAAGGCCAGCCTGATGTCGCCCTGATCCCAGCCGGAATTAAATTTCCGCTCGGGTAAATAGTCTACCGAATATTGCTGTCAAATCTTCACATGAGAAACATTATTCAGATGCAAAAGAAAGATTTTATTTGCGATAAAATACTGCAAAGTCAATCACTAGGGGACACCAAAATTTCATTCAATTTTTCCAATGAGCAACGGAAACGTATTGGCAAAGGAATATGCTAATTCAGGAAATAATTGTGCATGTAAGGTTTTCAAAAAAATATGTGAATAAATAGAAACTGTCGTTATTATTGTTCATAAACAGACTTAACGATTAATTATTAATTTTAAGAACCTGTTAACAATAAAAAAGTGTCGAAATAAATTCTAAATATTGAAAAAAATACTATACAGTAACAAAAATTGGTATTCATAATAATTTTTTGAAAAAAATAATAATAATTTTTAAAGATCGAAAAAAGATAGTAGTTATTGAGATCCCACGATCGCAATAGTCTTAAAAATTATTGAATAGATAGATGTTCGAAACGAAAAATTAAAAAAAAAAAAATAATAAAAAAATCAAAAATGACATTCACTTTTAAAAACGCGATTTAACGTTTAAAACTCAAAAAAATCATTTAAACACACGTCGAATATTTTTGTTGTATTTTTTTCTGAAAAGGCTATAAAAAAACAAAAATTTTGAAAAAAAATCTTTCAATTTGGACCATTAGAAGTTATGAGCAAAATACCAAAAAAAGAGCGGTTTTTTGTTAATTTTTTGTGTTTATGTTTTGAACGGGTAATTAAAAAAATCTCGAAATTTAACAGGAAGGGTCTTTTGATGAGTCCTCAAAAATAAAAAATAAAAATTTTAAACTGTCCAATTTGGGTTGGAATGCCCCATATAAAAGAGATATCAAAAATTGAGATACATCAGTCGATATTTCTTGCCGCACTAGAAGTTGCATAACTCCGCAAAAAAAAATCGAATTTAAGAAAAACGTTTTAGAGGGTTTAGCTTTGATTCGCTTTTTTAAAAATATTTTTTATGATTTTTTTTCGACTTGGTATGCATTTTTGTACGTGACCGTTTTTTTGCCTTTTTTCGACCACCGCGAATTGGGCGCACAGCTTGAGAACATTTTTTTTCGGCTTTTTTATCTATGGTACATTTGGAGGGATTAGCAAACGCTTTATTTTCGTTTTTCATAAACTTTTGAACGATTTTTTCTTGCAAAGTTATGTTACTTTTGGCTAAAAAATTAAAAATTTTGAGGGATGTAACGCAACTCAAAAACCAGAGAGTTTAAAAAATAAATGAAGCATGAAAAAAGTATGAGTAGCTTACACATACACGGAATCACCTAGAGCTATTTCAGAATTTTCCTATGCAATTTTTTTTTTACTATTTTCGTTCGAAAGTCTGATGATGACATCCCAGTAAAAAGTCGTATCTGATCGAAATTTCCGTATTTTGTAGTATAATAAAAATTTGAAAAAATTCAGTAACATTCGGCATGCTATTAACAACAATTATCATTAATAATATTGCCCAAAAGTTATTAATAAATTGGTTAAACAATCGTTCAAACTATTTGTTGATGACTTTTGGGCAATATTATTATTGATGAACACTGATAAATAATTATTATCGATCATTGTTGTTTATAGCATGCCGAATGTTGCTGAATTTTTTCAGATTTTTATTGTATCATGAAGTACGGAAATTTCAATCAGATACAATATTTTGCTGAAATTTAAATTTATGGCTGAGTTGTATTCAGAACAGTAAAATTTTTTGTTCAATTGCAGTTTACACCATGTTTGTAAAATTAGTTGTAATTATAAAAACCTTCGTTCAATCACTAGTCAATCTCATTTGAAGAAGTGTGCAAAATTGAGAAATCGTGTCCACCAAATTAAAAAATAGTGTTTATATCACTCAGTACAATAATGGACGCTTTTACGTCCGCATGCAGACGTAAAAACGTCCATATTGTACCTCGTGATATGAAATATCGCAGGATATTTAATATTTGCAGGACTCGCCTTCGGCTCGTCCTGCAAAACTCACACTCGTCAGAAAATGTTTTTACGCCCTCGTGATGTAATGTACTATTTTAAAGAAAAGCGATATACCAACCTAAAGACCAGATCCAAGATAAAAAGACTCTCTCCTTGACTTTTACTCTGATCAACTTAAACCTTTAGGAAACGATTCTAGACAAACTGTACTATGAGGTGAAAAAAATTAAAAAATTAAATTTTTTAAATTTTCAAACCGTTAATTTTAATTATAGGTAAGCAATGTGTAAACCTTCAATTAGCACATTTTCTTTGTTCTATTACGATCCTTACAATCCGTGTACATTTTAACAACTCGAATTCATGAGATTTGCGGTAATCTTCACAAATTTAAAAAATCTTGGACACTTCAGCGTTCCTTGAAAAAATTAAACCTACAATCATTGTAATCCAAACTACGTGTGCGATAATTTTTTTTAAATTCAAAACCGACAAATACTTTCCAGAAAATAGTGAAGTATTCTATCATCTAAATTATCTGTGAATTTTGTTACTATTTTTTTCAAAATTTTGAATTTTATCTAAATTTTATACACACTCGGGAAAACACCGCGAAATTTTTGTTTCCACTCATGCAAAATGTAAGGAATTCATTTAATGGAAATATTAATTAATTAATTTTGGAACAACATTTATTTAACAAATTCAAGATATAATTTCTCATAATCGTCGCAGATTTTTCATCGTCACAAAAGTTTTTGAGCACTTTGAATAAACTGGTATAAGAATCTCGAAACAATTTGTCTTTTTTTACCACAAAAACAAAGCTTCGTCTATGAGGAAGCATTAAAGGAGTAACATAAATTTTCCAGATCTGTTTATACGCTTGTCTTGTCTCAGTCGAGTGCCTTCGGATTGTTGTGAAAAAGTGTCGTTAACAAACTTTGCGTGTGGGTCAGTCCAGATAGTGAAGAGTGAGAAGCGAGAAAAATATATGAAGTTAAGAAAAATTGTACTTCGAGTCACGTTCCACGAGGGAGTTCGAGAAGAAGTATTTTTCGCGTTAAGAGGGACAAAACCAGTGGCTCTTGTAGTATAAGCTTAAGAAACTCTGCAACTAGCAAGGAAACGGTTTGAGGGCCTTCGAGACCGCGGAGGACATTGATATATATTTCTATAACACTCGAACAAGTTTTACGAGGCGTGACTGTCGATTTACCAAACACACGTGATTCTCAAGACGTACGAAAAACGATTTGTAATCGATCATTGAAATCCAAATGGAATTTCAAAGTTTACAAAAGCTCGATGAGACACGTCAATTCGAGTTACACTCGTATCAGCATCCTTCCGAATTATTTTCCCAATTTTCCCAAAAAAACTTGACAGCCAATATGAAGTGACAAATACCTTGACAATGTTTTGACGGGGAGGCGTCTATTCTACACATTTTTATTCTACACATGATATTTTCTACACAAGAAAAGTGATGAGGAATGTTATTCTACACAAGAGAAGTTGCAAGAAATATTAACCTACACAACATTATTCTACACCGGATTCTACACAAGAGAAGTGAAAAGAAATATTATTCTACACAAAATTATTCTACGCCGATTTCTACACACAAGAAAAGGTGACAGAAAATAATATTCTATTCTACACATTACTATACTACACATTAATTTCCTACGTATTACAGCCTTTAGCAAAAATTTCTATTGGAATGGATAATCACGTTGCAGAGTTTTGCTAAGGACTTTGATGTGTAGGAAAATAATGTGTAGTATAATAATATAGAGAATAATAATGTGCAGAATAAAATATTGTTCCCTGCCACCTTTTCTTATGTAGAATGATATGTGTAGAAACTTTGTGTAGGAATTATCATGTGTAGAATCATATAATGTAGAATGGAGGACTCCTGAGCACTATCTATAAGTGTACAATAACCCGGTGTAGAATAATATTATTGTAACTCTTCGTGTGTAGAATGATTTGTGTAGAAACTTTTGCATAGAAAATTCCCTGTGTAGAATGATGTGCGTAGAAACGATGGGTAGAAAGTAACATGTGTAGAATAATACAGTGTAGAATAGGGGCCTTCTGAGCAGTATCCATCTGTGTATAATCACCCGGTGTAGGATAATATTCCTTGCCACTTTTCTCGTGTAGAATAATGTTTGTAGAAACTGGTGTGGAATAATTTTATGTAGAATAATATTTCTTGCATCTTCTATTGTGTAGAATAATATTCCTTCCAACTTTTTTTGTGTAGAAGTTATTCTACACAAAATTATTCTACACCGGTTTCTACCCATATTATTCTACATAAGAAAAGTGGCAAAGTATATTATTCTACACAAAAAAAGTTACAAGAAATGTTCGTTCGTCGTAACGTTTCTTGTGTAGAATAATTTGCGTAGAAACTTTTAAGTAGAAAATATCATGTGTAGAATAAAAATGTGTAGGCCTTCCCGTTTTGACTCTGGTTCACAACACAGTTGTGAAAATAATAATGTAAAAGTAGAGCATTTCATCCATTACTTTAAACAATGTGCATTGGACAAATTTTCCATTACAAATTACAAAAGTAATGTGGATGGATGCATGTCCCATTACAAATAGAAAAAGTAATGTGTAATGAATGCATGTGCCATTACGAATAAAAAAAGTAATGCGTAATGGATGCGTGCTCCATTACAAATAAAAAAGTAATGTATAATGTATGCACGTTCCATTACCAATTACAAACTTAAAAAAAACTTATTTGCAGCGGAGAATATTCCATTACAAATAGAAAATTTGCCGTGCTCGTATTAGAAACTTGCACATTGCTGTCGCATTACTTTATTTTGCTCACTAAAAGTTCATTCACAATTATCACAAATGATCCATAAAGTTGAAAAAAAGAACATGCACATTATTTAGGGATTCAATAAAGCGACAAATTTTGCATCAGTAACTTGTAATTTTTATTATATTGCTTATAATTATGGGTAACAGCGTGTAAAAGCAAGTTCAGTATAAAGTTGGATAATTTTTGGGGTTGAGTACATTTTCGTACTTCATATTCAACGATGAACTGTCTGTTTTTTTGTTTGTATTTTTTAACTTTATGGATCCTTTGTGATAATTCGGATGAACTTTTAGTGAGCGAAATAAAATAATGAGACAGCAATGCGCAAGTTTCTAATACAAGCACGGCAATTTTTCTATTTGTAATGGAATATTCTCCACTGCAAATTAATTATTTTATTTGTAATCGGACATGCATCCATTAAACATTACTTTTTGTATTTGTAATGGAACATGCATATACATCACCCATTACTTTTTGTATTTGTAATGGAACACGCATCCATCACACATTACTTTTTTTTATTTGTAATGGAACATGCATCCATTACACATTACTTTTTTATTTGTAATGGCACATGCATCCATTACACATTACTTTTTCTATTTGTAATAGTACACTTATCCATTTCACACTATGCAGTGTAATGGGTAATAAATGCAGTAATGCATTATCGAAGTAATGCATTATTTACAACTCTGGTTCACAAAACCTTTCTCAATTTAAATATCTTTTTCAATTTGCATTGAAAAAGAGATTCATTGCACTCCGTGCGCAAAGTACCACTTTGCGCACGCTGCGCGTGCTCAAACTGGCACTTTGCGCACTTATACAATAAAATTTCGTATGATACGACACTCGTCAGAAAAAGTTTCATCGCACTAGTATCGTAATATACTATTTTATTACTCATGCGGGAAAAGCGGTATCTTCGCGCCCGCTGTTACGGTTGAAAAGTAGCTTTTTGCCCATTTTATAATTGCGATGTAGGTTTTTCATTTATTGAATGGTTATTTGAGTGCACAAAGTTTACTTTATGCACGCAAATTATTCTTGGCGCACGCAAATTCAGATAAAAAACACTGCCGAAATTAAATAAAAGAATAACGTTGGTGAAATTCAACAAAAACAAAAACGCAACCGAAATATTAAAACTGAATTGAGGTTGACGTGACAGATCGTATACTATTTTATTACTCATGCGGTTCTAGTTCTTGTTGAAAATAAAATTATTTTCATTGTTCGTTAACTAAGTTTCCTGGATATTCCTTAACTTTTTAGTTATTATTTTTGGTCTGTGGGGGGGCTTCGCCCCCCCAACCCCCCACCGGGGCTTCGCCCCTCCACCCCCCTAGGGCTTCGCCCCCGGCCCCCCCCTACCGCGACAATTTTATATTGGGATTTATTCCGCATTCGCAATAAAAAATAGTATGTGCAACTCGTGCGGCGTTGTCGCACTAGTTGCACAATATACTATTTCGATCACGATGGGATCGTCAAAAATTCATCAAAAATTCATTGACGTCCGCCATGAAAATTAATTCGATGATATTTCTTGCTGGCCACTGGAAATTTTTCCACACATAAAAGCATCCGCTCGAAAGATTAAGATAAAAAGAGCAGATGCCCGTTTCGTTTATTCACGTGCTCAGTTCAATTGAGCTTCGAGCTTTGCAATCATCCCAAAACTGGAAGCTCCGTTATTACTTCGTTGGATTTGTTGCAATGTTGACTTGTAAACGACGATAATAATTTCTGCGCAATTTCGCGAATGAATGTATCCAGGATTCTCGTGGATTCAGCGCTGTTGCTGCAGCTCAATGTTTTATCGCCAATCTGGCCAATGTCCAACAAGCTCACCTGCGTCCACAGATCTCTTCGTTCTGAAAAAAAACTGGTTTAATTACGACTCACATTCCGTACGCCATACATTGGTCATGTTTGCTCTGGCCTCTATTGTACACACGATCAATTTAAAATCCTTCATTAATTTCATACCAGAGCGTTGCATTCGTCGTTCCTTCGTCCTCGTGGAAAATGAAACTGTGCTCCAACCAAGGGGCTTCTTTTTTTGTGCGCTAATTTTTTCAGTGTTCTCTCTTTTTCCACGGAGAAGGGGATGGAGCCTAGAGCAGAAATCGATTTTTGTCATCACTCTATCACCGTTGTCGTTATTATTCGTTCCATGTGCGCTTCTCTTCGCTTCTCTGAACCGGTTAGAGACCGAGTCAACGATCCGATAGATTGATCGCCAGAATTACCATAGATTCGATCGACCTATGGTCCCCTCACGGCTGCCTGACCTTTGCTGGCCTTTCCCTCTCATTCCCGTTCCCCGGTCGCCGCGATCTCCGGGATTAATATTCAAAATCCTTATTGGGGTGTGTAGCCTTGGTCCGCTATATGGATTGGACAGTTTCTCTGGGCAATATCGCCGACCGATGAATTAAATTCCTCGGTTGATTGCTCGCTGATCGACTGGCCTTTCGGTATACACACTTTGACGAAATGACGTACGATCGAAATTCCCTCCCTGCCTTCCTCTTCCCCACACGCATATAAAGTTATTGCTTCGGTTGGCGACAGAGTCCGTACACATCGGTGTACTTTTCATCGTCCACGTGTAGACGAACTATAGATTCTCGTGGCAGATGATCAAAAATATAATGGTTTGGATGGGCATCGAAAATACGTGGCTTGGAAAAGGTAAAGGATGCGCAAAGTTTATAGAAATTGTGGCTTTGGGCGTGGAAAATCTTGCCTCCTTTATTAAGGTTAATGTCCCAATTATTGAACCCTATCTTGTATTTTTATTATTTCTTATTCACCTGCATGCATTTACTTATTTATAAAAATTTCATTACATACACTCCCGACTAAAAGTTACAATATTAAGCAGTAATGAAGAATATTAGTGACATTTGAGATGGGCAAATTTATCGTAACACTTTAATCATTTAATGATTATTAGTCCATTTATAATAAGTAAAAAAAGCTTTCGGTTATAAATCAATGCTCACCCACACAGCAAAATTGATCCCGGGACCATCCCGCGATAGTCCCATTCGTGTCCTGCCAAGATAGTACGTCTTATGAACGTCTTTGGGAGGAACCAGTAAGATATTGTTCTACCCGGGATTAATATTGGATGTCTTAAGGATATCCTGTCGCAACCGTAATTAGACGATCGCAACGCACTCTCTTTTAGACGTCTGTGGGAGGTAGTTGTAGGATATTATTCTACCCGAGATTAATATAGGATGTCTTGAGGATATCCTGCCATCACCGTGCGTAGACGATCGTACCGCACTCTCTTGTAGATGTTTGTGGGAGGTACTAGTAAGACATTGGTCTACTCGAGATTAATATAGGATGTCTTGAGGATATCCAGTCGCAACCGTGTTGAGACGATCCCAGTGCACTCTCTTATAGATGTTTACGGGAGGTACCGGTAGGACATTGTTTTACCCGAGATTAATATGGGGTGTCTTGTGGATATCCTGCCGTCACCGTGTGTAGACGATCGGACCGCACTGTCTTGTAGATGTCTATGGAAGATACTAGAAGGACATTGGTCTACTCGAGATTAATATAGGATGTCTTGAGAATATCCTGTTGCAACCATGTTTAGACGATCCCAGCGCACTCTCTTAGAGATGTCTCTGAGAGATACCGATAGGATTCCGTTCTACCCGAGATTAATATAGGTTATCTCGAGGATATCCTGTCGCAACCATAAAATTAAGAATAAAAAAATGCCATTCGGATGAAGGGGACCAAAGTTATGGGCCTTGAAATTATAGGTTTTGCGACGTTTTTCGGGACTTAGTTGAAATCTGAAAAAAATGCTTTTTTGACATTTTTAAGCATGATCCGTGAGGAATTGAGATCGCCAATGGCATATTCGTATTCCCCAGACTATTTTCGATCCCAGACTAATCTGTGACGACTCAATATTGAGAATCGAAGGTGGCGCTTCCTTGAAATAGGTTGAAACTAACCTAAATAGCCATCAATTGTCGCATTTGGGTTTTCTCGTCGTCGATCCATTATAACACACGTTTCAGCATTCAGAGGGTTGTTTTGGTCGGATAATCTATTCAACCGTTCGACCCTGTAATCGTTGAAGAAAATGCCATATTTAATTGGAGAACTGATTAATCGATTTGCGATTTAGCGAATCGAAAGATGATCCGATTGCCGAGAGGGATCTCGAAGATGCTTCAAGTTACTTCGGGGTATCGTATATCATGCTCGAATTACTCGCTGCAGGCAGATATAAATGAAAAAGAGGTCAGTGCAACGGAATCGAAGCGATTTGAACCGATCTCCAGGGACGCAGTTCCCCTCAGTTTTCTCTCTCTCTCTCTCTCTCTCTCTCTCTATCGTTCTCTTTTTCTTCGATTCTCAGTTCCTCCATGTAATTTCTACGATCCAATCTGCGACCAGGTCGCCTCATTCTTTTCTACGCGCTCTTATCTTCCCTAACTTCCTTCGACTCTTATCCTTCTTCGCTTCTTTTCTCTTCCGACCAAAACATTCAGTTCACCGCATCATTAATTTATATTGACCTCGGCAAAGTAGAAAGAGGATCTAGCCTAAGAAACTCAACGAATAACGGGTATAAGTTTTTCCGGCTCTGTTCTGCTGTCACTTTTGCAGCATCCGGCAATTTCTGCGTTGCCTGTAAGTGACATCAAGTTTTTCATTGCAGGATCAGAAAGCTCCGATCAAATATAAGACCAGTAAAAGATGGATGAAAAACCGAGCTTAAGAATTTCCATCCCTGACATGAATTTGAAAAAACAGGACAAAAGGGCTATTGATTGTTTTTTAGAAAATCAACGGCTAATTAAAAATATTGATAAAACGACTAACGTTAAGCGTGACTTTTATAGCTCAATATACATACAAAATTTCCGTAAAGATTCAATTTGATATTTCGAACGGTTTTTCTGTTTCACACAATGAAAATTTTGAAAAAAACGAAAGGATCATATTCATTGCCCCTAAACACTTCATAATCATTATTAAAATGAAAAAAAAAGTTTGTAACGCCCTGTAGGATTTTTTTTCCGATGAAAAGTGCTGCTGCAGCTTTGAAAATTAATATTGGTATATTAATTTGCATGAACAATATGATCCATTTGAAATATCAATTTTTTGAGGTTTATGAAAACATATTTGAGGTCTTAAATCCGGTGAGATTTTGTTCTCTCATGTTAAGCGTAACTTTTACAGCTCAATATATCCACAAAAACCGTGTCAATTTCCAATTTGATCTATCGAACGATCATTCTGTGTCAAACAATCAAATTTCTAAAAAAAGTAAAGGATCATATTTTTTGCCCCTAAACACTTCTAATCATTATTTAAGTGAGAAAAAAACTTACGTAACGCCCTGTAAGATTTTTTCCCTCGATGAAAAGTGCTGCTGTAGCTTTAAAAATTAATATACCATCATAAACAAAATAATCCATTTGAAATATCAATATTTTGAGGTTTATGAACACATATTTGAAGTCTTTGAATCCGCTAAATTTTTGTTCTCTCATTCAACCTCTTGAAACGAGAAATTTTCTGGTGATTGCGAATCGCGTCCAATTTTTGTCGGAAGACCTACGAAGTTCAGTAAAAAGGGGGATGAAGAGAGTGGGATGAATAAATTGAACTCCTTTTGAGAGTCAATATATTTGGAGATTTCATGTATTGTGATGCAAATGAATGCACTCCGTGACCTCAAGTAAAAAATTCCATTACGAATGAGCGTTTGACTAATGAGGCTTTGAAGCCGTATTCTCCGAGTGCATTCTCGAGGGCTGTTTCTGCAATGGTCATGCAAGACTGAGATGATGGTCCATAGCGGACCCTATAGAACGGCTTAGGGAGGCTTCAGGTTTCCTGGCAGCCGTTACAGTTTCCTTTTCCCTCAGCCCTCCTCCCTTTATCTCCCTCAACCTTTTCGTCCATCTCTGTCTATCTTTTCAGCTTCACCACAAACTACCGGTATAAAGTGTGACCTCTAACATATTATTTCCCTTCACTGGATGCACACCTCAAACCATTGCACCATTTCCATCTTCCTTTGCGTGAATCTGCCTCATCTCCACGGAGGCTTCTCATCCCTCGCACATCCCTCCACATATGTACATATTTCTGTATCTCAGTGAAAACGCCAACCCCGGATCTCAGTCCTTCTCCCAATTTTGCTAGATGTCCTCGTCCACCTCCAGATAACCGGCAACCCCATTCTCAGAGTACACGAGCATTTTCAACCCTTTCTCCTCGTGTGTTCCATGCAAAACATCCCCTTCACCGCAACCCTCCCTCGTAGCTTCCACATTTCCAAACTGTACTCGCTGCAGTTGCCGTTCCTTCATCGTCCCTTTCCCATCGTCTCCTCTGCTCTATTCCGTGTAGAACATGGCCCAAGTCCCCGAGGTCCGCAGTAATTATGGCGGCCAAAAACTTATCCACCGGCGAATGTTTACTCGACCACAAGTTGGCCATTCTCCGATAGCGTCACACACACACATCCACATACGCAAAACTCCACCAGAGCCAGGACATTATCCTCGGTGCATGCATGGCTGTGGTTGCCGTTGTTCGTTCCCGATGTGTTCAGCCTTCGTTTGAACCACAACTAAATTTTCCACGATTCTGAACGTCCATCAATGCCACCGCGACAGAACTTCTTCCTCTTGCACGCTCGTTGTGCTTTCGAGGATATACTTCTGCTGCTTGGAGACACTCACCGTATAATTATATTTCCGTAATTCAACCGACGTGATTCTCGTCACGTACCAATGCTGGAGTTTTTTCTTTGCCTCACGATCCAGACGAAAAAGTTTTGACAACACGAAATGCTGCTCTCGAAATTGTTTTACTTTAATTCACTTATGCAAATCAGGCCGGACTCATCACTCGAGGGTTGTCTTCTTAGGAAGAGGGCAGTGAAATCTACATTTTCCACATCTCGAGAGATGATTCTTCCCCGGCGGAAATTTGATTCCGGCTGGGATCAGGACCCCCTCAGGCTAGGGTTACAACAACATCCGGCCCTGATCAGGCTACATATCAGGCCCTGATGAGACAATATATCAGGATACATGTCAGGAGAATAGTGCTATGACCGAACAGGGTGGGATCAGGCTCCTCATCCGGTCCTGATCGCGCATGGTTCCTAGCCTGATCAGGCGCCTTATCTGATCCTGATCGCGCGCGGTTCCTGCCTGATCCGGTACTGATCGCGGACAGTTTCTAGCCAGATCAGGCGCCTTATCGCTTATTTATTTTATTCCACAAGAATTTTATGTGTTCATAGAGTATAGATACGGTACGAGGAAGTCAGCAAAGGACTTTTCGTAATAGGGCTTCTCGCGAGGTTTTATTCCTTGCGGTAGAGAAGTAAATTTTCATGCTCGCTGTCGCATATATAAGCATACTATTCACATCATCCGTATGGGAGCGAGCGTCCGCCGTACTGCGACATCTCGCGGCGAGTCTTGGAACTAACACTCCTGCTCCTGTCCCTGTCCCTGACATGGATAATGAAAGACTAGCCTGGCAATCTATGTCATACTAAAATATGATCTGGCTGGGATCTGTGCGTGATCAGGCTATCCTGATCAGGCTATCCTTACTGATGCCTGATCAGGTCCTTATCCGTTATAATAGGCTAGCTGGAACAAATTTCTGCTCGGGTTTTTTTGCCGGTCCTTAGCACCATCTGATCTGCCCTTGACATGGATAATGTAAGGCTAGCCTGGCAATCGATGTCATACCAAAATATGATCCGGCTAGGATCTGTGCGTGATCAGGCTATCCTGATCAGGCTATCCTTACCGATGCCTGATCAGGACCTTATCCGTTATTAGGCTAGCCGGATTAAATTTCTGCTCGGGTTCATGGGGCAGTGCATGATCTGATTCTTAACAAGAATCGTTATAACTTGGTAATTGTTTAAACTTTTTACCCAATCGTTGTTGCAAATTTGAGGTAGGACTCTATGGAAATATGCAATGAGAACTCGAATTTTTGAAATTGCAAATTCACGTGAATCCCTTAATCAGAAAAAACAAGGCGTTTCGAAATGTTGCTCGCATCTTGCATGACAAACCATTACTTTAGCAATATTCTATTTCATGTTCTATGTTCCATTTATTAGTTATCACTTCCATGTCTTTGCGAAACGAGGAATTAATCCTATCACCGTTAAACCCTTCGCACACTTGTGAAGATGGGAATGAAGTTGGAGGTACAATGTAAATTCGAGAGCTTTGTCAGTTGCTGATGCGAATGAACCGACAATACGAGTCTACGCGGTGCAAAATGATGAATCATCCTACCCACGAATGCGAATATTTTCTCATGTAAAGACGAGCCCCGAAGAGTTTTGAGTTATAAGGTACTAGTTTACTTTACAAGGCCGGAAAAAGCAAATTTTCAAGATTTTTGTTCGCAGGTTCTTTATCAGATCAGTGCTGCCAGAATGTGGGTAAAAGTTACCCCCACTTTGTGACCCTCGCACATAGGATCTTATGGGAGTGGGTCACAAAGTGGGGGATGTCTTGTCCCATGGTCGACAGTTGATCTCATTGTCAGAATTGGCAAGGATGAAACAAACAAAAAATACAAAAGCATTTTGAAGAGGAAAGTTTCTTACACAACAATTTTCCACCGTTAATCAAAAATTGATTTTAAAAAAAATTAAGTATGTTTCAAATATCGGCTATTTTTTTTATCGATTTTTCATATGTTAAAAAAATCTTTAAAATTTGCCTTTTTTGGCCTTCTAAAGTAGCCTAGTACCTTTAATAAGTTAATGAGAATTTAAATGCATCAAAGATTGTCTCGGGATTCATGCTTATTCATTTAGGTTGGGATGATAGATTTTTCCCTGACGAAAGGCTGAAGTGTGCATTTTACAATTAAAGCAACGTTATCCGAAGCATTGAGAAAAAAAGACTCGAAATCTATAAGATGGCTAAAAAATCGGGCAAATAATAATTTGCAAAAACTAGTTAGCAGAATAAAATTCTTCGATATTGAATTTTGCAAGAATAATTCGAGGGATCTGGCATTTCGGAAATGTTGAATTAATTAAAAATAGGTCCCAAAATTCGTGATATTTTTTTCTCACAAAAGTTTGTGCATTTGCAATCCTAAAATTCCTTGAAGTCGATTATCACATTTAGTTAATCTGCGTGACATTCCACTTAAGGATGTTCCTCTATTATTTCGAGATAATGCCATCGACTTGAAATGTTTACAGCCTATTAATATTCATCCCCCAAAAGTGTGTGCAAAGTTCCAACGAAATTAGGAGCCTCGTTGTGGAGATATTAAATATTTTTAAAAAACGTGATTCAACATGCGCTCTTATGGCCACTCATGAAAAACCGGTACTATTCGTTCTGTCGTTCACGAACCTGAAATCCCAACATTTTGAAAAAAATGTATGATCTAGTCCTATATGTAAGAAAACCGTGTGCAAAAGTTTTCCTGCATTAGGAGATTTTTTGCTGAGTAATTAATTCAAACGTGTAAAAAGATCCTGAAAATTGGTAAAAAGCAAGCGTGGCGTGACAACACTGCGTATTGGGCCCGGGCTATAGCCTCAACTCGCATGCGCATGCGCAATGGGCTGACGCGGGATTTTTAAATGAGTTAGCACGGGAAGCAATTTTTATGACAGAAAAGACTTGCTTTTTCATTAGAGCATAGATTTCTACAGCTATAAAAGAACAGAATCGTAAGAAAAGAACACAAAACTGTACGTAAAAAAAAATACAACGATTCTAAATTTAAAATAATTCATGAGGAATTATTTTCCTCGTGCGGAAGGAAAAATAATTCGTTATCACACACGTTAAATGTATTAGGATTTTTTTTCCTTGATTGCGTTGATCTCCGTAAGTAAACTCGTTCCGTCATGACTTTACGCTTCCATCGAAATTTTTTTTCGCGACTGCTACTCATTATGGGTGTATTTTACAAATGAAAGTTTGTATATTGACAGGTCCGTTTATAGGTTAGGGCATCACAGATTACGGAGCACACAACCTCGAATATTATACACCGCGCATGCGCGTCAGTCGTGCAAACTTCGAGAAAAAAAAACGAGGTTGCCAAATCTCACTGACAAAAATCAATGATGAATAATATTAATATTAATTTTTATAGCGAATGCAATGAGTTCGAATATACTTAATCAAACTATATGTGTAAAGGTGAACATTCTAAATTCATTGTACGGGCAGAAAACGCCTTTTTTAATCGCTCATGAATAGAGGTTTCGAAGTTGGCTATGCTGACCTCGGCCCGTGTATAAGTATAGGGACCCCCCTTGGACGACTTGTCCCGCAAACTAACAGAGGAACATCCTTAATTTTGCGTATTACGTTGAATAATTCGATTCGACTTTCCCAGGTAAAACTAATGATGTTTGTCCTGATATCTTCAGCCACGTACAATTCTCCTCATATGTAAAATCGACTTTCGTGCTCGATACTCATTTTATTTTTAAAATTAATTCTCAATCCCTATTCAACTGTGCGGCAAATATACTCCTGTACGATTTTGAGTATTCCTTGTTGCTGCATTTCTGTCGTATTTTCCCTCAATCTCTTAGCCCCAAAATCACGCACTGGATTTGCATTGTTTTGCCATTGAGAGAGAAAACGGCCAGCAAAGAGAGAAAGATAGAAAGATGCAAAAAAAGGAGTAGATGCAAACAACGAGGAAAGGAAAAAAATTATGGGCGTCCATTCGCTTTCCCAGCGGACAATTTAGTAATTCGCAGACCGACCTTCTGCGTGTCCACTCTGTGCTCATTTTACCTTCGCATCTGGTTCGGATGCGGGTTTATTTTAATTTTTTTCCTTCATCTGCCTCTGTTCACGCCCATTCTCCCTTACGAATTCACGAGAGAATCTCTCGAGATAAATGTGGCATTTTAAAATGTACAGTAATATCAAAGAATCGCCAGAGTACACTGTCATGTTTCTAAATTTCAAAGCTTTTTCACTTTAACCTCGTTTTTCACCGAAATTCGAGAAACATTATTCCTTAAAAACCTTTTAGTTTATTATTATTTAATGTCAAAATGTTTATAAATAATTAGTTGATGCCCTGGCTTTTCTATTGAGAGCTAATGGGTGCTAATGGGTGAAATTGGCTAATGGGTGGACAAATTTTCAATGTTTGAGATTTTTTTTTACAAACATGACTGATTGTAAAAGGATCGTGTTATTATTGTTTTATTGAGTATACATTCAACTCAATTCACATCATTTTTTTATTGAAAAATCTTAGAAATTGACGGAAATATAGATATTACCCAGATAGACAGCCATGATTATCACGCCGTGTATACATTTGATGAAGCAAATTTTCCAGTATATTGGCTACATGTTGTGATGCATGCCCATGAGTTCATTTAGTAGGATGAATTACAAAACATTTCAATCTCATCATGTCGTTTACAAATGCATCATCCCTTGATTACAAGATAAACTCATGAGCCAGCAAATTTACATTCTGCAATGAATATTTGCAGATGGATATCATATGAAAGCCATTCAATGATTTTTTTGGTGTATTTACTAGGTTAGCATTGAAAGTATACATGCCATGCATGCAATATGATGGCGTTATGCGTGTTTCTCAGTTATACATTCGATGAGCGCAATATGATGGCGATATGCATGTTTCTTAGTGATACATTCGATGAGCGCAACATGACGGCTGCAAAATCACTGCAAAATGACATCATGTTGTGACAAGCTTCGCATCTTCCAAAAAATTCATTATAAGAAGTTATTAATAATGTTCACCAACATCTGAGAATTTTTGCAAATCACGGCCGCCATATTGAATTTTTTTAAATTGTTTTCATTTACTTAGAAAAAAAATTATTGTATCTAATTTTTTTGAATGTCTTAATTTTTTTGTTTTATATTTCAGTTTCATGTAAGCAAACAAACTTTTACAAAAGTTGCACTATTTTTCATCATTTTTTTTATCAAATAAAACTCATATTTTGAATCCTACAAATTTCCCTATAGATTCGATTGAGATATTCGAATTCGCGAAACTGTAAAAAAAACTAAGAAATTGACTTTCATGAATATACCGTTTTTTTGAAATTTTGGATGCCACATTGAATCGTCTATTTTTTTAATTCTTAATTTATTAATTACTTTCATTTTTAACTGTATATATATAATATTCAAATGTGACTCATTTTCCATGGCGTGTCACCACTGATATATCATATAAGTGAAGAAAATTCATAAGTACTCGGTAGCGTAATAGGTAGCGTGTTAGGTTGTTAGGTAGGATAGATAGGCAGGTCGCAGGTTCGAATCCCACTGGAGACAGAAGAAATTGAAATATAATGAAATTAAGTGTTTTTTTAATTTTTTTAAAAATGTAATCGGTTCAGAAGCTATGTAAATGAAAAAATATACGTAATAAAAAATTTTGCAAGCAATAGAAATTTTAAAAAACCGTATGAAAATTACAATAATACCTCACATCCCGACGGTCATATGAGCTTCATATGAGCGCAACCAATTTCACCACGGTATGAAGTCAATATGATCTTCATATGAGCACCACAATTTCCTCACGCCGTGACTGCCATATGAGCCCCGTATGATGTGTTATTGTCAATCATCATATGATGCAAATATGACTTCCAGGTGAGCACTCATAAGTGACACACAGCTGTGAGGGTTCCTATGCGTCATAGATGTATGCAATATGATGCCAATATGAGCTACATTTGTCTATCTGGGATTGGTGAAGGGCTGTCTAATTAAAAAATATCAATATCTATGCAGTAGTAGTTATTATTAAGCGTAATCGTTTTTCATTTCATTATTTACAAAATGGCGGCGATTGCAATATTTTTTTTTATTCTTTAGGATTTTTTTATACGAGCAAGTTTAAAAAATAGTAATTAGAAGAATTATGTAATTTGACTACGTACAGACTTAGGGTAGGTAGGCTAGAGAGGGAAAAAAAAGCTTAATTTCGGAAACGTTTTTCTCAGCTTCTTTATTAGATATCACAATGAAATTTTTTCCAGGACATAATAATATCCTTATAGAATATGAAAAAAATGATTTACTTCGTCTAGCGTTTTTTGTCCAATTTTCAGAGGGCGCCAAAGTCAAGTTCTCAAAAAAAAGGTGTTCCCATGGCAGACAAACAACCTTCGGATTAGCACGTCTGAAACAAAAATACACTGTAAAAAATGTTATTAAATTTAATATACAAAAGTATATGAAATTTCAATAACAAGTATACGAAATCGAAATTAATATACATTGTATTGGAAAATTGGGAATTTCATCTTAATTATAATATTTGTATATTATAATTAAAAGATTGAACATTGAAAATTATTATCCCCGTATATGAAAATGGTTTTAACATTTTTTCGCAATTTTAAGATCTTTTATTGGAAAATAATACACTTCTATCTTAAAATTACAATCAGCAATTGTAAAAATTGTTTTTAAATTTTAAATACAAAAAAAATATGATATTTCAATAATAAGTGTACGAAATCAACATTAAAAGCATCGTATTGGAAAATCAACACTGTCAACTTAAATTCAATATTTGTATATTAAAATTAAAGGAGTGAACGTTGAAAATTAATATTTGTATATTAAAATTAAAGCAGTGAATGTTGAAAATTAATATCCCCGTATATGAGAATGGTTTTTATATGCTTTTTCGCATTTACTCGAAATTAAGAAAACAAGTAAAAGGAATTCATAAGTAGTCGATAGCGTAATAGAGGAAGAGAGAGGAAGAGAGAGGAATCACCTGTCACCTGGTCAAATTTCAGATCATTCGGTTCTATAGTCAAGGAATGGTCGTGTCGCAAAAATTAACATACACTCTGTTTTACTGTAGCGTCAATAAAACAGATGTTTCACATGCTCGTAATGTTGAAAGATACGACGAAAGAAAAAAAAATTAAAAGAAATTGAGAACTCAAAGAAAAAATAATCAATCGTGTTATTACTGTAATTTGCAAAACATCGAGTTATTACAAAATTATATTTTCAGTATTGTGTTTAATTTTTTATTTATCTCGTGGTGTATTTTTATCGATTATCTTACTAATCAAAAGAAAAAAAATTATCAAATCTCAATATGAATATTTAAAGGTCACTCGAAAACATCCAATGCAATGCACTTACAAATATAAAAAAATTATAAGTGACCTTTAAAAATGAATATTTTGAGCTAAAAATTTAAGAAACTTTTTTTTTTTTCGTCTATAAAATTCTACCGTAATGGGCAAAAAAAAAAATAATAAAAATTCGATTTTTGACGATTTTTGAAATTTTTTAAAATCTTGAGTGACCCTTAGAAGAAATTTTTTTGAGCTCATTTTTGGTGAGGGTTCTTAAAACATAAAAAACTAACATATCATCACAAGAGACTCGAAAAAAAATAGTCGGTTTTTTCGCGCCACCCTAATACTTATATTGGAATATAACTGTACACATGTATGTGAGATTTAATAAATGTTATATGCATCCAGGCTTCATATACTTTATATTAATTCTAATACAAAAATTTTGTAGAGTGTAGGAAAAAACATTTTAAAGAGGAAGGTTTGTCACGTGGTAATTCACCACCGTTTGCCAAAAATCAAAAATAGAAAAAAATGGCGGCTATTTAAAAAAAAAATTGTACGAAAATATTTTCCGAAAATTGTACGAAAATAGTCGCCATTTTTTTTTTATTACCGATTTTTAGCAAACGGTGGTGAATTACCACGTGGCAAACCTTCCTCTTTAAAATGTTTTTTCTATTTTTGTTTCAGACGTGCCAAAATCCGAAGGTTGTTTGTCCGCCATGGAAACACCTTTTTTTTGAGGACTTGACTTTAGCACCCTCTGAAAATTGGACAAAAAAACGCTAGACGAAGTAAACCATTTTTTTCTATTCTATAAGGATAGCATTGTGTCCTGGCAAAAATTTAATTGTAATATCTAATAAAGAAGCTGAGAAAAACGAAAAAAAAAATCATCTAAAACGTTATCTACATGTTTTTGAAAAACTTTATTTTGAAGAAATGGAAACAGAATTTTTTTTATCTTTACAAGTGTTTAAAGGAGATTTACAGAGGATTCCCTCTTAAGGGTACCCGGTCAGCGTCAAAACGCCGATTTTCGAACATAAATATAAATGTTGGTAGGATTGGTGTAAGCTTCATCAATGATCTATCATTTGATGTATCAATTGTAGAATTTTTTGGCCCTAATTAGAACCCTTAAGGTGCAGCGGTTCTCTCATAAATAATTTTTTGAGTTTCACACGCTGCGCGCAATGCTGACCAAACCGCTTGATGGATCTTATCCTGCGACGTCTCATTTTCTTTGTAACACTTTTCCGGACCGCTTGTATATGACACATTTTTTTTTTAGGTTCTCATTATAGAGTTACAGGCCACTTTTTGAATTTTTGAACCATTTTTGGTTTTTAGAGCATCGCACACAATACAATTTTGATTTTAATGAAAATGTGTCGCATACGAGCGGTCCGGAAAAGTCTTACAAAGAAAATGAAACGTCCCAGGATAAAATCCATCAAGCGGTTTGGCCAGGACTGCACGCAGCGTGTTCGAAGATCCAGGTTTTGGGAAACAGCCTCCGAAGTGAAATGTGTGGCAAAAAGCTTCCGCAGTCCTTCGCTCCACTGATTCATGTATCTGCATAACAAACAATATTTTCCAAGGTTATTACAAGAAAAAAAACACATTTTTCACGCGCTTGTCACGATTTTTCATTTTTTATGTTTTTTATTATTCTTAATAAAAAAAAATTTTACCAAAAAATTGCTCAAAATTTAAGAATAACTGGAAACTCTTCTGTTGACAGTTTAGAGGTTATAATCTGTATACAAGGCACAAAATTAAATTCACTCACTGAACATTTTTTAGATGAGTATGAAAATTAATTTGATTATTTCGCAAACACAGCGAACACCATTGTTTATAAAAATAAGTGATTATAATAAACATGTGAACATATGAACATATGAAGTGATACTAACCACTGTGAACCTGCTCGTGTCGTTTGTCGAGATCGAAAAAGCACTTGCACGTAATTTCTCGATCGATTAACGTAAATCTCTAATATTACATTTGAAAAAAAAAACAACTGATAAAAATAATCGAATACAAAAAAAAATAAACCACGAGCGAACATGTGTTTCGCAACTCACTAATAATTTGCTGGTAAAAAAAATCAGTAACTAGAAAAACTTACTAGAAAATTTTCGAGGCACTTTCTGATCACTTTCAACAATTTTTTTGATTGGCCCGTAGAATTGTATGGGCCAATCACGTCTTTTGAGCGTTGTAATTGGTCCATACATGTATCATATGAAAAATTTCAATATTTTGCATATTTTTCAAAATAAATGAGAATACTTTTTTTTCGATAAAAGATTTTTCTCATTGACTTTGGAGAATATGCAAAATATCAAAATTTTTCAAGACACGTTTTATTTTTGTTTTATTTTTTCACTTCTATAAGAAATATTATAAATTATTATTATTTTTTTTTAATTTTAGAAACTAAAAGAAAAAAATTCTAAAAAAGAAAAGAGGTAGCCGCATCCCACTTTCTAATAATGATATAAAATATTTATTCATGACCCAGAATCTGTGAAAAAAAAATAGCAGAATTTGAAAAATGGATTTCGAAATTTTCGAAATTCTACTTTTACAGATTCGTCTGTAACTTTGCCATTTTTCAAAATTAGGGTCTATGGCTTGGTAAAAAGGTGCAAAAGAGTTTGTAAAACGTGATTTTTTTTTTTTAAATTAACGATTTTTTTCCGATTTTACGCTGACTCGGTCCCCTTAAGCTGTTCAAATTGGTGATGATCGATACATTTCGATTGTTATATTTTATGCATCATGGCATCATTGATGGTATCCCAATAAACCAATAAATAATTAATATTTTCCTTTGCGAAAAAAAAATATTAACCTCGATGCTGAATATTAATAACTAGAAAACATTAAAAAGTCGAGAATAAAATACTCCACAGCTTCATTCTAATCCCAAAAACTTTATTTTCCGATTAAAACGCTCGAAGAACTCGAGAACCAGCCCTCGAACTTAAATTGCCAACCGAGCATTCCAAAGAAACTTTCCATTTCGTTTAATTCTAATTTAATATTCCAAACAAACGAGCAGGCAGGCCCTGCATTCGTAATTTTTGACTCCAAGTTCAGCTGCGAGTAATTTAAAATGGACGGAATTTGTACAAATTGAGAATTTTCTCTGGGCGATTCATCGCGTCCAAACCTCCTTCCAAGTGTCAGTGACGAACGTATTCCATTAATCGTCCAAAGCGCTCTGTCAAAACTCGAATTAGTCATGAAGAAGATTATGGTGTCTCGAAGTTTTGGTTTCTGAGTCTATATAGTTTGATCTCGCTGTCACCCCGACTTTTGGCTGTTTCTTGGGTCGTAATGCGAGTGAACTCACTTCCAATCCGTATAATGCGAAGAACAGGTTGGAGGAAGTTAGGAGGACTCTCCTATTGAATATGCTCGTCGTCTGGGAATGTAGAACGCCACTTCGTGATCCAAGTTGGCCATCAGAGTTTTGATTCTCCGTTTGTGCGGTTTAAATTCGTCATACAGTTCAGAGCTCGATAGTGAGAAAACACACGGCGGTGGCAGAAACGCGGTGGTTGTTTCTGCGATAGAGGGTGGCTGGGAATGAAATGGGGCTATTGCTGGCGAATGGTTCAGCGCGAGAGTGCGAAGTGACTGAGCGGGTTAAGCAGGAACATCCAGGATGTGTCTTCGGTATCGCAAAAGCTCGGTTCCTCACTCTCCATTGCTTTTGCTGCTTAATCCCTCGCCTTTAAGGGATGACTTCCCCAGTCCTCCTCTTCCCGATGACAACGTCGAGGGCGACGACAACGAAGAGGAGAGTGACTAAGAACAAGAATGAACTTGGCTCTACTGCGTTTCCGCTTCCGGTTTGTCGAAGGAATTTGTGGGAACTTCATCGCTCTTCCTGTGTGTGTGTGTGTGTGTGTGTGTGTGTGCGCGTGTGTGTGTGTGTGTGTGTGTGTGTGTGTGTGTGTGTGTGTGTGTGTGTGTGTGTGTGCGTGTGCGTGTGCGTGTGTGTGTGTGTGTGTGTGTGTGTGTGTGTGTGTGTGTGTGTGTGTGTGTGTGTGTGTGTGTGTGTCTATGTTTCTTCCTCCTGCTGCATTTCAGTGACGATATACAATGGACGGTAGTAGTCCGACGACGAGAACGATCTGACTCCTTTGTCGACTAATTTACTCTCATCGCTGCACTGAACTATCTCAAGAACGCCTCACAACTCGGAAATTAGGAGGGACTTTGGCTCTTCGATCGAACATGCTGCGTCCTGCCAGTGACCGGCGGAACCCACACGGAAATATAATATACCGGAAAATATATTGTTCGATATACGTAAAAATATATTTAAAATATATTTGAAGTGTACATTATATATTCTAAATACATTTTAGATGTATCTAAAATATATATCCGATACATATTAAATATATAATATGTATATTCCATATAAGAAATATACTCAAAAATATATTCGCGATAAGTACATTTTCGGCAGAAAATATTTCTTTGAAATATATATTAAATGTATTTTAGATATATGATTATTGTGCAAAAAAATATATTTTTTGATGCATGTAAAAACATATATTGTGTATATGTAAACATATATTAAAATTATATCGAAAATATATAAAACGTACACTCAATATATATGTTTGATGCATTTAGTATATATCTTAAATATATTTTTTACATATATATTGTGTATATTTAAACACCAATTAAAAATGTATCTAAAATATCTAGAACATGCACTCAATATATATGTTTGATATATTTAGTATATATCTTCAATACATTTTTTATATTTATATTGTAATATTTTTAAATAGATTAAAAATATACCTAAAATCATATTTGTAATACATACATTTTCGGACAAAATATACTTAATATATCCAAAAATATATTTTCCGTAATATTTGCCGATATATATTTTATTTCCATGTGGGAAGACTCTAATCCCAACGTTATCTCACGATATGATTGGGTTAGTAGTCCCCTAGAACGGGGCTACTTCGACCTTGGGGGTTACTATGTGGTTTTTTGGGGCTACTTTGGACGAGCAGCAAAATACAGTGAAAGCATGTGCCCAGTGAACCCTCGTGAATTTGTGGGGCGGAAAAGGGGTGTGGGGAGTGGGTAGAAGAAGAAAAAAATTCATTAATCAAATTCGTTCATTCTTGTTACACAGATATATGTGTAATAAGCCAAGATATCCGAACAAACGATGATGCCATTCGCAAGAAGAAAATAAAGAAGGGCAAGAAGAACGACTGTTGGAGTTACGTCTGTTACATCTGTAAGGCCCGAATTTCAAGCCACAAGTTCTACCTTAAGATCGAACCTTCCATGAAACTCAAGTTGGAACTTGAGATCGAACTTAAGTTCCAATTTAAGATGAATCGTAAGTTGAACTAAAGTGCCATTATAAGTTCATACTTAAGTTCAAACTTTAGTGCGAACTTCAGATCGATCTTAAGTTCAAATTTAAATTTGGTTTGAAGTTCGAACTTAAGATCCATCTTGAGCTTAAACCTAAATTTGATCGTACTTACTTATTTTCACAACTAATTTAAAATAACACGGTTGAGGGAGTTGATAAAAGAAGTTTGATCGAACTTAAGTTCATGCTCAATATGGATCTCAAGATCAAACTTCAAACCAAATTTAAGTTTGAACTTAAGATCGATCTGAAGTTCGCATTAAAGTTTGAACATAAGTATATACGAACTCATAACGACACATAAGTTTAAATTTAAGATGAATCTTAAGTTCGATCTTAAATTTCAACTTGAGTTTAATAGAAAGTTTGATCTCAAGTTTGATCTTAGGATCTTAAAATTCGGGCCTAAGTATTTGGTATTTCTATGTAAAATATTTCTTTAATAGAAATAACGAAATGATTGTCAAAAATCGTTGTTTTTCATTTAATTTTATGTATAGTGTATAAAATATTATGGTTTTTTATCAAAATGATGTTAAAGCTGCATTTACGCTTTGGATCTTCGACATAAGTTGCATTTCAATGCCTCTTCAAAGTAGCTCCAGATTCGGGGTTACTTTGGCTTTTTTTTTTAAATATATAAAATTATGAGGGTCGAGAGGTTGGGGCTTGCTATTGTTATACATTTTATAGCCAAAGGACTCATTGTACTGTTCGAGCAAAAAAAAATCTAATTTTGGACGTTAAAAAAAAGTTACGACCAAAAAACTTCCGGAACACGAACAAAGTAGCCCCGTTTTACGGTAGTTTGTGAATATGAAATTTTATCGTTAAATTCCAATTATTTTCAATGGTCGTCACAATAATCATGATTTTTAAAAGAGGATGCTTAGTGCAAACGTAAAAAGATCATTTTTGGAAATTATAACATTATATCATATAAATTTTGCCCAAAATGAAAAATTTAAATTCGCTCATGCCTAGTAAAAATACATTGTCGTCAAAAAGTTTGGAAACAATCGTTACGATTCCGCGCCGCACAAAAAGTTTCACTGCTCTTTTAAAGATTAGGATATTGCAATTCAACAAACGGCGTTTCAAAGGGGACATATTCAGCTTAAAAAAAAGCTGAATATTTAAAAAAAAAAAGAATCGATTTTCTTTTAACCTGGTACATTTCTTCAAACATGGTCATTTTTTGGCTTTTTATTTGGCGTTGAAATTTTAGCGCATGACCCATGAAAATTTGTTCAAACTATTTTTCGTGTGAAAAACTTGGGAGGAGTATAAGTTTCAATTTAGTTTTTTAAAAAGTTTCGTACGATTTTTTTTTGTGCAAAAATATTCACCTTCTCGCCGAAAAGAACCATGTTTATAAAATGTATCGTAACTCTAGAACTACTGGGTTTTCGTGAAATCACCACGAGAGTAAAAAGTCGCAATTAATAATTTTGGATTCAAAGAAATTTTTTCAGAATTTTTTTTCAAATTTTTTTTTTGAATTTTTTTTGTCAAGGAGACATTTTTTTATCTCAAACAATCGTACCTCATCTAGACAGGTTTTACGATGAAAAAACCGTGTGGATAAGGTTTTTCGATGAAAAAACCGTGTAGATAAGGTTTTTCGATGAAAAAGCCGTGTAGATGAGGTAAGAGACCGATTGTTTGAGATAAAATAATATCTCGATGGTAGGAAAAAATTTCAATCAAAAATTTTGAAAAAAAAAATTCTGAAAAAACTGCATTGAATCCAAAATGGTTGTATGCAATTTTTGACCGTTTTAATAATTTCACGAAAACCCATTAGTTTCAGAGATATGCAGCATTTTATAAATACGGTCGTTTTTTACGAAAAATTAAATATTTTTTGCGACAAAAAATCGTACAAAAATTTCAACGCCGAAAAAAGCCAAAAACGACCATATTTCGAAGGGGGTACCGGATTTAAAAAAAAATCGAAAAAAATTCGGACAAAGCTACATGAAGCTGAATATGTCCTCTTTGAAACGTCGTTTGTTGAATTGCAATATCCTCATTTTTATAAGAGCAGCGAAACTTTGTAAAAGTGTATGTTCATCAATCAATTATTTTAGAATGAATTATTTTTCGGTTGAATCATTGCTAAATATTTTTTCCTGTAAACCGAGAACCTTCATAATCTTGATTATGCATGATTCGAAGGAGTTCTTCTTTTGAAATAATTATTTAGTTTTTGCTATTGATTTTCGCATTTCACATTTTATTAATATTTCAACAATTATGTCCGAAACATTAACAAACAATTTTTGGAATCGTCGCACTGACGAAGACTACTTCTGGGGATATTTTGTCGTAAAATTTAAAGGATCACTTCTTTTCTGGAGCTTGCAGAAAAGCACAAAAAAATTGCACGAGCATAAAATGGAGAACGTATTTTTCGATTCGTGATCCAATAACAAAGGTCTATTGGCTCCTCGAGGGCACAAAACTTAAAATATTCTGCCGACGAGAATTGTCTGGAAAAAAAAACGTATTGCCAGGACCTTTGTCGGGCTTGGGATTAAACAAGTCAATTCTCAAAATCACTGCGTAAGGGAAAAGAGATAGAGAAGGGTAAAAAAAAAGCCCTCCGGCATCGTTGTAAAAGTTGTGTGCACACGTTTCGCTGCGTTTTATGCTAATGAACTTATGAATGAGTCGTGAGCAGACTTTCTGTTTTAGCCTTGAGTATATAAACCCATTCTGGACGGTTTCATGCCTTCGTTCTTGGCCTCTTTCTCCATATCCCTTCGTGAGCTTTTTTTCTTGTCAGCGGTGCGTATCGCAAGCTCAGTTTCGTGAAAAACCCTTCATACCCTCGCTCTCTTGTTCCGTCAGTCGTGAAAAATTTGCAGACCTCTCGTGTGGTCGGCACGTACAGCCAACTTTAGCAGTGTACTCCCTTCATCCACCCTGCATCATTCCCTTTCCGTATTTTTCTATCTATACCTGCCTATCTTTCTCTCGCTCTTGTCCTGTCTCTTTCTCTCTTGCTGTATTCGTTATCGTTCAAGGATACCCACATGGAAATAAAATATATCGGCAAATATTACGGAAAATATATTTTTGGATATATTAAGTATATTTTGTCCGAAAATGTATGTATTACAAATATGATTTTAGGTATATTTTTAATCTATTCAAAAATATTACAATATAAATATAAAAAATGTATTCAAGATATATACCAAATATATCAAACATATATATTGAGTGCATGTTTTATATATTTTAGATACATTTTTAATTCTTGTTTAAATATACACAATATATATGCAAAAAATATATTTAAGATATATACTAAATGCATCAAACATATATATTGAGTGTACGTTTTATATATTTTCGATATAATTTTAATATATGTTTACATATACACAATAGGGCGATTTTTTTTTTCTTTTTTTATTTTTTTCACTCCCCACCTAAAATATTATTGCATATGTCTGAAAGAAACTACCCTGAAAGTTACAGCCCTTAATATTAATATTAAGTACTCGCCCTTCGCGCGAAAAGATTTCCCATCTAAAATACACGTAAATAAAAAACTTTTTTCTTCAAATTGCTATAACTCCGCGGAATTTTATGCTATCATATTGTCCTTGGTCGCAATTTACGCAGAATTGAACGATCTTCAAAAGTGTCCTCAGCAGCGTAAGTGTGATTTACACTGGTGAGATGGTACGAGTCATTAAAGTTGATTTTGACCTGCACTTCTCGTTTTTTTGCTGTTGGTTTCGAAATTATCAACGTTTTCGAAAAATTGCAAAGGAAAGTTTTGTTGGAAATTTAATTTCCTACAGAAAAAGTCCCTTAGACCTACTTGCGAAAATTGATATTTCTTGAGATATTGGACCTTAACTTGGTTTTGGTATACAATTTTTATGGTTTATTGAACCAAAAGTTTCAATTTTTTGATATTCTATATCATATCACCATATCACATATCATATCACCAGTGGCGAAATGATATGGAATATCAACAATTAAGAACTTTTGGTTCGATAAACGGTAAAAATTTTATACCGCAAATAAATTAAGGTTCAATATCTCAAGAAATATCAATTTTCTCAAGTAGGTCTAAAGGACCTTTTTTGTAGGAAATTAAATTTCCAACAAAACTTTCCTTTGCAATTTTTCGATAACGCTGATCATTTAAAAAATAACAGCAAAAAACGAGAAGTGTGGGTCAAAATCAACTTTAGTGACTCGTACCATCTCACCAGTGTAAATTACACTTATGCTGCTCAGGACATTTTTGAAGACCGTTCAATTCTGCGTAAATTGCGACCAAGGACAATATGATAGCATGAAATGCCGCGGAGTTATAGCAATTTGAAGAAAAAAGTTTTTTATTTACGTGTATTTTAGATGGGAAATCTTTTCACGCGAAGGGCGAGTACTTAACATTAATATTAAGGGCTGTAACTTTCAGGGTAGTTTCTTTTAGACATATGCAACAGCATTTTAGGTGGGGAGGGATGAAAATTTAAAAAAGTCGAAAAAAAATCGCCCTAATACACAATATATGTTTTTACATACATCAAAAAATATATTTTTATGCACAATAATCATATATCTAAAATATATTTAATATATATTTCGAAGAAATATTTTCTGCTGAAAATGTACTTATCACGAATATATTTTTGAGTATATTTCTTATATGGAATATACATATTATATATTTAATATATATCTGATATATATATTTTGGATACATCTAAAATGTATTTAGAATATATAATGTACACTTCAAATATATTTTAAATATATTTTTACGTATATCGAAAATTATATTTTCCGGTATATTATATTTCCGTGTGGGTATGCGTAGATTTTTTTCTCTTTGTAAATGCTGGGCAATGAGAGCGACCTCGATACGCGAACGCTTGTGAATTCCCGTTCTTTGTGGATTTCCCACTCTCGGGACGAGCTTTTTTTCCCTGTGACCCTTTGGAATACGATATCATAGGTGAAAAAGACTGTTATGAGAGAACCCAAGAACATTTAAGCTCGTGAGAAGTTGAAGCATCGGTAACGATGTTAAATTGAGTGATTAATCGATGCAGAGTCGTGTCTTAAAAAAAAGTCTCATTGAAAATTTTTTGCAAAGAAATGCTAGATTTTTAAGGGGGGGAAACCAGATTAAAAAGCTCATTTTCACTGATTTTTTTCCGATTTTTTTTGTGGTAAGAATTAATTAGAATTCATTCAAATTTTGACACCATTTTATTCATATTTTGATGCAGTTTTTTGAATTTTTTAAAATAATTTCAGCCACAAATAACAAAGTTACGCACTGATGTCCGCTGAAGGTCGTACCTAGAGTTCTCCAATTGCGAGACGTGTAGCTATTCCAAAAATCGGCATTAATGATTAATTCATCAATATTTTTTGTTTTTTTCGAGATTATATTCATCAATCCTTAATTGAGATTCCATAAACTTTGATTACATTATTAATCGTCAATCAGGATTGACGATTATGCATTGATTATTCAGTTGATCCATTAATTGTCAATCGACTTGATTAATTACTTGATTACTCGACAAATGATTAATCACTATTAAAAATCATTCGATTGCGCCATTAATCATCAATCAGAAGTAGCGGATTTTTAATTATTTTGGCTATCTGTAATCGGGTTTAAAAATTACTCATTACTAAATCAATCGGTAATTGAAAAAGCATGATTATTGGTTATTCCCATTAATCCTCAATCCAAGTCGAGTTCGTTCAAATTACTTTGTTAATTATTAATCAAAATATGGAACTTTTTGATTATTCAATTAATGGTTCGGGGAATTTTCTTCCACGAGTTAACATGGATTCAGGCGAACATTTCCAATGTGTTGTCATTCGACAAAGGATGATTTTTATGCTATCCATGCATTGGATTGCATGGGGGTGGGGAATTTTTCAACTTTTCTATGCAAAATAGAAAATGTTTACATGTTTTTTTTCAACATTATGATGGTTTTTCATTTATTAAAATTTTAATTATTTAGTTTATATTAAGATAATCACAGTCATACTATTTAAAAGGTTCATTCAATAATCAACATTATTGTTATTAAGAAAATATATATACATACATATTAGGGCGATTTTTTTTTCGACTTTTTTAAATTTTCATCCCTCCCCACCTAAAATGCTGTTGCATATGTCTAAAAGAAACTACCCTGAAAGTTACAGCCCTTAATATTAATGTTAAGTACTCGCCCTTCGCGTGAAAAGATTTCCCATCTAAAATACACGTAAATAAAAAACTTTTTTCTTCAAATTGCTATAACTCCGCGGCATTTCATGCTATCATATTGTCCTTGGTCGCAATTTACGCAGAATTGAACGGTCTTCAAAAATGTCCGGAGCAGCATAAGTGTAATTTACACTGGTGAGATGGTACGAGTCACTAAAGTTGATTTTGACCCACACTTCTCGTTTTTTTGCTGTTATTTTTGGAATGATCAGCGTTATCGAAAAATTGCGAAATAAAGTTTTGTTGGAAATTTAATTTCCTACAAAAAAGGTCCTTTAGACCTACTTGAGAAAATTGATATTTCTTGAGATATTGAACCTTAATTTATTTGCGGTATAAAATTTTTACGGTTTATCGAACCAAAAGTTCTTAATTGTTGATATTCCATATCATTTCGCCACTGGTGATGTGATATGTGCTATGGTGATATGATATAGAATATCAAAAAATTGAGACTTTTGGTTCAATAAACCATAAAAATTGTATACCAAAACCAAGTTAAGGTCCAATATCTCAAGAAATATCAATTTTCGCAAGTAGGTCTAAAGGACTTTTTCTGTAGGAAATTAAATTTCCAACAAAACTTTCTTTTGCAATTTTTCGATAACGTTGATAATTTCGAAAACAACAGCAAAAAAACGAGAAGTGCAGGTCAAAATCAACTTTAGTGACTCGTACCATCTCACCAGTGTAAATTACACTTACGCTGCTGAGGACACTTTTGACGATCGTTCAATTCTGCGTAAATTGCGACCAAGGACAATATGATAGCATAAAATGCCGCGGAGTTATAGCAATTTGAAGAAAAAAGTTTTTTATTTACGTGTATTTTAGATGGGAAATCTTTTCGCGCGATGGCGAGTCCTTAATATTAATATTAAGGGCTGTAACTTTCAGGGTAGTTTCTTTCAGACATATGCAATAATATTTTAGGTGGGGAGTGAAAAAAATTAAAAAAGTAAAAAAAAAATCGCCCTAATACAGATGTCTATGATATACATATTTATATTATTTTTTAAATATATAATAATTGTATTACTGCGCTGCAAAATTATATAACATATATAATAGGGGAAAATGGGGCACAATGGTACGCTACGGTATTTTTTTAATCGTAAAATACTCGAAATCTACCGGATAAAATCAAATAGTTCTTAGCCCATTTTAAAGCTGAAAAACAAAACTTGAAAAAAAAAAATCGTTCGGCTTCATGCCACGGATCTCAAGTTATTAACGATTCAAAAAACCTCTTCGCGTTTCATTTTTCCCCGGTCTCCCCTATATATAGCTTACGTTACATGATATAATACAAGTATATATAATTATATATTACATTATATATATGAAGCATTCCTCGTCAAGTGGGCCACCCTATTTTTTGAAATCGCCAAAAATCGCATGTAAGAAAAAATCGCAAAAAACCTCTCACACGCAATTCCGCGCATCACTAGTAGAAATTTTATCCGGCTAGGATATAGCCCATGTCAGGCCGCCTTAAGTAAAAGTCCGGCCCTGATAAAGCAAACTATCAGGCCCTGATGGGGAAAACTATCAGGTCCATTTTAGAAATGTTACGCTCTTTCCGATCCGGTCTGGATCCGGCTCCTGATCCGGCGTAGTGCCAAGGCCTGATCGGCCTTGATTTATGTTGGTTTTTATTTATTGTATTCCAATAAGAATTTTATGTGCATGACTGGTTAATAAGCTTTCTTTTACACGAATATACTATAGTGATATAGACGTGAAAAAAATTAAAAAATAATAGATACAAAGAAAAGCATTACAACGCGAGAAAAAATTCTCGACAAGAACATTGGCATATTCGTTTTCGTGCCACCGAAAATTCTCGTCGAGAATTATTAATAAGATATGTACAGTAGGAGTGTGTCAGCAAAAGACTTTTCGTATGGAATACGGCTCTTTGCGAGGTATTATTCCTCGCCGTAGAGAAGTCAATATTCATGATCGCTCTCGTATATATAAGCATGCCATTCACATATTCCGCATGGGCGCGAGCATCCGCCGTACAGCGACATCTCGCGGCGAGTCAAGGAACTAACGTCGCGCGACATGATGATGATGATGATAATAATAACAATCCTGCACGTACGTCACGAATATGTATGTGGCTGGTACACGATCGCTTGGTTCCGCTTGAGAAAGTAACATTGTGGAATAATAATTGAACGTGCGAGTAATAAATAACTAAATAAACTTTATGTTAGTTTTTGCATGTGACAATGTGCTGGCGTATTTTATTTTCGTTGATTTTTTTTTATATTCGCGAATACGATAGACGAGGGTTATCACGCGAGTGTTCTAATAATAATTGAATAAATAAATAATAATAAGTAAATAATAAGAAATAAATTCATTTTAATTATTATTTCGATTATTGGCTAGTGTCATTATTTTCTGTTTTTCTTTTTAATTGTAGAAATAAATAAAAAATTGAAAAAAAGTTTCCGCGGCCTTCGATGCTTCGTTAACAATGCATATAATAATTGATAATTAAAAAAGGTACACATATAAAATATTGCTTATTAAATTGAGTATAGTGTTGTATAGTTTTATACATATAGCTCATCATAATAGTTTTACAGTAAAAACTAATTAATATATGTAAATAATGAAACGAAAATAGAATATGTCACAATGTCATAAGAAATAGAATTCAAAATATACTTTGAAAAAGTGTTACGAAATTGTTTGGTCGCTTATATAATTTATCTTGCAAATATGAATTTCCTATAAATGAAATTATTTATTATTATTCGGTTATTCTTCTAATAAAAACATAAAAGTATACATGTTTGTTCAAAAAATAATCGTTTGAAGTGTTTTTCAAATATATTTAAATAGTAAAAAATAGTGTTTTAAAATTATATCTCAAAGTAATTATTTCATTAATTTTTTTATTTATATGTTTTACCGTGATAATAAACAAAGATGTCATACCCGTTGCTGCCGTATAATTACAAATAAATGATATTCTTACTGCGGTCAGTGACGCCTTATTGAATCCTGCTGCGTCCTGGATATCATAAATATCAGGCTAGCCATATCAGACAGAAGTTAATTTAACCTGACTAGCCTTAGCAGTAACTGATTCATCCCTGATATAGATTAGTTAAGGCTAGCCTGAGATCACACGTCGAAAAAATATGACCCGGCACGGATCAGGTTGTGATCGCCGCCGGATCGGATATCCTGATCAGGCAAACCTTACCGAAACCTGATCAGTGCCTGACACATTATCAGTCCAGCCGGATAAAATTTCTACTAAGGATGGAGTTCATAATATGCATTAATCGCATAATTTCTTATTCAATTAATCGTTTACAGAATAATCAAAGAATCGTTGATGTCGATTACCGAATGAATATGTAATCGACATTTTCTTCCCTTCAATTAATGATTGATTAAAATTATTTGCATTCATGGATCTTGATTAATAAAAAATGGAATAATTTAAAATTTTCCCATGAAAATTACTCATTGCTGGAATAAGCCAGTTTTCCAACATTCTGATTGACAATTAACAAAGTAATCGCTAAATTTCCATATTCAATTACCTATTCACGAAATAATTTCAAAAAGTATAAATATGATTACCAGTTGCTAGAATAATTGGTTAATCGGACGTTCTGATTAATGATTAATTGATTAATCAATAATCGTTGAATGGTGATCAATCATTAACCGAAAAATTGGGCTTTATAAAGACGAATTATCGATTACTCAAGTAATTATCAATAAATTATTGAGATTATTAAATCTATAATTAATCACGAAATTCTTCCCTAGAATTATGAAATGATCACGTAATTAAATAATCATAATTTAAAATTATAATTTCGCCGATCTCTGAGCTATTCCAATTTTCATCTGAAATCAAAAAGATTGTTATTTTACATTAATAACTTATTTTCTGAGAATATGAACTTCAATGTAGGTAAATATAATGAGAATTAAAAATTTTGCAGGTGTTCGAAACATTTACTTTAATTTCTACCGTTTTTTTGTTACTAATTATGCAAAAAAAACACCCTCAAAATCATGATATCTTAAAAATTTAATTATATATTTTATCATTTCAAAAAATAAAATCTAAACGAATGTAAATTTCGCTTTGAAATTTTGACAGCGTATTCTTGGATGGTTGAGCTAACGATTTATGCAATTTAAAAAATCAATTTTTTTTTTAAATGTGGTTTTCTCCCTTTGTTTCCTTCTTTCTTTAATATAATTTCTAGATATCAAGATATCTAGATTTCTAGATATTATTATTTTAGTTGAAAATATTTCAAATATTTAAGCTGTTTTTTCATGTACGTCACAAATTCTTTATTTCCTTGGGGAGTGCACCGGAAGTGACTGTTGATTCGATTAACAATTCAATTGTGTAATAAATAGTTGAAAATTTAATCACACTTTTCTCATGGGTCGGGGTCGAAGAGTCGACTAACCAATATTTCGAACGGCCGAAATCCCGAATTTTACGATTACGAGCGTTAGAATAACGAAGCGCCGAAATCCCGATCGCCAGAAAAGAGAAAGTCGAGAGAACCGCCCCATGCATAAGAGAGAGAGGAGGCGTATCTCTCTCTCTCTTACGCATGGGGCGGCTCCCTCCGCTTTCGCTTTTCTGGCGTTCGGGATTTCGGCGCTTCGTTATTCGAACGCTCGTAATCGTGAAATTCGGGATTTCGGCCGTTCGAAATATTGGTTAGTCGACTCTTCGACCCCCACCCCTTCTGAAACTCGAAATTCATTGAATTCATTCCTTCGGAGACAGACGATGGTTTAAATCTAATTAAAAGATTACAGAGACGAGGCGTAAATGGGTGTACATTACTATTATCGAAAATTCTACATGCATAACGTTTCAGCAAAGCTCAGAGCTTATTTCCAACGTGAAAATATATGTACGTCGCTTTGTGTATGGCAAGTTTCACAATAAAGTTAGAGCTATAATTTTGATTTGTCTGCCATTGTCAGACACGTGAATTTCATAAAAAATATATTAAACATCTAAACATTCATAACTAGAAACCTATCAGTCCTCTTCACATGCCACTCCAAAAAAATCCGTGCAAAGCTAAAAATTAAATTACAATTGAAAAAACAATAATATTTTTATTTTCCAGAAAATCAACATTTCAGTTTTTTGTTTATAGGACGTGTTATCAAAACTCTTTCGTGGAAAAATTTATATTTTTCTCGGGAAATTTAAACTATTTTACATTGACAAGCCTTTTTAATTCTTTAATTGCCGATCGTGGATGAATTACTAACTAGAAAACTAAGAATTCTTTTCATATCCTATTCTAAAAAAAATCAGTTGAATCTAAAGAGTAATGAACTTTTACAATAGAAAAAAAATATTTTTATAATCTACAAGATCAAAATTCACGATTTTTGTTGGTAGAACGTAATTTCATAGGTTAATAAATCATCCTATTCAAAAACTTATATTTTTTTTTGGAAATATAACTTATTCTACGTTGACAAACATTTTTAATTTTTTAGTTGCCAATCGTAGAAATTTGGGTAATTTTAATTTTTTGTAAGTGGGTATTCTGGTCTAGAATTTTGGAAAAATCATTTTTTTTTTGTATATTCTTAAAGTGCATACCTTCAAGAATATATCGTCGAAAGATTTTTAAATTCCAATAATTTACGGAGCTATAGCTATTTTTTACTTTTCTCAACACGGTTGACATGATATCTCAAGTTCTACTAAACCCATTTACTTCAAATTTTTTCCCAATTATCAATGTATAACTCTCAATCACCCCTACCATTTTTGTATGAATTTTTTTTACCATTGTAAAAAAAATTAAAACTATGAAAAAAGGAGTCAAAAAGCGCCTTTTTTCGTTCGGAAAGCCGCCATTTTGCGATAATTTATTTTCTCATTTCCTGTGAGGTAGGATCTATAACAACATTCTTACTAATTAAGAATCTTTTTTTAAATTTCGTATCGGAAGACTAGAAGGATTGCAATCGTGTCAAACAGCACACCCCTTTTTTTACTTCCAACTTTACCAGCTTGTAATTCATTTAATTTTCATTAATTTTTCTCAAAATTTTTTTTTGTTCGTTGTCAAAATATTAATAAATATGTTGTAAAAAAATTAATAGTAAACATATTTTTGTTTATCGAGCTTGAAATGTATATCTCTCAGGGTTGCCAGCGTTTCAGGGGGTCAAAAATAGTAGAATAGTGACTTATATTTCATAGAA
Source organism: Alloplasta piceator (assembly GCA_946863875.1). Lineage (NCBI taxonomy): Eukaryota > Metazoa > Arthropoda > Insecta > Hymenoptera > Ichneumonidae > Alloplasta > Alloplasta piceator. Next base: position 32,809,265 of record OX333076.1, on the reverse strand, counting down.
ATAGTGACTTTTTCGTCTAAATAAGCAATAGGCGTTTGAAATTTTGTGATTTTCAGTTTTTTCAGAATGGGGCTAAAATTGTGAAAAAATGTTTTTGATGAAAATTCATAAAAATTTTGATTCGTTGAGAAAACTATTGGTAGATTCGTGTTTGGGGGGGGATAAAATACATCGATATAAGGTTTGAAAAAAAAAACAATATTTTTTCTGCTTTTTGGCCAAAACTGGATCTGTCCACTAAAATGGGTGTAATTTTTTTTCTACTTCAATTTTACCTCTAGATTGCGCTCATTCCCTTCGTAATCGTTGAAGTTTCAAAACCCCGCTTTGTTTATCCGATTCTGATGATTTTTCGAAATTTGTCCTCTATTCTAACCGGCACCTCTATTCTAACCACTTCTGAACTATGAAATAGTGACAATAATGACCTAATTTCGACAATAGTCAGAAAACTGATACGATTTCGAAATAGTGACCAATAGTGACAGTAGTGATTCACTGACAACACTGATGTCTCTAGACCAGAATACCGCCTTAAAGCTCGTAGATTTTTGGGTCTAAAATCTTAATATTCTCACTTCTCCGCACATAAAACGACATCCGCATAAGAATGGCGAGATAATTGAAATTTTGGCGAACAAATGATTGGCCAATCGTCGTGGAACTTGCCATATACATGTGAGTTTTGCCTTGAGTAACGAGCGACTAAGATGCTGCGAGTTGGTGTTCGTTCTACACCGTCAACCGGAAACCGCGTTTCTCGCCACAAACTACCTTTGTGCGAGGGGATGGCTTCTGCATCACTGAGAAATATAAATATATATGATATATGTATTAGGGTGGGTCAAATAAAATGATTATTTTTTTTTCCCTCGATATAATGGAAAATGTATTGTTTGGTATCTCAAAACAACCCTCTGCGAGTATTGGCCCTTAATATTTAAAATAGGAGGTCCCTCATCGCAAATTTTTATTTCCCATTTAAATAACATAGGCAATTTTTTTTAACTTTGGAATTTTATTATACTTCAACCGTCGAGGTTGGAGGAGTTTTTTTAGCACACTTTTGTAGAACATTTGATGCTCTACAAAAAAGCTCTCTTGTGTCTAATCGATAAAACTAACCGTTCAAAAAATAATCAGTGATAATAATCAGTAATTATCACCGATTATTTTTTGAACCATTAGTTTTATCGATTAAACACAAGAGCTTTTTTGTAGAGCATCAAATGTTCTACACAAATATGCTAAAAAAAAATTCTCCTAACCTCAACGGTTCCAGTCTAAGAAAATTCCAAAGTTAACAAAAAATTTCCTATGTTACTTAAGTAGGAAATAAAAATTCGCGTCGGGGGACCTCTTAATTTAAATATGGAGGGCTAATACTTGCAAAGAATTTTTTTGAGATGCCAAACAATACATATTTTATTATATCGAGGAAAAAAAAAATTGGTCATTCTATTTGGCCCACCCTAATATGTATACATAACGCGAGCGACACTGTCGACGTCGTTGTCGTTGTAGTCTCCTTGTTCTCCTTTTCTTCTGTCTTCCACCTAGTCTTTGCCGTGTATCCCGTTGCTGCATTGTGTGTATTGTGTCCAAGTTATAAAGTTAAAGGATTTGCAATGCAAAAACCGTGAACGTGACATGCCGGTTACGGGGGTCTCGAGGCTTGTGCAACAAGCCAAAAGTATGCGCAGCCTTCACCGTCGTGTAACGGCAGCGACCGTGTCTTGTCATGTATTAATATATCTATATGTATAAATATAAATAGCTGCATATAACAATATATATGGGGCATTCCACGTCAAATCCTCCGGTCATCAGCCTGACCCCCTCTGATTTTCATGTTTAATGAATTGTGGGTTTCGTTTGGCCCAAAATATGACCTCAAATTTTTAGAAATTTTTATTTCACTTTTTAGGGGTTGCCCGAGATAAAAAATCATTAAATTGAGGGAAAACAGAAAGAGGGGCTTTTTTTAAATTGATGAAATTTTTTCACAGAAACTAGGGCCCAAAACAGATATTTTCGTCATAGTTTGATAATGGGCCAAAAATTCTTACTATTTTTTTTAATTTTAATTTTTTTATTGTGTTTGAATCATCCGTTTTATTTTAGGTCGTCGAGGCTAATGAATTTTCTAAAAATGTTGTCGTTTAACTCTTAAACCAGGAAAAAGAAATCAAGTTCCACTTGAAAAATATTTTTGTTGTTATTTTCTTTACAAAAAACAATAAAAATAAGAAATTAAAAAAAAATTAAAAAACACAAAAATCGTAATTATTTTTGGCCCATTATCGAACTATGACGGAAATATCTGTTTTGGGCCTTAGTTTCTGTGAAAAAATGTAATTAATTAAAAATAGGCCCCTCTTTAATTTTTCCCACAATTTAATGATTTTTCAGCTCGGTCATCTCCTAAAAAATAAAATAAATTTTTTTGAAAATTCAAGGTCATATTTTGGGCCAAACGAAAGCCACAATTCATTGGACATCGAAATCCGGGGGGGTCAGACCGATGACCGCGTGATTTGACGTGGAATGCACCATATACGTATCTCCCTTGAAGTCTCTCTAATTCGAAAACAAGCAAACTTTTCGCATCGTCGTCTGTCCTTAGGAAAATACATTCCAACGAAGAATGAATTTCGTAGTCAGACCGTCGTTTCAGCCATTTTATCCGAACACTTGGACCACATTTAAAAATAACGATCTCAGACAGACTTCCAAAAAAGCCTTGGTCGAAATTGGCTCTTGTATTATAATACTAAGCTTTTGTTTCTTGAGATTCAAACCGACAACTTTCTATGGCAATCGTGAAATTTTTTTCATATAAAAGGATCAATTAAATTCAACTTCCTAAGCCAATTACTATTATCCAAATTATTATCATTGAATGAGGACTCAATAGGCCTTTGAGCTTTGGAGCTTTGAGTGCTTTCTCTTTGACGGTAAATTCGTGATAAATGCAATTGGGATGGCCTCGATGAATTTCATGGGAAGGTAAATTGCTGTGGTCCATATTACCCCAATCAGGCTCTAAATATGTTTTTGCGTTACATATTTGTATACAGCGACGTGAATGTATTTATTAATGATCCATAATTCAGATAAGTTTTCCGAAGAACCTAAATGCGTTGTCGCATATATATATATATATATGACGTCAGAGAGGAAAAGCTCCCGGATGTGAAAGTGTGGCGTCGTGAAAAACTTTTCGTTATGGTTTTCAGCCAGAGTCACGAGACAGGCTTTCAACACGGGGAAGGCGATACCAAACATCCGAGCAACAGCAGCACGGAAAAGCTCCGCAAAAGCTCGTCTTACTACTCTCCCTTCTCGAAAAACCCGCTACACTTCTCCGCCTCTTTCTGCAGTCTCGCTGCTGTAATCTCGGGGAAAAGTCCGGGCTATAGCCGATATTTACAACACCGGAAACTTTTCCGCGGGGACGAGCGGGCGGAAAAGCATAAAGGCCTGTAGTGTTTCTCGTTTTTCCCGCACAATCATGTTTATATATGGGTCATTCCATGTCAAATCGACCGAAGAGTTGGAATCGACCCCTTTCAATTTCGATGAAATTTTGTCACAAGTTTTCGTTTTCAATAAAACGAAGTTCTACCAAAGGGAAAAAAAAATTCAAAATTTTTTTCGAAAGTTATGCAAAATTTAAAATTTCACAATTTTTCAAAACTGTCAAGTTTATTTTTTAAATATCTTCAAAACTATAATATAGTTACGAAAAATCGCTTTCAATTTGTTTTTAAAGAGTATACTTAGGGCTACGGAAAAAAAAATATTCCAAAAAATTTTTTTGAAAAATGATGAATTTGGAGAATTTTGAATTTTCAAAAATCGTAAAAATCCAAGTTCCATATTTCATTTTTGGTTTAATTTTTTTTTATATAATACCTTGTACTGATCTTAAAAGATCCTGAAATTTTCAGAGAGGTGTTTTCTTCTTTAAAAATATAAATTTTTGAATTTTTTTGGTACAAAAAACAACACCTCTCTGAAAATTTCAGGATTTTTTAAGATCAGTACAAGATATTATATAAAAAAAATTAAACCAAAAATAAAATATGGAACTTGGATTTTTACGATCCTTGAAAATTGAAAGTTCTTCAAATTCATCATTTTTCAAAATTTTTTTTCGGAATATTTTTTTTCCGTAGCCCCAAAGTATACTCTTTGAAACGAAATTAGAACAATTTTTTGTCACTATAATAGTTTTCAAGATATTTAAAAAATAAACTTGACAGATATGAAAAATTGTGAGATATTGAATTTTGCATAACTTTCGAAAAAAAGAATTGGTTTTTTTTCCTGTGATAGAACTTTGTTTTATTGAAAACAAAAACTTCTGACCAAATTTCATTGAAATTGAAAGGGGTCGATACCAAATCTTGGTCGATTTGACATGGAATGACCCATATATATAGTATGTGTGTGTGTGTATGTGTGTGTATACATGTATATCCATGTATAGGGCACAAGCCTCTGTATATACATAGAACTAGAACGAAGGGAGAGAAAGCATGAGAACTCTGGAATTATGACAGAACTAGTAGTATGAACCGATTTTGGTCAGGCTAGCTCGTTTTCTCGTCGCTCGATGAAGCTATTATATATCAACACATTGAAACTTTCATACCAACTCGAGGATTATGAATCCTGTATCTGTGATCTGGCCATCATACATTTTTTTTTCAAGTTCGATGATGGCACGAAGTACTTTTAATCAGACAGTAGTAAAGATCGATTTCGGTCAGACTGGCTCGTTCTCTCTTGCTTTATAAAATATTCGCTTAAGAGCAAGCTCTACAGGCGATAGCGTTTTATACTTGGGGCGACGACAAAAAAAATTTTCCGAAAAGAAATTTTGAAAAATGATGAATTTGGAGAATTTTGAATTTTTTTAAATCGTGAAAATCGATTATCAACATTACACTTTCGGTTCAATTTTTTTTATATAATACCTTGTACAGATCTTAAAAGATCCTAAAATTTCCAGAATAGTGTTTTTTTCTTCAAAAATATGAATTTTTGAATCTGGGTAAAAAAATTTTTTTTTACCTCTAAGTCATGTGATTTTGTGATTTTGAGCAGTAAGAAATGTAAAGTAAAGAATGTAAGAACAGAAATATAATTGAATTCTCGTTTTTATTTATCTGGTAAAGTGTTTTAAGCGGGAACTTAATATACATGGATGTTCCTTATGTAAGTATATTAAGTTGATCTTGGACGTAATAAAAGAGAATTTTTTTTTTACCAAATGCAAAAGTTCATATTTTTGAAAAAAAAACCATTCTAATCATTCCAGGATCTTTTAAGATCAGTACAACGTATTATATAAAAGAATCTGAACTAAAAATTTAATGTTGATCGTGGATTTTCACGATTTTTGAAAATTCAAAATTCTCCAAATTCATCATTTTTCAAAAATTTTTTTCGAATAATTTTTTTCATCATAGCCCCAAGTATACTCTTTAAAACATACCTAGAACAATTTTTTTGTAACTATAATAGTTTTTGAGATATTACAAAAATAATCTTGAAAATTTTTGAAAATGGTAAAATTTCGAATTTTGCATAATTTTCGAAAAAAAAAAATTTTTAATTTTATTCCTTCGGTAAAACGAAGTTGGAAAGTAACGAAAAAATTCGTTGGAAGTTTTCTGTGATCTATGAAAACAGGAAACTTCTGACGAAATTTCATCGAAATTGAAAGGGTCGATTCCTACTATTGGTCGACTTGACATGGAATGTGTGTGTGTGTGTGCGTCTCTCTCTCTCTCTCTCTCTCTGTGCGTGTGTGTGTGTGTGTATGTGTGTGTGCATGTTTATCCGTATAAGGCAAGAGCTTCTGTATATACATAGAGCTAGAATGAAAGGAGAGAAAGCATGAAAACTCTGGAATTATGAGAGAACTAGTAGTATAAGCCGATTTTGGTCAGACCAGCTCGTTTTCTCGTCGCTCGATAGATCTATTATATATCAACACATCGAATTTTTCATACTAACTCGAGGATTACTAGTCTTTTATCTGAGATCCGGCCATAATTAATTTTTTTTTAAGTCCGATGATGGCACGAAGTACTTTAAATCAGATAGTAGTATAGAACGATTTCGGTCAAACCGACTCGTTCTCTATTACTTAATCAAATGTTCGCTCAAGAGCGAGCTCCACAGGCGATAGCGTTTTATATTATTATGAGCATATTATTATTATTATTATTATTATTATTATTATTATTATATTATTATTATATTATTATTATATTAGTTCAGATAAATATGTAGGGTCGCTCAAAAGGATCCCAGAAAAAAAACATTTCTTATAATTTAAAAATACTCAACAGTAAAATAATACTTTTGAGCTTGATCCGCGAAGGAATGTTGAATATAAACTACAGTAATGTCAAATGCAAATATAGAATGTCGTGAAACGCCTCGTATGATCAATGATTAAAAAGGATACAATTTGACATTGATCCTGGTGATTAGTTTAAACTTGCTGTACGAATTTCAACGAGGGCGGGTAATTCGTGGAGTATTTTCCCAATGGAGAAGTTCCTGTAGCCTGTGGTTCTTTGACGCAGGCAGAGCATGAGGACGATCCGAGGGTAACTTCCTCCGGACCCCAAGTCTATGAATAATTAACACATCGGAAGAGCCAGCTGATTGCCAAATACGAACTTTGTTACCAAAAACTTGAGGACAGCTGAGAAATGTCGCTTTTTCATTTAGCCTTCTCATCGATGGGAGATTGACGTGTTTTTCTGCTCTCACCAGTAAATATCGCCTTCTGCAAATGCTGATCGTTGAAAAGTTTCTCTGCCGCAACTGCTTAAGGGCGGGGAAAAGTTAATACGGCGAAAAAAAGGCATGTTTTTAAGATTTATTTTAGCGTAACGGATAGTGTTCGTTTATTGAAAAATTTACATATAATAAAGTAACATTTGAACAACATTCTCCTAAATTTGCATTGCAAAATATTCAAAATTGAGCGAGTGAAAATTAAACCCCGGAGGCGCTTCGAAAAAAAGTTGGTTTCCGGTGTACACTATAACTCGCAACAGAATCATCTGAAACAAAAAAATCAAAATGCATTTGTTAAAGGAGATGTTTCTCGAGGTAATGACGGGAGGATTTTTTTTTTCGATTTTTCGATTTTTCGTAGCACTTGGGAGCCAAAAACCCGATTTTCGCTAAAAAAAAATCGGCTAATATCTTGTTAAAAAATTAGTAATTATTAAAAAAAAAACAAAAAAGCTCTCGACAATACCTGGTGAATTATGTGAAGAAGTACTGTGCAAAATCTCAAAGCGATTGGTCCAGTAGATTTTGAGTTATCGTGTACACGGGCTTCAAATATGACAAGTCTCGGAAAATCGGTTTGAAAAACGCAGAAAAGTTTGGTCGCTTAACGCTCATTGCACATAAGTTTGAGAACACTTCTCGATTGCATAAAAATCTGAGAAAATTCATGCATATTAAAGGTACTCAAAAGATTAATTTTGCATAATAATAATTCCAAAATGTTATTAACAAAATGGTGAAAAAACAATAGCGCGCCGCGCAGCTGCCGCCCAGGTGTAAAACCCGGCATGGAGCAACAGACGCTCAAATACTCATGACTTCGTCAATTTTACTCCGATCGACTTGAAATTTTAACACAATATTCTTGAGATATTATGCATTCATTTAAAAAAAATTTAAAAAAAATGAAAAAATTTTTTTTTGATACTTTACCCCGCCCTTAACATGATTGCCAATTCCCCGTTCATTTTATGCTCTGTATTGATGATCATGGAGCAATTGTCCCGCGTCGATAAGCCATCATCGACGACGCGTGACGAGACTCTAAAGGGGATTATCGGTCCCCTGGATCCTTTGAGATATCAATGACTCTAGAGAGTGTAGCGACGCGGAATCTCCGTACAAGTTTCTCCAACTTTGTCTCTCAGGGTCTTCAGGTTCTGTCCCAAGACGAACATTCAGCCGTTCTATCTTAACCCACTCGAAAACTTGCCAAAGAGACAACGTTGATGTGGATTGCACACTTATGAATTCAGCCTTAAACAAATGCCAGCCAAAAAAAAAGCCTTCAATCCAAATTATTAAAAGTGTAAAACGGTCGAGAAATGCATTATCTAGCAACTTTAAGCGAAATAAAATCTAGAAGTGAAGAGAAAAAAATTGTAGCCATTGATAGGTCAGCCATTGATTTAATTGCTTCCACTATAAATAGAAAAAGGATTCCCGAAATTGAACTGTTTGTCCGCGAGCGCCCCATAAATTCCATAGCGGAAATATTGTTTCGATGCATAGATAAATTTTATTCGGTTGCTTTGTACTATCTCGCATATTTCAGGAAAAACATTTTCTCCTCGCAAAGCTCTGAGCCAGGACGATGATCGATGGGGAGAATGAAACCAGCATTATATCATCGCCCATAGCTTTTTTTTTGCTGAAGCACTTTTTTCATGGTGATATATTTCAACTGTAAGCTCCATCAACTGTGGTTAAGTAAACCTTGCGCTGAGTTTAAATATGTTGTGGTCTCGCGATTCGAAATGATTTATTCCTTTCTACTATTTTTTTTACAATTCTGCTCAAGAGCACATGGAACGTTTTACTTTCATGAAAAATATGATTAACAAATTTTTCATCGATAAATATCAATGATTTCCATTACCGAAGTTAACTTAGATTAATCACGTTAGTTTGAGTTAACGTCGTTAGGTAAGGTTAATCAAATTAGCTTAGGTTAGTTACGATTAGATTAATTAATCTCCAAAATTGATTGAGGCACTTGTTAAGTAAACCTTGCGTCGAGTTCAAATATGTCGTGAAATCACGATTCAAAATGATTCAGTCCTTCTACCTTTTCTGTACAATTCTGTGGTCAAGAACACATGTTTTATTTTTATGAAAAATATGATGAACAAATTTTTCATCAATAAATATCAATGATTTCCATTACCGAAGTTAACTTAGATTAATCAAGTTAGCTTGAGTTAACGACGATAGGTAAGATTAATCAAGTTAGCTGAGGTTAGTTAGGATTAGATTAATTAATCTCCAAATCTTATTGAGACACTTGTTAAGTAAACCTTGCGTCGAGTTTAAATATGTCGTGAAATCACGATTCAAAATAATTCATTCTTCCTACCTTTTCTTTACAATTGCGTCGTCAAGAACACATGGAACGTTTTACTTTCATGAAAAATTTGATGAACAAATTTTTCATTGGTAAATATCAATGATTTCCATTACCTAAGTTAACTTATATTAATCAAGTTAGCTTAAATTAACGAAGTTAGGTAAGATTAATCAAGTTAGTTTAGGTTATCTTAGTTAATATTAGATTAACTAAGATCCAAAACTTATTGAGGCACTGTATTCTAAATCCGGTAATAGCTGGATATCCAGCTAGTAATTTCTACTAAATAGGGAAGCAACTTTTGGTCAACCCCGTTTTTCAGGTAGGATAATTTGTTTTTCAGGTTAACCAATTCTCTTGACTTATTGAACTATTATATCTGAGTTGACCAGAATAATTATTAAACCAGAAAACAATATGCAAATTATGACTGACATCATGTTTAGGCTTAACTTTGATTTTAAGGTTAACCAATCAACTTAACTCATTGAACCATAAACTGTATCTGAGTCTGTATGACTCATACCTTCGATTTCAAACTCGACTGAATGTAAATTCAACGGATGGGGCATGATGGTGGGCGTGTGAATACGTCAAAGAATTGTACGCTGAAAACGAGAGAGCCATTCAATGTTTATCCGGCTATTATTTCTATACCTAACCAATTATAATGTGTCTGCGATCTATACGCATACTTTCGTGGTCCCGTTTCGAAAATGCTTCACGACAAAAGATAGCGCAATTTGCGACGTATGTACGTGTATATTCGTAACCGCGTACCGCGAACCTTTGTTCCCGTCGTAATCCAGTTAAATCCACCTGAATTGGAAACGCAGTTAGTTAATGAAGTGCGGGCTAGCAATTACCCGGGATCAGCATTTCGTGAGAGATGTTGCGCACAGTCCGGACTATTCACAGCGATAAACCCACATGCTCAAATGCTTTTGCTTGCACGTGGACACGTTTAAAACCCCATTGGACTCGGTTACCTAACTACGTACTTTGTTCGGGACCGAACAAACCGACAAACGGGGTTTCTAATCCTCTCCTACGATATCCACGTGGAAGACGCTCATTGAGTGTGTTTGAGCACGCAAACTTTCGATAGAAGTCGAGAGAGATTCGAAAGAAAAAGACGCACCTAACCAAGCAAAGATGTTCGAACGTTCGGTCGTAAGTTTAGGTTAATGATTGGTTTTACGACTTGATCGAAGTTCATCGATATTCCATTTTATGGTTTGACATAACCTTCATGACTCAAGCTCAAAATTATTTTCTAACGCCCTCTTTATGTATAACGATTGCAAAAATTATAATTATACAGGGTGTCCCAGAAATAAAGGGCAATACCGTGAGAGTAGATTCATCATGTAATGTCAAGTAGAAAAGTCCCTTGCCATTCTTTGAAATTTTGATCCCCCGAAATCGTTATTAATGTAATTAATTATTAACGTAATATGGAGTAGAAAAGTGAATTGCCATTTTTTTGGATGATTTAGATTCCTGAACTGTTATTAATGTAATTAATTATTAACGTTTTATTGAGTAGAAAAGTTCTTTGCCATTTTTTGATGTTTTTAAACCCTGATTTGTTATTTATTTAATTAATTAATAACAATTCAGGGGTTCAAAATATCAAAAAATCCTCACGGTACTGCCCTCCATTTCTGGGACACCCTGTATATAACATTTTTGTTCCGTCATGAAAATAGCTTTCTTGTCATTATTGTTATTTTCTTATGTTGATATTCTTTATATGCTTGGGACATTTTAATGTCGGGCAATTTAATTTATAACATGAGATCTGCGGGTTTAAATTTTGCACATAAACGTCTTTGCCATTTCCAAATTTTCACGATCCTTTAATTAATCATATTAATTGGGAATACATATTAATAAATTTGATTTCTATTCCCTGAGAATAACAAAATCTGTAGATTGATTTGTCATTTTCCATGATTGACGAAACTCGATGAGTAAACTTAGTGACAAGTTTTTTGATTCCTCATGGAAACTTCGGCTATAGAATTTCCATTAAATTCTATTTAATCTGGATTCGAAAAAATTCGATTAAAATATAAGATAAGTGCCAAACCATTTCCAAACTTTCCTCTCAATATCCCAAATATTGCAAAAATTCTCCTAGCAATAAACATTTATTTTGATATTTTCGAAATAAAAAATTCTTCTCGATCTATATTCTCCCTTCTAAATAAACCATAAACGAACCTATCATGTGAAAACTGCGTGACAAGATTTTTTATTCCTCATGGAAACTTCGACCATAGAAGTTCCATTAAATTCCATTCGATCTGGATTCGAAAAAATTCGATTAAAATATGGAAAAAGGTTCAGATCAATGTTCAAACTAGAGATGTTCGATTCTGAATCGAATTAAGAAGACCGATTTTCAAGAAAAATCGAGTCCAAAGAATCGATTGTTAAGAATCGCAAAAAAAATTAATTGCTAATTAAAGCTAACGCAAGTGTTTATCAATTTTTTGCTATGGAAAATGATTAAATTGGATTGATTAAGTTTTAATACAAAATGATGAATACAAAATAACAAATATAAATCAGTTTTCATTTTCGCTAAACATAGTTTGATTTTTTTACACATTTGCACTTCTAAATATATTCTTAAAAATATTATGAATATATTCAACGAATCAGACTTTTTTCTATTACATAAGTTTCTATTGTTTTTTTTTACTTTTTTTTACTTTTGATTATTTTTTTCGTTGAATCATGTTTTCCAATGTTTTGAATTTTCTTTTTTTTACACTTTATGTGACGTTTCATAGATTTTTGTGTATCTTGATTAAATTGCCAATCTTTAATGGATAATTCATTTAATAAAAAAAAAAAGAATTTTCGATTTTTTAAGATTTTTTGAACAATCGAATGGGAATCGAACGCTCCTAGTCCAAACTTTATTTATTTTGATATTTCAACAATAAATAATCCTTCTCGATTTATATTCTTCCTTCCGAATGAGCTATAAACAAACGTACCATTTTTATCGAAGGTTCTGTTTGAGAGTGATTTTTCCCCCAACGGGAGGATCCATTCTGGCTGACTTTTAGCCACGAGATGCACTGATAACGGCCACAGGTACGAGGGCTAATTGAAATGTGCTCGCACAGAGCTTTTCGGTCACTCTCGACGTGATGAAATTTCGGTGGGTATTCAACCAATATCTTTTTGCTCTATCCGTCTCTGGATCGCCGATGTTGAATGAGGGACAGAGCGAGATACACGGAGCGCCCAGTTAATTAGTTTAACGGCAATTAGTCGGGACTCTGGACGAGAGCTGAACCATCGAACGAACGAACGCGAACGTTCGAAATGCATATACCTCTTGTCTGTATTTCCCTCGTCCCTCCTCGATCCTCTGGGCTATCGCGAGACACGAGGCATTTTTTTTTCCTTTTTATCTTCGTATAAAATCTCGTGACCTCATTATTTTGTCGCATGAACTCATCGAACTCGCCACACCACCGGTCTTTACGCGATTTTTTCTATAACTGGAATGACCGGTAGATTTCAACCCCTTCCCAAAAGAGACGCTGCTAGCTACCCGTGTAAAAAAAATTAGTCTATGTTAAGTCTACGATAAGTCTCTCACGTAGTCTACGAAAAGTCTCGCTAATGAAACAATATAGACTTCTGATATAGACTTTTCAACGACATGTACATTCCACAATAAGTGTCTCATAAGTCTTTATTCTAATAAGTGTACATTCATATAGACTAATAAATCTATATGAACGTGAATTCATGACCCACTGTTATTTAGGCTCTCAAAAGTCATTTTTTAAAATATGAATATCGACTTATGAGTATAAGTCGATATTTATATAGACTTATAAGTCTACCTCAATATATAGATTTGGGTTGGGACTTCACAACTCAATGAGAATTCATTAACCGAACTTATTTTATCTCTCAAAAGTCAAAAGTCTCTCTTTAAGAATAAATACAAATGACATCTTTATTTATTCGCCGCAAATTTAATTCCAGGATTCCTGACCCCTCATAAGTTAATTCCAGGATTCCTGGCTCCTCATAAGTTAAGTGACAGCTCATAATTTAATTCCAGGACTCCTGACCCCTCATAACTTAATTCCAGGATTCCTGACCCCTCATAAGTTAATTCCAGGATTCCTGACTCCTCATAAGTTAAGTGACAGCTCATAATTTAATTCCAGGACTCCTGACCCCTTATAAGTTTATTCCAGGATTCCTGACCCCTCATAAGTCAAGTGACCGCTCATAATTTAATTCCAGGACTCTTGACCCCTCATAACTTAATTCCAGAATTCCTGACCCCTCATAAGTTAAGAGGGGACAGGGGCTCTGAAATTAAGCTATGAGGGGTCACTTAACTTATGAGGGGTCAGGAATCCTGGAATTGAGTTATGAAAGGTCACTTAACTTATGAGGGGTTAGGAATCCTGGAATTGAGTTACGAGCGGTCACTTAACTTGTGAGGGGTCAGGAATCCTAGAATTAAGTTATGAGCGGTCAGGAATCCTGGAATTAAATTTGCGATGAATAAATACAGATATCATTTGTATTTATTCTAAAAGAGAGACTTTTAAAAGATTTTTGGGCAACGAAATAAGTTCGATTCATGAATTCTCATTGAGTTGTGAAGTCCCAACCCAAATCTATATATTGATGTAAACTTATAAGTCTATATAAATATCGACTTATACTCATAAGTCGATATTCATATTTTTAAAAAAATGACTTTTGACAGTTTAAATGAGAGCGGGTTATGAATTCACGTTCATATAGATTTATTAGTGTATTTGAATATAGACTTATTAGTATATAGACTTATGAGACACTTATTGTGGAATGTAAATTCTCTTGAAAAGTCTATCTCCGAAGTCTATATTGTTTCATTAGAGAGACTTTTCGTAGACTACGTGAGAGACTAATTGTAGACTTAATATAGACTATTTTTTTTTACACGGGGGAGTATTCATTTATGGACAATAATTCTTTATCCGTAATTTCCCAAATGGTTTCTTTAATTCTGAATATATCGATGCTAAAAATGCGCTAAAGTCGCTGGATTTCGTATTTATTTTTATTTATTTTTTAGTTTATTACTTTTTTTGTTCTTTCTGTTCGGTTAATTGTTCATTTATTTTTACCGCAATGCTTCCTGATATTATAGACACCGAATGAAAAGACGTGAAAAAAAAGGTTGTGGAATAATAGTCCTTTTTATAAATATTATGTTTCTATAAATGAAAAATCAATTGAAATTTATTCATACTTAGATAAGTTTAAAATAATTAAAATAATACAAACTTCGATTTTGACATGAAAAACGAAAAACTAATAAATATCGCGTTTTTTTAAAAATAAATGTTGTCGCAGTTGTTTTTTTTTTTTAAGTTAAGAGGTATTTCCTCCCTTCCAGGTCGATCGAAAAATTATTTTCTAATATTTCTATGTATCTTTAGGTGGATAATAGGAACATCAGATTAAGCAATAACTCGAATTCGAGGGCTGATGAACTTGAGTTACTTATTAGACACGGAATACTCCACGTATTTGTGTAATGCATATAATAGATATATGTTAGACTGATTCAAAAAAAGCGACTATTTTTTGTTTTTCAAAGAAACGCATTAAATACATTCGGGAAGATGAAAAAAGATGCCTGTTAAAATTAGAGCTCTTAATAAAAAGATTTAGAGGTCTCTTTTCGCATATTTTTATTTCCCATTTAAATAACACAGGAAAAAAAATTTCAAATTTTGACATTTTATATCTCAGCTTCAAGTCAATGCACCGAAATGAACGACACATATTCTTGTAGAGAATTGAACGCTCTACAAAAAAGATCTCTTATGATTTTTCGATAAACTCACTCCTTCAAAAGTTATTCACGTTCTAATATATATGTATATTAGACTGTGAACATGGGTGAACTTATGTTGGTCATTTCTTTAAAAAATAAGAAATTTATGTTAATGCAATTTAAACTTTTGTTTCGGGAAAGATTTTACGATATTTAGTAATAAGTTTCAACATTTTGCCGGAAACTAAAACAAAAACTGAAATTTACTCTATATTTAAATTTAACCTTGAATAACTTTCGAAGGAGTGAGTTTATCGAAAAATCGTAAGGAATCTTTTTTGTAGAGCGTTCAATTCTCTACAAAAATATGTGTCGTTCATTTTGGTGCATTGACTAGAAGCCGAGATATAAAATGTCAAAGTTTGAAATTTTTCTTTCCCGTGTTATTTAAATGGGAAATAAGAATATGCGAAGAGGGACCTCTAAATCTTTTTATTAAGAGTTCTAATTTTAACAGGCGTCTTTTTTCACCTTCCCGAAAGTATTTAATGCGTTTCGTCGAAAAACTAAAAATAGTCGTTTTTTTTAAATCAGTCTAATATATATGGAGCATTCCACGTCAAATCACGAGGTCATCGGCCTGACCCCTTCGATTTTTGATGTCCAGCGAATTGTGGGATTCGTTTGGCCCAAAATATGACCTCAAATTTTGAGAAATTTTGATTATTTTTTAGGGATTGCCTGACTTAAAAAAATCGTTAAATTAAGGGGAAACACAAAGAGGAGCTTTTTTCAACTTAATTAAAAAATTTCACGGAAACTACAGCCCAAAACAGATAGATGTTTTCGTCATAGTTCGATAATGGACCAAAAATAATGACTATTTTTTTTTAAATATTTTTTTAACTGTGTTTGTATCATCCGTTTCATTTCACGTCGTCGAGGCTAATAAATTTTCGAAAAATGTTGACGTTTCACTGTTAAACAAAGAAAAAACATCAAGTTTCACTAGAAAAATATTTTTGTTGCTATTCTCACTAAAAGAAACAATCTAAATAAGAAATAAAAAAAAATTGAAATACAAAAAAATAGTAATTATTTTTGGCCCATTATCGAACTATGGCGAAAATATCTGTTTTGGGCCCTAGTTGATGTGAGAAAAATCTCATTCATTTGAAAAAGGCCCTTCTTTATGTTTTTGCTCAATTTAATGATTTTTCAGCTCGGGCAACCTCTAAAAAAATAAATGAAAATTCCTAAAAATTTTAGATCATGTTTGGGCCAAACGAAACCCACAATTCATTGGACATCAAAATCCGAGGGGTTCAGGTCGATGACCGCGTGTTTTGACATGGAATTCCCCATATAGAGTTTGAAAGCATGGCAGTTGCGCTGGAGGGCGTGTGCCACGTGTGGGATAATAAGCCATTGATTTATTTAAAAATATATCAGAGGCTCACTATGCGTATCCAGCCACGTACCTTTTTAACGGTCTAATAGATCGCAAACCTTTCATAATATTACGCTTGGATTTGTGGGAGAATGTAAGGTATAATAGGGGAGATAGGGGCCATTTGACTCACCGATTATTGTTCGGACGTTTGATGCTACTTAAATCCGCAATAAACAAAGAAGATGAAGGCAACGACCTTTTAAACATGTTGAAAATTAAAAAAAAATCGCTAGAAATGAATATATCGACGGTAGTATGGAAGAACGTACTTTCTCAAATTGTGCTAGAAGAACGTGCCATCTCAAATGATGAGAGAAGGAGGTGCTATCTCAAATTGTGATAGAGGAACGTGCTATCTCAAATTGTGATAGAAAAACGTGCTATCTCACATTGTGATAGAAGAACGTGCTATCTTAAATTGTGCTGGAAGAACGTGCGATCTCAAACTATGAGAGAAGAACGTGCTATCCCAAATTGTGATAGAAGAACGTGCTATCCTAAATTGTGATAGAAAAACGTGCTATCCGAAATTGTGATAGAAGAACGTGCTATATCAAATTTCGCTAGAAGAATGTGCCATCTCAACTGGGGAGAGAAGAAGGTGCTATCTCAAATTGTGATAGAAGAACGTGCTATCTCGAATTGTGATAGAAAAACGTGCTATCTCAAATTGTGCTGGAAGAACGTGCTATCTCAAACTATGAGAGAAGAACGTGCTATCTCAAATTGTGCTGGAAGAACGTGCTATCTCAAACTATGAGAGAAGAATGTGCTATCCCGAATTGTGATAGAAGAATGTGCTATCTCAAATTGTGATTGAAGAACGTGCTATCTCGAATTGTGATAGAAAAACGTGCTATCTCAAATTGTGCTGGAAGAACGTGCTATCTCAAACTATGAGAGAAGGACGTGCTATCCCAAATTGTGATAGAAGAACGTGCTATCTTAAATTATGATAGAAGAACGTGCTATCTCAAATTGTGCTGGGAGAACGTGCTATCTCAAATTGTGCTGGAAGAACGTGCTATCTCAAACTATAACAGAAGAATGTGCTATCCCGAATTGTGATAGAAGAACATGCTATCTCAATTTGTCATAGAATAACATGCTATCTCAATCGGTGGACATATTTTAATTGATCTGGTACTGGAATTTGGATACTTCAGCATACAGGGCACTTTTTCTGTTAGGTTATTTAATTTTTTGATGTGATTTAGCTTCATAAGAGAAAAAAAAAATTTTTGATCAAACAACTTTTTTTTTAAATTATCAATATATGTTATTTATATTGAATTTTGAGAACAAACAAATTTTGAGAACAAAAAAATATGTAAAGACATCTCAATGTGCAGGAAAGGTATATTATACAGGATGAACAATTTTTCTGAGTATCAAAGGAATGACCAAAACGTGTTTCGGAGTAAAAAAAAGTCCGTACTTGTCTGCACATTGAAGATGTCTTTACATATTTTTTTACAAAATACCGCAGCTGTAGGTTCTAAAAATTCAAGATAAATAACATATATAGATAATTAAAAAATATGTTGTTTATTCAAACTTATTTTTTTTTCTATTATCGAGCTAAATCATTTAATAAATTAAATAAGTTAACAAAAAGAGTGCTCTGTATACTAAAGTACCCCAAATTCCAGTACCGTATCAATAACAATATGTCCACTGATCGAGAAAGCACGTTCTTCTATCACAAATTGAGATAGCACGTTTTTCTATCACAATTTGAGATAGCACGTTCTTCTCTCATAGGTTGAAATAGCACGTTCTTCTCTCATAGGTTGAAATAGCACGTTCTTCTAGCACAACTTAAGATAGCACGTTTTTCTATCACAACTTGAGATAGCACATTCTTCTATCACAATTTGAGATAGCACCTTCTTCTCTCATCATTTGAGATGGCACGTTCTTCTAGCCCGATTGGAGATAGCACGTTCTTTCATACTACCGTCGATATCGAAATATGCCAATATTTCATTTTCTCAGAATGAAAAATATTAACATAGAAAAAGCATCTCACCGCCTCAAATGAAAGTCAAAAGCTCTCGTGTCACTGGCAGTGATTGTAAAATTTTCGACTCCATTCGATTGATCGATATTTTATCGATAGCGCACAATTCGATGATTCCGACTCTCACTGAAAGACCGAAAAAACCCTAATTCCGAGTAATCATTGTTGAACAAGGTGATTTATTGTATTTTCAGAGCTCAAAAAACACTCCAATTCTCGGAATCCAGAAACTCAGTTAACCAAGTTTCTGATTAATTTTTGCAATGCGATTTCTTTCTTACTTCTTTTAGACTCTTTTCCGTGGCTTCTTTCTCCGCACTTAAACTCTGTTTCACACTTCCTAACTGAGAGAGGATTCTCAAAGTTTGTTGGGCGAAAGCCTATTTATCTCGTTGCCCAAGAGAATCCTTCGTAGTTAATGGCAAGGTTATGGAGCTTGGACGCGGCCGCGGGGATATGCGTTATCCGTATGGAGTGAGTTACTTCTGTAACTCGAGTTGGCAGTGTAATTAACGAGTCCACCCGTTATACATATACCTTTATATACACTTATCAATTCATTAAAACTTTGCACAGGAGTGAAGATCGTTCTCAATCTCGTCCATCTTTGTTTTCTTTTTCTCACAGCTTGTTAACCCTGTTCCGTGGAAAGGCCACACGTACGATGAACTTTTCAACAACCTCAAAATGCGTTTGTATGGAAAAAAAATCACTCTCAGAAAAAACCCCGGAAGTATGTGAGTGTGTGTATGTTTGTGCTTGTTTCGAAAAATAAAAATTAATTTCTCTAAATAATACCTTGAGGCTTAAGGTATTCTCAAGGCTTAAGGGGGGGAAAGGGTCTGAGAAAAAAAAACATATTTTTGTGATTTTTTTTCAGAGTACCTTATTTGTTGATATTTTTAAAAAAATCTTACATTATTAAGCACTATTCTAAGAATATTCTGCTAAATTTTCATTAAAAAATATTGAAAAAATTGCCAGTGGTAGTGGTGAGAACCGAGTCACCTCGAAAAAAAGTTTCCATGCGGTAATCAGGATAACTCATGATTGCTTAATCTGAAATTAAAAAACCGAAAAGGTCTCGTTAGTACATAAGTTTGTCTTGGATTTGATGAAGGAATTAACAAAATGTTCATTTTTGAATTCTTGGTAAAGGTGCAATAAAAAAAATCGGATTTTTGCCAAAAATTGCCGTTTTTATTTAATTAAAAAATAAGTTGTAATTGAAAAAAAAAAATTCTTCGTTCAGAACCGAGTATTTCTGATCCTTTTTCCCCCTTAAGGTATTCTTTAGTAACGAAGAACACCTTTTTTCTCCACTCAGTGCAAATTTTGTCGAAATTTTTAATTTTTCGTCTTATTTATCTGTGCAATCTTGTTCATCTCGTTTAACTCTTCATCTGTAAACGATTTTTTGGCACCCGCCGTTTGTAAACGTGGGTCGTTCGCGTCCGGCTGTTTTTTTGTTGAGTTAATAAACGCGGAAAAAATTAATAAAATTCTAGCTACTGTCCGAAACCTTTAACTTGATATACCAACTATAAAATTTGTGAAAAGTTTATTTTTCAATACATTTTTTATTAACAAAATGGAGCAACTCCGTAAAGAATCGGTAGTTTCCTTAGAAAATCATAACTTTTCGAAAAATTTCGATATCTTGATGTACTTTACTGCAAATTGAAGCTGAATCATGCACCTTTGAGGAATAAAAATATTTGATTTTATTTATGTAATATGAAATACTCAAGTTCGGTGGGTAAAATAGGAAATAAATAATGTATTGATATAAACGCATTTTATTGTCGAAAGACATTTTTTTTCTTATAAACTGTATTATTTTCAACTTATAATTATTAATTCTACTGTTATAAATAATATAGTACGTCCTGAAATGAAATTATCATTCCCGTACTCGTATTATCCACTTAGCTGACGATGTTCCATTTTGTACTGACACAAAGACAATGAACGTAATTTAGAAAAAAAAATTCTAATTCTGTAGCTTCATTGCGCCAAAAAACACGTCAAAATAAAAGAACATTTTCGCTTCCCAGCGTTTTTTGGCAAATGCCATCTGTAAACGTGGGTCATTTATGTCCAGTCCGAATTTCGTCCGCTCGCTGTGACGGTTCAATGGTAGCTGGAGTCTTGCATTTTCGGTGTCAATCCCTCTCTTATGTAAGTTTTTTGAAAGTAATCGACGGAAAAAAATTTGGATAGGACAAAAATGGCCCAGGTTTACAAACGAAGGGTTAATATATCTGCTTAAAATTTCCTAATTTTATAAAGATTGATCTCAATTTTTTACACGAGTACACTAAGTGACAAGGATCATTTGCCCCAGATTTGTTTTTAATTGCTTAAGGGGTCCAGTTAAAAAAATAATTGAAAGTATTCAAAAACATTCTATAATTAATGAAAAAATCGTACATGATAGGAATTTTCACATAGTTTCCTGATTTCTCTCTATAGCTCGTTAAATTTCCCTCATAAGGAAGTCACAATTGACTTACTCGAGATTACTTTTTTTTTAATTTTTGATAAGATTGAGAGATAACTCTATACATTAATAAACTTGAAGAGGAAAACCACATTGGGAGGCTCATTTTCACTGATTTTTGAGGATTTTTTTTTTTTTGATGGAAAGAATGAATTAGAATTCAATCAAATTTTGACAACATTTTATTCATATTTCGAACAACTTTTGAGAATTTTTTTGAATAATTTTAGTAAAAAATAATAAAGTAACGCACTGATGTCCACTGAAGGGCGTAAGTACAGTTTTCCAATTGCGGGACGTGTAGCCATTCCAATTTTTATGTAAGATAAAAAAAAAATAGTTTCACATTAATAATTTATTTTCTAAGAATATGAACCTTAATACAGGTGAAAATAATACAAATTAAAATTTGTGCAGTTGTTGGAAAAATTTACTTCAATTTTAACTATTTTTTTTCACCTATTTTGCAAAAAAGAATACTCGCAAAATCATGACACCATTTCAAAGCCATGTGAAATGTCTCAAAACAGGGTCTCCGTGATTTATTTTCTCCCAAAAATGTCGTTTTAACGAAGCCAATGAAAAATTTTGACTAAGCCCCAGAGAAAACAGGATTGATAACCACATTTTTTTTACGTCGTTTCGACTCAATATTTCAGCGTGAACGAGGGGATATCGTCTTGGGGCTAAAAGTGACGGAAGTTTCTCGAGAACGCAGAACGGAGAGTAAAAACGCCCGCGAGCTCAAAGTCAACGAGGAGTTTCACGTGAATATAAATCATCGGGGGATGCGAAAACCGAAGGATAATGTCGTCGGGAGCGGCTTGGGGTTCGAGGCTGCTCCTCGTTCTCGTGACGACCACTTTCGTCATTGCAAATTTTCAACGTTCCCGCGATAACTCGAGCCTAAAGAATTACGAGCAAATCGGCAGTGATCATCGAACTTTCGTGAACGCATCTCGCTTACAGGGTAAGTTTCTACAATTTTCAAAACACTGATCTAAAGTATTTGAATTTTTGTTCAAAATTTTGACAAAAATTCGAATTACTTGTTTGCTATTTGCATCTTGCTCGTTTATTACACAGCACAGAATATAACGACGGCAGTATGGAAGAACGTGCTATCTCAAATTGTGCTAGAAGAATGTGCTATCTCAAATTGTGCTAGAAAAACATGCTATCTCAAATTGTGCTAGAAGAACGTGCTATCTCAAATTGTGCTAGAAGAACGTGATATCTAAAATTGTGCTAGAAAAACGTGCTATCTCAAATTGTGTGAGATAGCACGTTCTTCTGCCACAATTTGAGATAGCACGTTCTTCTGGCACATTTTGAGATAGCACGTTTTTCTAGCACAATTTGAGATAACACGTTTTTCTAGCACAATTTGAGATAGCACGTTCTTCCATACTGCCGTCGATAATATGACATAGGATAATGTTTTCACACATTTCATCGAATTTTCAATAATAACATTGGAAAATCGATGGTTCAATATGGAAAAATCTCCCTACAGTGCGTCGGTTCTTTGAGCAATGTCTTGAAATCATTGTTTGAAACAATCAGTGTTGGGCAGCAGCAGATATATATTCGTCATCAAATTACATGTTCAATTACTCGTAATTAAATTTCATTTAATTACCCATTACTTCGAGCATTTGTAATTGAATGAAATTTAATTACAAATTTAATTATCTAGAGCATTTTAATTAGATTTAATTTAATTACTCATTACCTCGAGCATTTTAATTAAATTTAATTCAATTACCCATCACTTCAAGCATTTTTATTGAACTAGATTCGATTACCCATTACTTCAAGCATTTCAATTGAATTAAATTTAATTACCCATTACTTCGAGCATTAAATTAAATTAGATTTAATTGCACATTACTTCGAGCATTTGTAATTAAATAAAATTTAAATACAAATTTAATTCTTTGAGTATTTTAGTTAAGTTTAATTTAATTACCTATTATTTCAAGCATTCTGGTTAAATCAAATTTAATAATCCATTACTTCAAGAATTTGTAATTTGGCAATGGGTACTTTCAAATTTGCCCATCTCTGGTTATACATAAGAAAAGTGAAGAAAACATCCATATAAAAACCAACCAAGAAAGAATAATGAAAATACAATCTGATTTTCCGAACTCATCTGAAAA
The DNA here is from genome assembly GCA_946863875.1 of Alloplasta piceator. Taxonomy (NCBI): domain Eukaryota; kingdom Metazoa; phylum Arthropoda; class Insecta; order Hymenoptera; family Ichneumonidae; genus Alloplasta; species Alloplasta piceator. The sequence goes on along the minus strand of OX333076.1, from coordinate 32,786,122 downwards.
AATTGAATTAACGGACGAACGATTCCTACGTAACAAAATTAAAAAGAAATGATTAAGTAATCGCAATTTTTTAATAAACAATTATCCGAATTGAATAAATCTTAGAAATCATAACCCTATACACAGAATTTTTTTTATCAAGCTCAAAATAATTCTAACGGCTTTGCTGTAAACTTGATGCTAAAAAAAGTTGATGAAGTAACAACATGATTCCAAAACTCATTCTACTGAATTAATTTATTAAGCAAATTATTTACAGAGCTGGGCAGTACTTGAAGTACCCGGTACTTGCAACGTACTTGAAGTACTGAAAAAGTACTTCCAGTATTTTACTTGAATTTTCAAGTACTTAGAAAATATTTCAAGTATTGTACTTTAATTTTCAAGTACTTGGCCAGTATTTCAAGTATTGTACTACTTAAAATTTCAAATACTTTTCTGTACTTCAAATACTTTTTCAAGTACAAGTATCAAGTACTTTTGATTGAATCTTGCTGATGGTTGCATGTAGAAAGCCTTTGAATATGTAATTGAAAATAATATTTAGCGACGTATGAAAATACTCCCCCTCAACTGTCGGCTACGACAATTTTTTGGAGACGAACACGAAGTGGGAGTAGTTTTAACAATCCATGTATTATATTCTTTATTTCTTCTTTTTCAAACCTATATCAAAATACATCGTAATTACAATCGTCAATGCTTTTTTTCAAATTATCTTTCATTCTTTGTTCAAATACTTCTGTGCCAATCTGCCTCAGCCTAATCTCAGTGTATTGCACAAAGTGAAAATATGTTTTGATGCAAAAAGTCCACGAATAAAAATCAAATGAGAATAAGAAATTAAATGTAAGTACTAGAACTTACGAAATATACCTGAAAACTTTAAAAGTACTTGATCCGTGGTACTTGATTTTTCAAGTACTTCTACTTCAAGTACTTTCAATCTTAAGTATTTCAAGTAATCAGTACGTAGTACTTCAAGTACTTACGGTACTTTGTACTAGAAGTACTTTTCGGTACTTTGCCCAGCTCTGATTATTTAGGATGACAGATAAAAAATGTGCGGTGAGATATTCAGTTACCTGATCTATTACCAATAATCATCCTCTGCTCATAAATCCCATCATAAATAATGCAATAGAAAGTCAATTATCATAAAACAATCGTTGGAAATGTGTCTGATTTTATACTTCATGCAAAAAATACCAATGCAATGGTTGTTACAAAGCCGAATTCAACAATGCGAGAGGATGTCGGAGATAGTAATAAAAATCAAAATAAAAGTTATGTTTAAGAAGAAAATATATTGAATAAGTGAAATAAGAATTTGTATTTTACTGTAATACGCCTCTATGCAGGTCACACGATTTTACAATAATAAAATGTTATTTATTCGAGGCACACAAAACTATATACAAAAAGATTTTTTTCAAACTAAAAGAAACGCAATAAGATTTTCAATTTAACGATTAAATTTATGCGGACAGTGACTATACTCACACAAAAATCCTTTACAAGGATTCCAAGTCTGTACTACAGTCCTCCCGGAGAGAGGACTGTACAAAAAAAGGATAGAGCTGGAGATATGCGAATATCTTCCGAGACAACGGTTTCTTACGAAGATTTCCTTTCGGTGACCTTTCGGTGAAAATATACCTTTCGGTATATTGATACCTTTCGGTGTCTGGATACCTTCCGGTGTCGGATACCTTTCGGCATCTGTCTCGTATTTCAGAGACGGGATACTCGAAAACGTGCTGAATCGTGTGAATATATCCTCTCTTAGCGACCTATTCGTTTGCGAGCGAGCTCGAGTGGCGGCCCGCCCTCTCGCGGAGAAGCGTGAAACCCACGCGCTCGCTATTCACGCGGGACTCTATACCCACGCCTCGTACGTAAGTATAAGTATTTTACATTAAAAGTGTGCGTTTCGTCGTGGGAATAATATAAAGTCATAATAATTAAAATCATTAATTAAACAAATTAATAGATGTCAAAGTGTGCGTTGAATAATAATTCGTAAAGCTAACTTAAAATTAAATCAAATTCGATGGGCTTATAATAACGCGTATAAATAATCATGAATAATAAAATTGTACGTAGATTAATGTGAATGTGTAGTGTGTTTTAGGATGTTAATTGTATTTAACGAAACTAATTAAATATTTTGCCTTTTTTGTTTTGTTCCGTGTAAAAATAAAAATGAAAGAAAGAAAAAAAATGTTTCGAGGCAAAACGAATCGATGTGTCGGTAACATGGTTTTACTGCGATCTGCAGTTTTCCATATAATACCGTAATTTATAATGAAATGTATGATATGGTTAACCATAATTCCATGCAACGAACAAAATACTTTCAAGTACTATAATGTATAGAAAGTAGAGCAGCGAGTTCCGAGAGGAGTGAAGGGAAATTTTAATTCTTCTGCGGATTGAGAAGCTCGGGGCGAATATGAGAATGAAGAAGAGAAAGAGAGAGGCCAGAAAGTACGAGGAGAAATCCTCTCACACCCCCAACCACCGCCCTCGGGTGACCCTGTTAGGGGTGGAAAACTGACACTGTAGTTTCTTGCAACAGGTGCATATTCGTATGGGCCCTGGAAAATCATCGGTGAGAAATTTTACGTCACCCAGGATCGTAACGGCAGGTTTCCATTATAGTTTGTTATATTGGAAGAGAGAAGGAAAGTCTGTGAGAGTCGTGAATGCCAAGATATCAAGAAGTTTTAAACGATGCTGAGAGAAATTTTGCACTAATTTTCCGACAGCTTATGGAGGAGAAAGACCGCTTTTAACAAAATAAAATAATATACAAGCTCTTGGCAAGATTTCTGATTAATTTCCATGTAAAAAAATTCATTAAATACCATCTATAGTCTCCTAAAAATAAATAAATTGGGTTTTTTCCATGGTATCATTGCTACTTGATCACTGAATATCTTATTTATTTATATTTATTATTTATTATTTATTATTTATTATTCATTATTTATTATTTAATGCCGAAAGTAATGTTACTCTGAATTTATGAGCGTATCAGATCAATACCGAATTGTTATGCTAACGCTATTACCGTTTTTCAATTTGAATAATTGTAAAGGGAAAAATCTATTGCAACTGATAATAAATATCATTTTATTAGTCCCTATCATTCTCCATTATATTCCTATTGATAATTCATGGAAAAACTTTCACTTCAATTCTTTAAATAAATTGCCATTGGGCACGCAACAAATTCCAGAACTCGTTATGTCCCATTGACTTGTCAGTAGATTCCCATCAATAACGAATGGGTTAAAATACCGCTCGAATGCAGATATTTGGCATTCGACTCTTCATTAGGAACCATAGGAAAAAAATACCATTTGAATATTCCCAGTAACTTGCCGTTGATCTTTCAGAGGTCATGAATGGAAATATATTTCGCTATATATTTTTAATTGCTTTTACAATAAGGTCCCATTCATAAAAACGTGTCAGCTTAATACTACCTTTAAATTCTTATTGTACTTATCAATTGATTACCATTCGGACTTATTCCTTACAACTAAACACTCAATTAAAAATTTTGCCAAAAGTGCAGGATTGAGAATGTTAAATCTAATTTGTAATCAACCGTTTAAATATTTCAATGCTTCATGAACCTAATATTTAAAAAAAAAATTGCCTTCTTCAAGGGAATATTCTGGTCTAGAATTTTGAAAAAATCATTTTTTTTTGCATTTTTTCAACCAATTGATTCACAACATTTATCTACAAAAATTTTGCGCAAGTCTTTTCCCAACAAATTTTGTCCAACACATTTTGCAAAAAAATGTTAGTGCAAAAAATTTTGTGAAACATTTTTTTGCAAAAAATTATGTGAAACCAGATATAAATTACTAAACTAGTTATTTAACATCATAAATACTAAAAAGTAAAAAATAAATGAGCGATTTTTTTTTTTTAAACAAGCTTTTATTAGTTGTTAATAAAAAATAACTCAAAAGTTAAAAATAATCTTATTTCGATTGGAATTAACTTTTCCAATAAAAGCGTGTTACATTTTAACAGAAGCGGAAAAAAAGAGGGTGTACCGCGCAGTTATTTGAAAACTTATTTCCAATCGGAATAAGATTATTTTTAACTTTTTAGTTATTTTTTATTAACAACTAATAAAAGCTTGTTTTCAAACATTTTTTTTTCGTTAATTTTTTTCATCCCCAACTTTACCAGCTTATAACTTATTTAATTTTCTTTGTTTTTCTCGAATTTTTTTTTGTTTATTGTCAAAATATTAATAAATATGTTGTAGAAAAAAGAATAGTGGAAATATTTTCTGTTTTCATTTATCGAGCTCGATAAAACACTCAAAGTGTATGTCTCTAGACCAGAATCGTTCGCGTAAAAATAAATAAAAAAAGATTACAGGTTTTATTACAGGGTAATTTCAGCCAGTGATGAAATTTCTTATTGAACCAAATATTGGAAATTCCCAGCCCTTATCATTCATTTTTGTTTTCTTTTTTTTTTTCTTCTTTTATTATTGCATGGAATATAAAAAGTATCAAAGTGAAAGGAGGTCAAAAAAATATTGAGAAAAAAAATAGTTTCAGAGTGTGAGAAGTTTATTGGGGTTGGAGATTGGCAAAATTCACGCGTTTCGACAATCGCCAACACCCCGCATCGTATTCACCACCAACCACCGGAACACATTCCGAGGTTTTTTTTTCATCCCCTCTGGATAGCCAACAGTTTCGTGGAGAGAGGCCAGACGGAGCAGAGAGAAAGAGAAAAAAAGTTCAACACGTTTCCGATAGATGTGATATACAGACGCGTTCTAACAACCACCCTGACTGTATATAGACCTATGCGCGTGTACGTTCGACATGGTGACCGGACACAAATGCTTTACGAGGTCATTTGATTCGTCGGGGAAGAGAGAAAAAAAATCTAGGGCCTGACAGTAAAATCTAAATTGACAGTTCCATGAAAGCAATTTCGCGACTGTCAGCGACGACTGACTCCTCTCTCATCCTTTCTCTCACCCTCAACTTGGCCCTCACCTACCCTTGCTGCAATCTCACACTCCTTGCATCGTTGCAACGCAAATTACCATTGTATGTCAGTCATGATTTTTTTCCCAACGATTTATGGTTGAATTCGAGGAAGAAAGAAAAAAGGTTACTCAATGATTTATCCCGTAGTAAAAAACTCCATTCGTCGCCATTGAAAAATCCCCATTCATTCCCCATTGCCAAAATAACCAACGGAGATGAATGCCGAATTGCCTAAGGGGATTTTCGCCATTGAATTCCCCATTTGAAATCGAATGAGGATTTTCCAATGAGGATTTACTTCCCCATTTGAAACGGAATGGGGATTATCCTATGGGGATTCAATTGAGAAAATCCCCATAGGCAATTCAGCATTCATCTCCATTGGTTTTTGTAGGCAATGGGGAATGAATGGCGATAATCAGTAGAGATTCTTTCATATAGTAAAAAACTCCATTCGTCACCATTGAAAAATCGCCATTCATTCCCCATTGCCAAAATAACCAATGGAGATGAATGCCGAATTGCCCAAGGACATTTTCGCCATTGAATTCCCCATTTGAAATCGAATAGGGATTTTCCTATGAGGATTGACTTCCCCATTTCAAACGGAATAGGGATTGTCCCATGGGCATCAGTCGGCAAGAACTCCTTGCATGGATTTTTTGGACACCGACTTCTGCTAATATTCCGTGCTCACACTCGTCTAAATAAGCATACTCTTCGCATAATCCGTATGGGAGTTTAGCGGGTTGTCGTCCTGCGACATCTCGCGCCAAGTCTCGGAACTAACGCGACACGGTTTCCAATGGACATCTTTGGGTAATGCTGATCATTCAGTTCATCCACATTTACTTCCCAATGGACATCATTGGGTAAAGCTGATCATTTCGTTCATCAGCATTTGCCTTCCAATGGACGTCATTGGGTAATGGTGACTTTTCAATGGATATCCATTTACTGATCAATGGTCGTCCCTATACGCCATTGAAAAATGCGGAAATCTCAATGGGTCCCCATTCATTGTCCAATGGAGTCGTATGAGGACCATTGGTTGCCATTGGCGATTCAATGGAGTTTTTTACTACGGGATCGCATAATTGAGTCCAAACTCTTTAAAATTGGGTCTTTGAACCAGAATTGTAAATAATGCATTATTTTATTAACGCATATTCATTACCCATTACACTGCATAATATGATGTAATGGATATGTATACCATTACAAAATACAAAAGTAATGTGTAATAAATGCGTGTCCCATTAAAAATAAAGAAGTAATGTGTAATGGATGCATGTGCCATTACAAATTAAGGAAAATAACGTGTAATGAATGAGTGCTCAATTACAAATTACAATTGAAAAAAAAGTAATTTGTACTGAAGAATATTTCCGAATATTACAAGTTAAAGTAATGTGCATCCATTACACATTACTTCTCGTATTTGTAATGGAACATACATACATTACACATTACTTTTTCTACTTGTAATGGAACACGTATCCGTTACACATTACTATTTACATTTGTAAAGGAACATTCATGCATTACACGTTACTTTTGTAATTTGCAATGGAAATCTTATCCAATACACATTGTTTAAAGTAATGAGTAGTGTATTACTTTCACATTACTATTTCCACAACTCTACTTTGAACTTTGCCGAGGAAGGGAGGTTTCGCCCTATCACTTTTTCATTGGGCAGACAAAAGCTATGAGAAATCGTTTCAATGATATTTTTTAAACATTTTTTTTTCACTGCAGAAGTCTTGAATATGAAATAAAAAAAATATTTTATTCTCTGCAAGAGATTAACGAGTTTCTTAATGCGTCAGTAATACCGTTTCAGACAAATGTACGATTTTATCGGCTGATTTTACTCGCCAGAGAGCATTGAGAAACCTTTGGCTAACATTCACTGCAAACGAATGGCCACAAAGCTCAAAAGGCCGCTTATCGTTCGGTTGTTCTCCTCGCAAATGCCAGTTCGCAAACACTTTGGCAACTGGTTTTCTCCACTTGCATTTCTCCGAGCATCGTTTGTTTCGTGTGGACGTAACTCGAAACGAACAGTACAACTAAACTCCCTTATCTTTGACGTTGTTCTGTAAATAAATCACCATGTGTATCGGTATTCGTGCCTGTGTGTGGGTATGTATGTTTGAAGGCAGTTACATCGATTATCGCGGTCTCCTTTGGCTCCCTGATAGCTGCCAATAAATATTACATCGAATTCCGCGAACTTTCCACGCATGATCCTCAGATTTAATCCCGAAATATTCGCTTCCAGCGTGTAGAATAGAATGAATATTGAATAAACAAAACGGAGAGACGTTTCCTCGTAAATCTGTGCCAGGATCGATACGCTGATATCTCGTCTTGAGAGGGAACCGAGTCAGCGTCAAAACGCCGACTATTGAACTTAAATATAGGGTAAAAGCCGGATAGTTGGCCCGGGGGGATAGTTGCCCCGGTTTTTAATGCACTATGTTAGAGATGTCCCTGGCGTTAGCGCTTTTCTGTAATTGTTAATATGCCCTCGCAGGCCTCAGTGCCCAAAAGACATAGGACAGGGCCCACAAGTTTCGTCTGTGTGAGCGAAAATCTTCCGCGGTGAGACCTCGCCGAGCGTTGTATTAAGGGCGGGGTAAAGTTAATTCGGCGAAAAAAAGGCATGTTTTTAAGATTTTTTTTTGGCGTAACGGATAGTGTTCGTTTATTGAAAAATTTACATATAACAAAGTAACATTTGAACAACATTCTCCTAAATTTGCATTGCAAAATATTCAAAATTGAGCGAGTGAAAATTAAACCCCGGAGGAGCCTCGAAAAAAAGTTGGTTTGCGGTGTACACCATAACTCGCAACAGACTCATCTGAAACAAAAAAATCAAAATACATTTGTCAAAGGAGATGTTTCTCGAGGTAATGACGGGAGGATTTTTTTTTTCGATTTTTCGATTTTTCGTAGCACTTGGGAGCCAGAAACCCGATTTTCGCTAAAAAAAATCGGCTAATTTGTTGTTGAAAAATGAGTAATTATTAAAAAAAAAAACAAAAAAGCTCTCGACAATACCTGGTGAATTATGTGAAGAAGTACTGTGCGAAATTTCAAAGCGATTGGTCCAGTAGATTTTGAGTTATCGTGCACACGGACTTCAAATATGACAAGTCTCAGAAAAACGGTTTGAAAAACGCAGAAGAGTTTGGTCGCTTAGCGCTCATTGCACATAAGTTTGAGAACACTTCTCGATTGCATAAAAATCTGAGAAAATTCGTGCATATTAAAGGTACTCGAAAGATTAATTTTGCATAATAATAATTCCAAAATGTTATTAACAAAATGATGAAAAAACAATAGCGCGCCGTGCAGCTGCCGCCCAGGTATAAAACCCGGCATGGAGTAATAGACGCTCAAATACTCATAACTTCGTCAATTTTACTCCGATCGACTTGAAATTTTAACACAATATTCTTGAGATATTATGCATTCATTTAAAAAATTTAAAAAACATGAAAAAAAAAATTCAAATACTTTACCCCGCCCTTAACATTCGTTACTAATTTTTATTGAATAAATAATGTTATGGTTGAAGATTCAGTCAACTATTTGTTTCCTCGCATGCATCAGAGTTTCAACTACACGGTCTAATACGGTATATTGTTAAATAGCTTTTATTTTTTTTGTTAATAATACGGGCAAGTATCCGTATCGAAAAGGATAGTCGCCCCAAATTCTTTTTCGGTTAGTTGCCCTAACGGCAATATGAAAAAAAACCAGGCGTAGTCCTTGCTAGACCGAAGTTAGTTTAGCACTGGCATTTAAAGAACTAGATGAGAAAGAAAAACTGTTAATTAAAGGTATTTGGAAAAATAATGAAATTATTAATTATAAAATAATAAAATTGATAATAAAATATCTAAATTAAAAAATAAAATTCAAAAAATATAATAAAATAATCTGTAACTTAATATTAATTATAAGCCCCTTCGAAGTATTTTCGACGTGAGGTGACTATCCGCAACGTTGGGCGACGATCCCTCTTTGAAGAGGTGAAATGAAACGGGATTTACTCAACAACAATATTAATTGGGTTTACAAAAATAGTGCACAATGAAAGATCAAAGACCAATTTTTTAATATACGCGAAGCATATTGTCAGTAGATACTTCATTTTTAAGTAATGGAGCTTTTTCCTTAAGTGTGGTAACTATCCGGCTTTTACCCTACATATAAATATTCGTTAAATACACATAAACCGGACCAATGGCCCTTATTATGGTTTGTTTTTACACCCTTATTACACAGTTACAGGCCACTTTTTGAATTTTCCAAACAAAAAATGGGCCAAAAATTCAAGAAGCGACCTGTTATTCTATAATAAGGACCTGAAAAAATATGCCAATTTTAAGCAGTCCGGAAAAGTGTTACGAAGAAAATGAGATGTCGCAGGATAAGATCCGTCAAGCGATTTGGTCAGGATCGAGCACAGCGTAGTGAAAGTCAAAAATTGATTTCTGAGAAAACTGCTGCACCTTAAGGGCTCTGCTAGCATCAAAAACTTCATCATTTGATACATCAAATGATGGACCATTGGTCAAGTTTACACGTATTCAACGAACATTTATATTTATGTTCAATGATCGGGAGTTTGACGCTGACTCGGTCCCCTTAAGGCGATGTTCTGGTATGGAATGGAAAAAATTTTTTTTTTCATATTCTCAAAGTTCAAATTTTTAAGAATATATCCCCGAAAGGAAAGTCTTTATTTCCAGTAATTTACCGAGTTATAGCTATTTTAGTGATGCAACAACTACGCCCGTCACGTCAGAGCAAATCGAATTATACTACTTATCTCAACATAGCTGACATGATATCTCAAGTTCTACTCGACCGATTTAGTTGAAATTTTTCACCAATCTTCAATATAACTCTATCGTTCCTACCACTTCTGTATCAAAATGATTGTTTTCACTCTTGTAAAGCAAATAAAAACTATAAAAAGAGTCGGAAAACGCTTTTTTTCGTTCAGACAGCCGCCATTTTGCGATTTTTTTCCGTTTTCTCTGAAGTGTAGGGGCGATAACGACCTTCTTACTAATTAAGAATCTTTTTTTTGAAGTGAATACTTCTTATGCGACAAAAGCCAGATAGTGTCTATCAGACATTCCTGTTAAGAGGAGGCTAAATACCGACATTAGCACCTCGAAAATGGATTCCAAACTTGCTCTGGCACGAATGGATGAAAATCAATAAAATTATGACAGTATCATTAGAATTATGGCACAAATGGAGCCTCACTAAAATTTTTTCGAAAAACAAAGAAAAAAATTACAGAGCCGATTATCATCGGGAATCTGCAATTGAAAATATTAAATTATAATGTTTGTACTGTATTTCGGCTAAAACCAAGAGTGAGGCTCCATGAAGAACATAAAAGTACGAATATCGATACGTCTTCGACATTATTTTATGAAAAAACCGCAACGTAAGTTTGAAATCCAAATCAGAAGATAAATGTTGATGAATTTAGTGTTTCATCGAAAAACGAAATGGCGAAATCAAGTTCACAGAAATGCGAAAGAGGGCAGCACCATGGAATTTTTATGAAATAAATATTATTTTCTCACCAGAATTCCATCCAAACTGTCTGAGCTGTGAGTGGCAATGAACGAAAACGTTAATTTATGTCTCGCATTTGTATTTTGAAATCCATTAATCATTTATTTATAAATTTCATTGATATTCATCCACCGTTATCGGAGAAAGTTTGGACACCGATTTTGGGTCGATAATATAGGGCTTCAAAAATAATATCGGTATTTAGCCTCCTCTTAAACGCCCGCGTTAAACGTGAATGTCCGGGACAAGAGAATGGAGGAATACAATAAGAGAGAGAAAGAGCGATGTGTGAGCGAGAGAAAGCGATAGGCCATAGCATGCCCGCCTGTAGGCGTTTAGTGCGTATATAGGGCAGCAGCGCGCATGCGCGTCGTTCTATCGTCGTTGTATGTGTGAGTCCACAGCTATGTATGCATTCATACTGCGTCTTAATCGTCGTGCCCGTGCCTTGTGTCGCGATTCATATTTTATTTTGTGCCTCTTATGTTTATCTTTATACGGTGCATCTAGAGTGTTAACATTTTATTCACTAGTTATTATTGTTGCTAAGTTTATATGTTGTGTGGACAAAAACAATAGTGATGATATATATGTAAATGAAAAACATTAAAAACATTGAAAGTAAGGTTAAACAAGGGTGATGATGGCGGACCGCATAGGCCATCAACAAATTTTCTATTCAATGAAGGTATGTATGCTTAATATTATATTCACTTATACGTTAACAAGAAAAATTCCGAAATCACAAGTTCAGAAAATAACATCACAATTCCAAAAAATTATAGAAACAATCAAAGCCATACAGCGAATGTAAGCAGATTTTTGAGACGTCGGGAGGCCTTCGGAGGCCCTGCGGAAGCCTTCCGCACAAAAAACAACAAAACTAATAATCATAATGAAAATGATGAGAATTAAAATAATAAATCTCTAAAAACATAATCCCAATTAAAAAAAAAAAAGTAATCCTTCCGCGCAAAACAACAAAACTAATAATCATAATGAAAATATTAAGAATAAAAATAATAAATTTCTACAAACATTACCCCAATTTTAGGAAACAACAAAAAATTCAAGTCGGGCAGTAAAAATAATAATAATGAAAAAATATTAATGATTAAAATAAAAAGAATTAAAATAATACCAATCAGTCATCATGAAAATATTGAGAAAAACAACGAAAATAATAATCATAATAAAAATATTTAACATTACTACAGATCATTTTGTGTCATGTTTTAGCTACCATAATCCGATTATTACAATCGTCGTTCTGGTAGATCAGGAACAACCATAATCGACAACAACAAAAAATCTTTGTAATTACAGTTCCTTCATATGTATTAAAATAAATTTTAAAACACACAAATGTGAACGTGTGGACTACTTTCGAATTTTTCGCCAATTCTATAATTCCATTGCTAAGTCTTTCCCTCAACCGCCCCACTTCTCACTTTCTCTCTCTTCATTCATCGGAAGAAATGATTTTTCGCGTCAGCGAAATGCATACAAGTATTCACTTCCGCAGCGTGTAATTGCACACACCCCGATTTTTTAATTTTGCATCGTAAATCCCTTCCAGTCATCCGACGGGAAGGGTTGCAATCGTGTCAGCCAGCACACTCTTTTTTTTAACCTCAACTTTACTAGCCCATAACTTATTTAATGCCTTGGGCCACTCTACGATTTTCAAAAAATCGATTCTTTTTGTTAAAAAGGTACCTCCGTATGTATAGAATTATATTCCAAAAGGTAAGGTGCGTGAAAAATCCCTGAGTATTCGATTTTCGTATTCTAGTGCAATACCCCTCTTCATCCGCAGCGAGCTTTTTTCAAACTTGAAACGCTTTTATCTCAGAACTGAATTTTTCAAGTCGGCCGAACTCATAACTCAAACAAATTTCAACCGATTCATTTGAAATTTCCACCTAACATTCAAAATAACGTTCTCTGAAGCACTACGTAAGTTTTTTTTTCATTATACTGCATAGTTCCTTTTCAAAAACATTTCCTAACGATTTTCTCACGGCATTTTATACTTTTTGAATTAGAAATGCCACATTTTTACAAAAAACAACAAATCAAAAAAATCATACGTACTTCTACAGCTATTTTTATATATAATAAAAAAAAATTTGGCGTCTCATCATAACTCAAAAATTATAGGAGCGGTTGGTTCCACCGTTGACCTACCAGAAATAAAGGCGTCATCGGAAAAACGCTGCACAGTGTCCATTTTGACATACTTTGCCATGAAAAAATAATTTTGTACTGCCAATTAGATGTAGAATGAAACACTTTCTTAAAAAATTCGATTAATCTTGTGGTTTCGCTGAAAAAAAATCACAAAATATGCCCTTATTTTTTGGTCCTGTAGAGTGGCCTAAGGCCTTAATTTTTTTTCTCGATTTTTTGTTTATTGTCAAAATATTAATGAATATGTTGTAAAAAAATAAAGGGTAAAAATGTTTTTTTTTTATCGAGCTCGACAAAAATCTCAAAATATATATCTCTAGACCAGAATACCGCCTTAATTTTATACAAAAGTTTCACGTCATATCGTCGTTAATAGTTGAGATTATCGACGTTTTTCGGTGAATACAAGATGGAGAATACTAAGATTATATATTTAATTCGCGATGCGTTGAATTTTCGAAAATTTCAATGACGGGGCTCGTTCTTGACGTTTCCTTTCACGTGAGGAATTTTGTCTAGCGTCGGATAATTCAAAATCGAGAAACTTTCCTCCGTTGAACGAAGAACGAAAGAGATGTAAGTACACAAAGATACGGATAAAATACCCGGGACACTCTACACCCGAGTCGGAGAATAGACAAGAGACAAGAGGAAAATATATGGGAATGGATAAAGGAGTTATCCCAGAATTTCCATAGAAATTTGTTCCCAACGGTCGTGTTACCGAATTGAAAGCTACGAAACTTTGCAGCATCGAGAGAGTTATTTTCAGCTCAAAGGTGGTAGTGAGTGAAAAAGAGGGGAGGAAAAAAAACATCCCCCGAGATGGATAAAGCACGCTGGGGATATGTGTGAATCAAGAGGGCGGGAACATCGGGGATGGAAAAAAAAGGATTGAAATCGATGTATCGGGAATAAGAGATGGAAAAAAATTCGATTCTCGCGTATAGACGATTTTTTTCTACGATACACTTGCATCTCTATCAGAAAATCATCAACCCAAACACACACCCAGAAAAAAGATCTAGTCGTAGGTACTATAATCGTTTATTTGATTATTTTTCAGTTACTTTGAAGAAAATTTTCTTTCCATCCAATTTTGGGCCATATATACCAGGTGTGTAAGTATGAAACCGGAATTTTTGTACAGAAAAAACACGTTTATTGTAATGATATGATACAAAATAACTTATTCAAAGTATTGTCCGTCGCTATCTATACATTTTTTCCATCTTTCTGGCAATTTGTGGATTCCGCGCCAAAAGAACTGTTGCTCTTTTGAGGCAAACCAGTCATCGAGCCATTTTCGTACATCTTCGTAAGAACTAAAGCGCTGCTCAGCAAGTGCATGTCCCATCGATGCAAACAAGTAGTAATCGGATGGGGCAAGGTCTGGTGAGTAAGGCGCGTGCTGAAGAATCTCCCAACGGAACGACTCTATCGTTTTCTGGACCTGTTTTGCTTTGTGTGCTGGTGCATTGTCATGCAGCAAAATCACCTTGTGTTGTCTTTGTTGGTATTCTGGTCGTTTTTCATGCAAAACTCGATCCAAATCGGTCGATTGTTGTCGGTAGCGTTGAGTATTGAAAGTTTCCCCAGGTTTCAGCAGCTCGTAGTAGATTACGCCCTTCTGATCCCACCAAACACACAGCATTGTCGTTCTTCGTTCCTCACGTCAAAATCGCCACTTTTGAACCGTTTAAACCACTCGAAACACTGTGGTTTACCGAGAGCATGCTCACCAAACGCCTCCAGAAGCATTCGATGCGATTCGGCTGCGGTTTTCTTCAGATGAAAAGAGAAAAGTAGGGCTGTCCGCAAATCGTAATTTGTTGGCACAAAACTCGACATGTTTATCTCTAATAAACTAATGCTACTGAATGAAACTCGTGTTATTGTGAGTTGGAAATCTTTGTCGGATATCAATACAATAACAAGACACCGCTGACGTGATGTGTCGGTAACTGCATCGACATCTAGCGCCACCTATGGGCAAATTCCGGTTTCATACTTACACACCTGGTACTTCCACTATATTTATTTATTTAAATTCCCTGTCATCGAAAAACAGGCGTTGAAGAAAAATTTGATTTGTTGTTACTCAATACCTATTCACCCGTAATCTTATCCGATCATATCTGCAGATTTGTCAGTACCCCAAAAATCCGCCAGGCGGCTACCTCTCGCACAAGCGAACCTGCCTCTCGACGCTTACACTAGACGCTCCCATAACTTGACCTCCCATAACTTTACCGCTCCCATAACTTGATGCGTTACCATGGCAACACGCTCCCATAACTTGACGACCCCTATCGCGCTTTCTCCCCACTCCAAACTCAGCTGCCGCGCTGCGGAAATTTTACGATTTTACACAGGGCAACATAACCTCAACTGTCAATTTTTTTTTGTCATCATCAAGTGTTATTATTAGTCGTTTTCTTGAAGAAACAGGAATTTTTATTTTCGAATTAATTACTACGGTTATTTTCGAATTAATTACTACGGTATAATTGAATTACATTTGTGTAATCAAATCACAAGGATGTAATTTAATTACATGGATGTAATTGGATGAAATCGATGTAATTAACTTACATGGATGTAATCGAATCACATGGACGTCATTGAATTACATCGATGTAATTAAATTACATGAATGTAATTAAATTACACGGATGTAATTGAATTACATGGATGTAATTAAATTATATTGAACGACGATTTTTTTGGGCATCATTTCAATTTTGATGCTAATCACATCCTGCATTGTAATGGAATTCTATACTAAATACAATGCTGAAAATAATTACCATCAAAATTCAAATTCCATTACAATGCTCAAAGTATTTTATCATCGAATTATTTCAATTACGAATTTGCCCAACCCTGACGTATACCATAAATTAGGAGAGGGTGGGGCTCGACGGCCTCTCTGGAGCAAAACGGCCTCCTCAAATACGTGGTAAAGAAAAAATTTGTTTTTTTGTCGAATAATCATAAATTTGATGTATTCCCAGCAAACACACTTGGATGATTTACGAAACATTTACGTATAATTGAAATGTAATAACTACGTCATACAATGTTCATCACAAATTCGTAACTTTTTCATAACGCACGTAAACGAGATGTATATAATACGTCCTGACGATATGTAGTAAGGATGTCAATGAAAGATGTAGGAATTACGAAAAACTATAGACATCACAAATACGTAACATTGATACGTCAAGATCTCGTCACTCTTATACGAGATATTTACATGTACTGTAAACTTGTCAAACTGTTACGAGTCGATGCTGTAACAATTATAGAACATTGGTGATATTATAATCTCGTAGTATAGGCTACGTAGCGAATATGTATAATGCGTGACATAAATGTCACAAGTCATTTCTTGTAACAAATCCGCAACATATACGTATCATATATTACGAGAAATGTCTTCAATCATTTTAAGGTTATGTCGATTAAGGAACGTAAACAATGTGAGTGTAAAGTACAAGGAGGTGATATCGAATAATCCAGCGTAATACAGAATAAACCAGAATAATACAGCATACATTGCAAGAGGTAAGTTTAATGTGATCCTTTTATTTAAAAGAAAAAAATAAGTTATATGGGTATTTGCCGTGATGGAAAAACACCCAGGAATTCCCCTGACTCGGTTTATAACCTTATTCGCGTTGCACGTTCGCTTAATTTCTCTTCGCCCTTTCTTTCTGTGTCGCAGGCCTGTTTTGAAATTGATAGCCTATTTTCAATTTTCCAGGCATTGTCCTGGTCACAATTTTGACGTTAATCAAAATTTGCCGCGCTCATCCCATAATAAAAAGTGTTACGAAGAAAATGAGACGTCGCAGAACAAAATCTATCTAGCAATTCTTTCTGAATCATGCGCAGAGTGTAAGAACCCAGTTTTGAGTTTTTAACCTCTGTGTAAGAACCTAGCTTTGAGTTTTTATACTCTGCGCATGATTCAGAAAGAATTGATAGACAGATTTTGTTCTACGACGTCTCATTTCCTTCGTAACTCATTTTCCCATGAGATGAGCATGACGCATGTTTCCTGCTCTTTATTTCAGAGTTGCAGGCCTGCTTTGAAATTGTTGGCCTATTTTGAACTTTCCAGGCATTATCCTGGTCACAATTTTGACTTTAATCAAAATGTGCCATGCTCATCCCGTGGGAAAAAGTTTACAAAGGAAATGAGACGTCGCCAGCAGTTTATTAGCGTAGAGTATAAAAACTCAAAACTAGGCTTTTCAGGACACCGGTGCACCTTGAGGGTTCTAACCAGTCCCGAAAAATTGTTCATTTGGTACCTCAAATGGTGGACGATACATCATATTTGTAGGTATTCTACAAAAATTATAAATTATAATTAAAATGTACTTTCCAAATGTTAAAATAAAAATAAAATTCCAACCTAATATGTAGGTTGGAAATACATAAATTTCTTGTAATTTGTTCATAAAGTATGTATATACGTAAATTACCTGTAACCACGAAATCACATTGACATCATTGTTACGAGTATTATGCACCAGGGTTACGTTTCGTTTCGTAGGAGTTACATCAATGAGCTGAGTTTGTTACAACTATGATCTGAGTTTGTTACATCTATTATCTGAGTTTGTTATCGCTATGTGATGAGTTTGTTACATCTATGAGCTGAATATGTTACATCTTGGGTATGAGTTTATTTCATTATTATTCCTCGTAGATGTTTCGTATCTGTGACTTGTTTATAGGATGACATATTTGAGAACAAACTCTGCTTCATTCACGGAGTTTGTGACATAAATGTTATGTCCAATGTAACACACGTTACGTAACATTTTCGT
This sequence comes from Alloplasta piceator, assembly GCA_946863875.1. Taxonomy (NCBI): domain Eukaryota; kingdom Metazoa; phylum Arthropoda; class Insecta; order Hymenoptera; family Ichneumonidae; genus Alloplasta; species Alloplasta piceator. Next base: position 32,768,421 of record OX333076.1, on the reverse strand, counting down.
AACTATTTCGGAACTGTGTTTGCTGGGTTGTCTTCTTTTTAGGCCGATCCGTGGTACCTGGGACATAATGGATCACCCTAAAAAAATTCAGAAAACTTTTGTTTTTCTTAAAATTATATTATGTATTTGATGTATTCATCCACTTTTATGCCGATGCACTACATCCGGGGTAAAATGGTCCATCACAAAAAAGAAAAACATGTTTAACGTTGAAAGCAATGTTTAAGATTTTTAAAAACTAAAAATGTATAATTTTTCAGAAGGGGCTCGGCGTGCCCTAGAAAATTTTTATTTTCATTTTTAGAGTTCCGGCAAATTGTCGATGAATTTGTTCAAGACAGAAAAAAAATAAACTGATTCGATGGTTGAAAGCTACAAAAAGTATCAACGATCCATCCATGGAATGATCAATCTCGAGGCATAAAATATTCGTACACACTTCGTTTACTTACATTTCTTTGTATTATGTTTCTTCGCTTCTTACGTTTTCGATTATATAGAGAGCTTTACAGTATTTCCAAAGTGCTAAAATAACTGTTTGAGATTGGCAAATTCCGAGACTGTTACAAATCTTATACGCCGATTGTGTAAAAAAAAAAATTAGACCGGTAATTAAAAAATAGGGATGGAAATCCTAATATTTATTGCTTCTTCATAAAACTTATTTTGTAAAAAAATAGTATTTTTTTTCACCCATGCAAGTTTTCGTGCTTTTCACCATATGCGTAGACAGCCGAAAAGTGACTCTTTTCTGACAGCTAAGGGCGAAAACAGACGAGTTCGCTTCTTTTTTCCCGTCCGGGGAAAAAAGAACCGAACTCGTCTGTTTTCACTCTTAGCTGTCAAAAAAGAGCCCCTTTTTGGCTATCCACGCATATACTGAAAAGCACGAAAATCTCCCATGGGGAAAAAAAGATCGTGTGCAACGCGGGCCAGAGATTCGTCTTTTGTCTCGCGTAGTTGCGGCCCTCGCTTCGCTCGTTGCGGCAAACTTCACGCTCGACAAAAAGACTTATCTCTGGCCCTAGATGCACCAAATACTATTATGCATCTAGGGCCAGACAAAAGACGAATCTCTGGCCCGTGTTGCACACGATCTTTTTTTCCCCCATGGGAGATTTGAGTGTCTTTTCAGTATATGCGTGGATAGCCAAAAAGGGGCTCTTTTTTAACAGCTAAGAGTCATTTTTCGGCTATCCACGCATATGGTGAAAAGCACGAAAATCTTGCATGGGTGAAAAAAAATCATTTTTCAATTCCGTCGACAGTATGTTCAAAATATACCAAAACGTTAAAATATTATATTTCCCTTTTTTTATTATATCTTTTCCAGTCTTTAGCTATGAGCTACTATTATTATAGCATTAAATAATTTGTTTGGCTCACATCGTTGTTTATTTAGAGGACACATCCCGTGATTTGCACTACTCTACTTCTCTTTTTTTTAAAGAGTACACAACCGTCACACGTACATACCAGGTGTGTAAGTATGAAACCGGAATTTGCCCATAGGTGGCGCTAGATGTCGATGCAGTTACCGACACATCACGTCAGCGGTGTCTTGTTATTGTATTGATATCCGACAAAAATTTCCAACTCACAATAACACGAGTTTCATTCAGTAGCATTAGTTTATTAGAGATAAACATGTCGAGTTTTGTGCCAACAAATTACGATTTGCGGACAGCCCTACTTTTCTGTTTTCATCTGAAGAAAACCGCAGCCGAATCGCATCGAATGCTTCTGGAGGCGTTTGGTGAGCATGCTCTCGGTAAAACACAGTGTTTCAAGTGGTTTAAACGGTTCAAAAGTGGCGATTTTGACGTGAGGAACGAAGAACGTGTTTGGTGGGATCAGAAGGGCGTAATCTACTACGAGCTGCTGAAACCTGGGGAAACTGTCAATACTCAACGCTACCGACAACAAATGACCGATTTGGATCGAGTTTCGCGTGAAAAACGACCAGAATACCAACAAAGACAACACAAGGTGATTTTGCTGCATGACAATGCACCAGCACACAAAGCAAAGCAGGTCCAGAAAACGATAGAGTCGTTCCGTTGGGAGATTCTTCAGCACGCGCCTTACTCACCGGACCTTGCCCCATCCGATTACTACTTGTTTGCATCGATGGGACACGCACTTGCTGAGCAGCGCTTTACTTCTTACGAAGATGTACGAAAATGGCTCGATGACTGGTTTGCCTCAAAAGAGCAACAGTTCTTTTGGCGCGGAATCCAAAAATTGCCAGAAAGATGGGAAAAATGTATAGATAGCGACGGACAATACTTTGAATAAGTTACTTTGTATCATATCATTACAATAAACGTGTTTTTTCTGTACAAAAATTCCGGTTTCATACTTACACACCTGGTACACTCATTCTTGCATTCACAGATATAAGTTTTATGTTTACGTTGCTTATATTAGTATATTGTGCAACTAGTGCGGCAAGTTGTAGCTTGAGGGGGCAATTGACAACGCCGCACGAGTTGCACATACTGTTTTTTTATTGCGAATGCGGAATGAATCCCAATATAAAATTGCCCCGGTGGGGGGTTGGGGGGGGGCGAAGCCCCGCCATAGACAAAAAATAAGAACTAAAAAGTTAAGAAATGTACAGGGAACTTAGTTAAGGAACAATGAAAACAATTTTATTTTGAACAAGAACAAGAACCGCATGAGTAATAAAATAGTATGCGATCTGTCACGTCAACCTCAATGCAGTTTTAATATTTCGGTTGCGTTTTTGTTTTTGTTGCATTTCACCGACGTTATCCTTTTATTTAATTTCAGCACTGAATTTGCGTGCGCAAAGAATAATAATAATTATTTGCGTGCGCAAAGTAAACTTTGCGCACTCAAATTATAAAATGGGCAAAAAGCTACTTTTCAACCGTAACAGCGGGCGTAAAGATACCGTTTTTCCCGCATAAGTGATACAAAAAAAATTTCTGATTTTAATTATATTTTCAATTTCTTTGCAAAAATATAAAAACCTGAGGATGATCGGTACCGAATGTAAAGATAATCACTCACGTAGTTAAAAATAAGAGTTTTGCAATTTTAGAGACATTAAGAAAAAACTATTCAAGGTAGACAGTTTTGTTGGAAATTAAAAGAAAAAAAATGTACGGTGGAAATTCGCTGGCTAATTCCCGACCAGAGAATTATTCGCGCATGCAGGTGAGAGCAGGTTGCATCTGTATGGACTAAAGCATGCAGAGTGCGCACAATTTTACACAAAGCTCCGCAATTCAAGAGCCCGTTGATGGACTTGCACTCACAAAGCGAGAATGCAGGAATATATATAATCCTGTGCGGTTTTCCCGTCATGGCTTTACAGCAGAGGTTATAAAATAATGAACATTGAAGTCGCTGCAAAGCTCGCGAGCTTTCCAATTCTACCACCGTTGTGAATTCGTCAACGACGAAGTAACCGCGTGAGGATAACGATTCTATATTTCGAAATTTTCATTCATTCCGACCATGGTAAATCCACGTGACAAATAATGTGAACCGAGATTCCGAAGCAATCCTTCATCAGACTTATATAAATTAAGTTTTACTTAAAAAAATTAAGGATCATATGACAATGTTTGGTAAACATTTTTCAAGAATAAAAATTTGCATTCGGTCATCAATGAGAAACGAAAATAGTAATCAGACAAATTAAAAAAGTAGAACACGATATTGAAAATTTTAATATTGGAATTATGAAAAGCTTGACACCGATATTTCTTTCGAAAATAAATTACTCAGAGTCTAGAGTTGACTTAAAGCGGTATTCTGATCTAGAGACATACATTTTGAGCGTTTTGTCAAGGTCAATAAAAAAAACAACAAATATTTTTACCATTATTTTTTTTACAACATATTTATTAATATTTTAACAATAAACTGAAAAATGTTCGAGAATGGAATGAAAATTAAAAAAGTCATAAGCTGGGAAAGTTTAACGTAAAAAAAGGGGTGTACTGACAGATACGATTGCAGCCTTTCTAGTCATCCGATACAGAATTGAAAAATAAGATTATTAATTAGTGAGAATGTCCTTGTAACCCCTACCTTAGAAAATTAGAAAAAACGGAAAAAAAATTCGCAAAATGGCAGCCGGCTAATAAAAAAAGACGTGTTTCGACTCTTTTTTCATAGTTATAACTCCATAAATAATAATAAAATAGCTATAATTCCATAAATAATTGGAATTAAACAATTTTCTGTCGAGGATATATTCTCAAAGGATATATTTTTTACACTGTTAAAAAAATTTATTTGAACCAAATAAACGAAATTACTTGAGTGGCATTTATTTAAGACAAATCGATTTTTCTTTGCATTGAATAAAGACAGAAATTGCGCTCAGTAAGTCATTTTCTTGGTAGCAGTTGTTCAATCAAAATAATCTAATTCATTGATACTATGTAGTTACAGTTATTTCATTCGAATACAGGATTTCTATGAACAGCAAGGCACAAATATTGATTGGAAATAATTAATATTTTTTATCGTAATACTTTATTTGGTCAACGCCAACCGGAGTTATTAGTTGCGAATATGTAATATTTTTGATTGGATAAACCAAAAATACTGTAACCAAGTAATTTACATTTTTTACATCAATTCAGTTTTTCTTTGGTACAAGAAAATATATCCAGATGCAAAGATTTGATATCCTGGGATAACAACAAAAAATTACTTCATTCAACTACTTCAAATGATCCATCAGAATATTCTGTTTTATCAAGCTAAATAAAAATTATTTAATATTAAAATAGGATTTTTTTCATTTTAAAAATCAATATTATGTATTTGAATTGATTATTGAATGTGAGCGCAATATTTAATTCATTTAACACAAATTCGAGTTATTAGCTGTGTATATGAAATGAAAATTTGTTATTGAATTAACCAAAATTTTTTGCCGCAAGTAATTTAAGTTTTTCACCTTACCGTGTATTCTTCCGGTACAAGAAAAAATTATGTAATATTATGAGACAGTATTCTTATTTTGGTATTATTATTATTGTTATTATTATTCATCTGATTTAATATTTGATTTTTTTAAGATTAAATTAAAAGATAAGTTGAAAAAAAATGGCCTTCGGGTAATGAAAATAAATTCTTAATACTATTTTGGTACGTATTTATTTCTCGGCCTGTGTTCTATAAATATAATATTTACATCAGTATATCAAAAGTAGTCAGTGGTGTAGTGATTAGCGTCCCAGTCTTAGGTCGTTAGTTAGGCTCGATAGGTAGGCAGGTTTCAAATCCCAGTCTGGTCTCGTACATATTCTATAGGGTCCGCGAATATGCGAGAAAACGAAATCAGTCGGAAAAGTCGATGAACTTTCAAATTACCTATTTTTTTTTTAAACTCAATTCATGTTGAATTTGAGGATATGCGTAAAAACGAGGGTCGCGGGTTTACACCCCACTGGGGGCAAAAGCTTTTTTTTCTTCAAATTTATTTTTTCGTTACTTGACCCTTAGAAACTATCGATTGTGAATATGGAACTGATTTTCATCGTAAAAACTGATAAATATATGGAAAAAATAAATAATTCTGCACGGCTGGTCTAAAACAATATTTAATTGGACCAATAGATTTGAGTTTGGAAGAAACTGATGGGATATTCCAGTAAAATGAGCATTTTCTAGATCCAGAAAAAGCATTTCTAACTTCTATGGAAACATACCCGAGTGGAAATTTGATTTCGGCTGGGATCAGGTACACCTCAGGCTGGCCTTACAACATCCGGCACTGATCAGGCTACATATCAGGTCCTGATGAGATTACATATCAGGCTACATGTCAGGAGAATAACGCTATTACCGGACAGGCTGGGATCAGGCCCCTCATCCGGTCCTGATCGCGCACAGTTCCTAGCCTGATCAGCCGCCTTATCTGGTCCTGATCGCGGACGGTTTCTGGCCTGATCAGGCGCTTTATCGCTTATTAATTTTATTCCACAAAAATTTAATGTGTTTATAGAGTATAGGTACAGTACGAGGAAGTCAGCAAAGGGCTTTTCGTAACAGGGCTTCTCGCGAGGTTTTATTCCTCGGGGTAGAGAAGTAAATTTTCATGCTCGTGGTTGTATATATAAGCATACTACTCACATCATCCGTATGGGAGCGAGCGTCCGCCGTACTGCGACATCTCGCGGCGAGTCTCGGAACTAACACTCCTGCTCCGTCCCGGATCAGGGAAGTATCAGGCTAGCCACATTATTCGAACCGCAGTTTTTTTTGTTGGTCCTTAGCACCGCCCTCTCCAGTATGCGACCTTGTCGTGGTGAGAGGGCTTGATGCGAGCCGCAATGATCTTTTGAGGCTAAGCCGGCGGGGGCTACGGCCCCTGGCAGGAATAACCAGGTCGGAAAGGCTCTGAGTGAGCGGCCAGACGAAAGGCATACAACAGCAGACCCGCGGGTGTCGGCCTGCGCGCGGCGAAAGCCGCGCGCGACTGGCTCTGCCCGTCGGGTGTGACGAGCCCGCTGTGGTTAGTTACAGGTCGCTTGGGACTAGCCTGGGCGGCCTAGCAGGCGCGGATAGGCGGATCACGTTCACCGGGTGAGCTGGTGCGTTCGTTGCTTAATCCGCGGGGTGTGACGTCCCCGCTTCGCCGAGTTTCGGGCCCGCTGGAAGGAGTCTGGCACCGGCTACGGTGTCATTGCCCTTAGGCGCCTAGGTCTAGTTGCTGTCATTTGAACGCGTGGGCAGCAGCGCGGCATCGATAAGAGTACAGCCTCTTCGAGAAGGAAGCCTCCGCGTGGTGTTCCGTGGTTAACACTAGGGAGGACTAGTGGCTAATTCCTTTTGCCAAATGCGGCATGTCGTTTCGGCAGTGGTTAGCTTCCGTTCATAAGCGTATAGCTTGCATAACGGTGCCGTAGCGCAGATTCAAAAGCATGGTCCTTAGCACCACCTGATCTGTCCCTGACATGGATAATGTAAGGCTAGCCAGACCTATATCATACCAAAATATGATCCGTCTGGGATCTGTGCGTGATCAGGCTATCCTGATAAGGCTATCCTGATCAGGCTATCCTTACTGATGCCTAATCAGGTCTTTATACGTTATTATAGGTTAGCCGGATCAAATTTCCGCTCGGGTTTTTTTGCCGGTCCTTAGCACCACTTGATCTGTCCCTGACATGGATAATGTAAGGCTAGCCTGGCTATCTTGTCATACCAAAATATGATCCGGCTGGAATCTGTGCGTGATCAGGCTAGCCTGATCAGGCTATTCTTACGGATGCCTGATCAGGTCCTTATCCGTTATTAGGCTAGCCGGATCAAATTTCTGCTCGGGTACACGGCACCAAAAATTCGTAATCATTTCGAGAAAAGTATTTGATTAATCCAAAGTATGACCTGTATAAGTACAAACAATCATTGAGTTGGATGAAACAGTTTAATTTTCGGAACCACGTAGTCGGAACTTGATTCAAATTTTAATTTAATTGACCGAAGTAAATGGAGTGATATTTTAGTAGCCCGTACATTCCCGTATAGTAACTGGGTATTGTTTTAAACGATTTCATATTTGCTCTCATTGAAGAATGATATTTCTATCAAAAATGTATTTCCTTCATCCCAATAACCAATTACGGGATAATATACAAATAATAATTTACTTCCATCAAATAAATTTTATTTGTTTAAAATAATTTTTTTTAACAGTGTAAGAAAATGAAAAAAATTGATTTCTTCAACCCTCTTGGAAAAAAGTAGTTGACCATTTCCTTGAGTGCATCGTTAAGGTAGTCCGATTTCATCGTTTACCAAATGAGTCTTTGATACATCCTGTCGATACATTGCGGTTCGATTGTTTTTGGCGAGAAGGCGAGTTTATAGCGGAGGAAAATTTCTATACTACAGAGAAGAATGAGAGGGTGAAATGGTCGCTGGAGTGGGAAAGAGGTGATAGTTAAAGCTTGCAAAAGCTCTTGGAGGCTCCATTAAGGGGAACACCGAAGAGCTGCGAGGTTACACCACGCATCGAGCTTAATGTTCAACGTCGCTAACCTTCATTGAGTATACTTTCTCGTATAAATACATGTATAAGGGGCATTCTACGTCAAATCACGTGGTCATCGGCCTGAACCCCTCGGATTTTCATGTACAATGAATTATGAGTTTCGTTTGACTCAAAATATGACCGCAAATTTTTAGAAATTTTTATTTCATTTTTTAGGTTTTGCCCGAGCTAAAAAATGATTAAATTAAGGGAAAACATAGAGGGCGGCTTTTTTGAAATTAATGGAATTTTCTTCACAGACACTAGGGCCCAAAACAGATATTTTCGTCATATAGTTCGATAATGGGCCAAAAATAATTACTATTTTTTTTTTGTATTTGAATTTTTTTCTTTTTGTAATTCTTTATTTTGATTGTTTCTTGTAGTGAGAATAACAATAACAAAAATATTTTTCTAGTGAAACATTATTTTTTTCTTGGCTTAAGAGTGAAACGACAATATCCTTCGAAAATTTATTAACCTCAACGACCTGAAATAGAACGGTTGATTCAAACACAATTAAAAAATTAAAATGAAATAAAAATAGTAATTATTTTTGGCTGATTATCGAACTATGACGAAAATAGCTGTTTTGGTCCCTAGTTTCTGTGAAAAAAAGTTCATTAATTCGAAAAAGGCTCCTCTTCATGTTTTCTCTTAATTTAATGATTTAATGATCACTTTGTTGTCTGTCCGTCCTTCCGTCCGTCCGCCCGTCTGTCAAGACCCATTATATCGGGAACGCGTGGAGATATCGAGTTAAAATTAAAACCATATACTCAAGTCTACAGTCCCTTGAAGCTGTGAAAAAATCAAACTTCTAAGTTAACGTAAAAAAAAGATACGGCCGTTTATGCCGAAAAAAGGTATATTTCGACACTCTCAAGGGAATCAAAATTTATAGGGTATTTTCCGTTGACCTAGAACAATGAAATTTGGCAAGTAATACCGTTTTATACTACAAGTTCAGGGAAAATTTTGAAAACTATACATTTGCAATTAAATCATAAAAAATATAGTCTTTATTTAAAGTACGTAATGAATCATCGAGGTTAAGCAACGGTATGCGCGGTCATAATTGTATGGGTGACCAAATCTTTTTGTAGATTTTTTTAAACTTTTACTAATTTTACTAATTATTTATATCACAAAAAAACAGGGTCTTTATGAAAGGAACGGTGGTCCCAATTTTGAATTGAGTTAACCGTGTCATGTGAGGCATCGTATGGAACGGCTTCATTGGCGCAAGTTTCAACAGGTACCTACAAATTTGTACAGAACCCTCGGTGGGCGAGTCCGACTCGCACTTGTCCGGTTTTTGGCTCGGGGAACTCCTAAACAATGAAATAAAAATTTCTAAAAATTCAAGGTCATATTTTGAACCAAACGAAACCTGCAATTCATTGGACATCAAAATCCGAGGGGGTCAGGCCGATGACCGCGAGATTTGACGTGGAATGTCCCATATACTATGATACATATGAGGCATTCCACGTCACGTCCGCCAACCTATTGTTTGAAATCGCCAAAAAGCGCACACAAATTTTTAGAAAGTAGTTCTAACTATCAAGAAAATTCCTGATTTTTTTCAGATTTTTGAATTACATATTCTAGCCGGAAAAAAATACAAAAATTTTGTTTGTCCCATTTTGTAACTCGAAAATTATTCATCGTACGAAAAAAAAAGTAGGACATAAAATTGAGGATTTTCAACGCGCTTTTCACTGACATTTCTTATAAACTCCTCCGAAAGCTTTGTATGCCATTCTCGGAGCAAATAATATTTTGATATTTTTTTTCTCAGAATTAGCATCTTTGATTCATCTGTAGTTTTAACAGTTTTTTACTTGATATATTTACAGACTATACAAAAATTGGCTTAGTGGGCAACCCATTCCTTCGCATGCATTTTTATTGATACAATGTATCATTATAGAGTGATTTAACAAAATAGTGTAGATATTGATGTCTTATCATTATTAATCGTAGACAGAGGAAAATAATAAAACAATCTCGTTTTGATACTGCGAAGACGATTCCAGGAGCAAAGCAGTATCATTGCTTCATTCCCAAAAATCATGGCCAAATCGAACTAAAAAAGTATTCATTGGCCATAGAAACGTCGGTGTATCCAAAGAGGGTAAATTAATTCTCTTTTGCAATCGAGAGACGTGACTATAAGCCTTTGACTTCAATTTGAATAGACTTTATCGGTGTACAGGGGTCCATTGATAAATAAGTTTATTAAAATGTACAAAAAAATATTTAATTAAATAAAAATGGAAAAAGTTTAAAAAATTGAAAAAGTACAAGAAATCAATAAAAATGTGGGCTGCAGAAAATATCTATAAATAGTCTCAACCCTATTAATGTTCAAGAGAAATTTGTGTATTCGTTTGGGATGAAAAACGCATGCGAAGGAATGGGTTGTCCACTAAGCCAATTTTTTTGTAGTCTGTAAATATATCAAGTAAAAAACTGTTAAAACTAAAGACGAATCGAAGATGCCAATTCTGAAAAAAAAAATAAAAATATTATTTGCTCCGAAAATGGCATAAAAAGCTTTTGGAGGAGTTTGTAAAAAATTTCAGTGAAAAGTACGTCGAAAAACTGAAATTCCATGTACTACTTTTTTTTCGTACGATGAATAGATTTCGAGTTACAAAATGGAACAAGAAATTTTTTTGTATTTTTTTACGGCTAAAGTATGTAATTTAAAAATCTGAAAAAAATCACCAATTTTCTTGACAGTTAGAACTACTTTATAAAAATTTGTATGTGGTTTTTGATGATTCCAAAAAATGGGATGGCCGACTTGACGTGGAATGCCTCATATACTTTATAAACTCATACAGTGTTTTCTCTCAGTCCGCGGACTACTTTTAACTAGCTCGCGTATCATCTTCAACCCTTGGCCCTTTTGCTCACTGCTACTGTTCGCGAGCATTTCCCACACTCGCCGACGCCATCTTATTTATTTAATTACCAATTACGACAGGCCTTGAGTTAATTGGCTTATATATCAACCGGCTTTGCGCAGTCTGCGTCCTCTCTTTTCAACTATTCTCTTTGTCTTGCCTATATATATCTATATATATCAGGCATTCCACGTCAAGTCAGCCACCCCATTTTTTGAAGTCACAAAAAATCGCATACAAATTTTCAGAAAGCAGTTTTAACTATCAAGAAAATTTGTGATTTTTTTCAGATTTTTAAATTACATTTTTTAGCTGGAAAATAATATTAAGAATTTGTTTGTCGAATTTTGTAACTCGAAAATTATTCATCGTGCGAAAAAAAAGTAGAACATAAAATTTAGGATTTTCAACGTGCTTTTCACTGAAATTTTTCACAAACTCCTCCGAAAGCAGAATCCATTATTTCAAATGCATTTTTATTGATACAATCTATCATTATAGAGTGATTTAACGAACTAGGGTATATATTGATATTTTATCATTATTAATCGTAGACAGGGAAAAATAATAAGATCATCTTGTTTTGATACTGCAAAGATGATTCCAGGAGCAAAGCTGTATCATTGCTTCATTCCCAAAAATCATGTGCAAATCGAACTAAAAAAGTACTCATTGGCCATAAAAACGTCGGTGTATCCAAAGAGGGTAAATTAATTCTTTTTTGCAATCGAGAGACGTGAGTACCCTTTGGCTTTAATTTAAATAGACTTTATCGGTGTACATGGGTCCATTGATAAAGTTTGTTAAAATGTACAAAAAGATATTTAAAAAAATAAAAATGAAAAAAGTTTAAAAAATTGAAAAAGTACAAAAATAAACAAAAATGTGGGCTTTAGAAAATATCTATAGATAGTCTCAGTCCTGTTAATGCACAGAGAAATTTGTGTATTCGTTTGGAATGAAAAACGCATGGGAAGGAATGGATTCTCCACTGAGCCAATCTTTTCATAGTCTGTAAATATATCAAGTAAAAAACTGTAAAAACTACAGACAAATCGAAGATGTCAATTCTGAGAAAAAAAATCAAAACATTATTTGCTCCGAAAATGGCATATAGAGCTTTTGGAGGAGTTCGTAAAAAATTTCAGTGAATAAATAAGTTGAAAATCCTAAATTTCATGTTGTACTTTTTGTTTTGTACGATGAATAATTTTCGAGTCACGAAATGGAACAAGGAAATTGATGTATTTTTTTCCGGCTAAAATATGTGATATAAAAATCTTAAAAAAATCCCGAATTTTCTTGACAGTTAGAACTACTTTATAAAAATTTGTATGCGATTTTTGGTGATTTCGAAAAATGGGGTGGCCGACTTGACGTGGAATGCCTCATATGTATCTCTATATGGTGGGCGACATTGAAGAGCAAATGTCTTCTTTCCTGCAGCTATTCTCCAACTCTCGTCTCACCTACCCTTAATGTCTTGTACTTCACTATGCGGAGCTATCTACGCTGAGCTCACTTTTGAGGGTCAGAACATTTTTTTTTTCGTGGAATGGAATAGAATGGAATGGATGACCCAACAATTAATCTGTCATCAGGCATTGAACCTTGAAACGACAGAAAAAAACCTTTTTCGTGGAATGGAATGGAAGAGAATGGTATGGATGACCCATCAACTAATATGTAGGCTTTGAACCTTGAAACGACGGAAAAAAAACTTTTCGTGGAATGGAGTGGAATGAAATAGAATAGAATGGAATGGATGACCCATCCATTAATCTGCCATCAAGCTTTGAACCTTGGAACGACGGAAAAAAATCTTTTTTCGTGGAATGGAATAGATGACCCATCAATTAATTTGTCATCAGGCTCTTAACCTTGAAACGACGAAAAAAACTTTTTCGTGGAATGGAATGGAATAGAATGGAATGTAATGGATGACCCATCAATTAATTTGCCATCAGGCTTTGAAACTTGAAACGACGACAATTTTTTTTTTCTTCGTGGAATGGAATGGAATAGAATAGAATGGATGACCCACAATTAATCTGTCATCAGGCATTGAACCTTGAAACGACGGGAAAAAAACTTTTCGTGGAATGGAATGGAATGGAATAGAATAGAATGGAATGGATGACCCATCAATTAATCTGCCATCAAGCTTTGAACCTTGAAACGACGGAAAAAAATCTTTTTTTCGTGGAATAGAATAGATGACCCATCAATTAATTTGTCATCAGGCTCTTAACCTGGAAACGACGAAAAAAAAACTTTTTCGTGGAACGGAATGGAATAGAATGGAATGTAATGGATGACCCATCAATTAATTTGTCATCAGGCTTTGAACCTTGAAACGACGGAAAAAAACTTTTTCGTGGAATGGGATGGAATGGAATAGAATGGAATGGATGACCCATCAATTAATTTGTCATCAGGCTTTGAACCTTGAAACGACGGAAAGAAAAGTTTTTCCTGGAATGGAATGGAATGGAATGGATGACCCATCAATTAATTTGTCACAAAAAACTTCTCACAAATGGATCCGCCCAAATGATTTTTGTCATTTTTAACCATGACCCGTAAATAATTTTATGCTCGCAAATAGCTTAATCGTGGTCGCCAGGCAATTTCCGATTCAAAATACAGGCTTAGAATCTTGAAATAACGAAAAAAAACTTTTTCGTGGAGTGGAATGGAATGGAATGACCCATCAATAAATTTGTCACAAAAAACTTCGCAAATGGATCCGCCAAAATGATTTTTGGCACTTTTAAGCATGATCCGTAACGATTTTTTTATCGTAATTAGCTTATTCATCTTTTCCAGGAAATTTTCGATTCCAAACACACGCTTTAAACCTTCAAACAACTTTTTCTCAAGCAATGCAGACCCTCTGCGAGTCGACCATCACGGATTTTTGACTGAAGCGCTGATAGTAAATCGGTCGCACGCGTCAGCGCGCGTGTAGGATCCTAGTTCTCGTTAAAAAATTAAATCATCATACGCGAAGAAATTTATTGTCCTTAAGGTACTAGTTTACTTTACAAGACCAAAAATGACAAATTTTTTCGATTTTTTTCTCAGCTCCTTTATCAGATATGCCTATAAAATTGTTATTACAGGATTGTTTCATTCTTCGAAAGTACAAAACAAAAATTTACTTTTCATTTTCATTCTTTGAATAATTTATAGAGAACGCAAAAAAAATAAAAAGTATTTTGAAGAGGAAGATTTTTTACACAACAATTCATCACCGTTAATGAAAAATCGTTACAAAAAAGTTGATTTTTCCAAATGAAAATGAAAAAATGATTTTTTCTCAATTTATTTCAAACATCCGCCATTTTTCAAATCGATTTTTGATCGTAATGGTAAATTGCTGTGTAAGAAACCTTTCGCTTTAAAATGCTCAAAATTATTCAAAGAATCGAAATAAAAAATAAATTTTTGTTCCGTACTTATGTGGGATGAAAAGAGCCTTCAGATGAGAATAGTCAGGATCTTCTTATTTCCAGAAGCGAAAGGTTGCCGTGCGTATACAATCGGATACACATTTATCAACGTGGGAAAGTATACCATTTCTTTCAGTGTTATCCCTCATCGGGATACGGAGTTGATAAGGAGTATTTTTGTCACGACCACGAACCAATGAAATAAAATGTCCGTTGAATGGTCCGGGAGTGAATCGTGTGGAACAGTCAAAATAAAGAAGAAAAATATCAAGAGAGTTTGTAACATCGTTTTCACGATGAAAACTGGTGGAATGCTTTCTCTCACGCGGCAAAAGCATTGAATACACTTCCGTGTCTCCTCCTTAAGGGCAGGCTAAAGACCCTCTCTCTCGCTCTCACACGACCCCTATCATCCTTTCTCTCTCGCACTCGCACGAAAAATGTCGGTATTTAGCCTCCTCTTAATATCTCTAAAGAACATACTCGCGTTTTCGCCGTTATAACAACGTCGAGATTGCCGTGCCACGATGTAATAGAGATTCAACGGATTTTAACACACTCGTGATAATGTTTCAGGAGCACTAAAAAGCTTGAGAGCCCAAAAACTCCTCGTCGAAAATCGATTGCCATGCAATTTTCATTGCAAACGTATTAATTAATTTTAATTCATTAAATTATAAATAATTAATTAATTAATAGTAATTAATTAATTTATCAATTTATTAATGAATAGTTAATTAATTGCTATTAATTAATTATTAAGTAATCCCGTGCGTGAATTTGATTGAGGCCCCGACTAGGCCCCGATCGGTTTTCCCTAACTCACTTCGGGCCCTTGACTGGAAGCCCAGTAGGGTCCCTGAATGGACGGTCACGCTTTTTCGACAAAGCCCTTAGAAGATTGCCAAATGAGGGCCTTTACAACCGCCTCACGTCTGCCATGTCGAATCCACGACAAGCCCATGGTCAAGCCCTATCAGGGCCTTAGTACGTACGTATAGTATCGCTATACGTGCAGTAGATTGTAAAATTGAATTATTTCAATAATAATAACAATATTATTATTATTAATATTTATTATAATATATTATAATAATCCATTATTATTAATAATTCTCCAAGAGAATTTTTACAAAAAAATAGTATAAAGCAAAGGATTTCTATGTAGAAATCTTGCGGGTATGACTTCCCTCGAGGAATGACTTCCTAAGAGGCCTGACTCTGCGGTGTCAAATACAACCCGTGCTCCCACTTCGGTTATATAAGCGTACCATTTGCATATTCCGTATGCGAGAGAGCGCAAGCCATATGCGACATCTCATGGCGAGTCTCGGAACTAACTCCTTGTGAAGACTGATTAGGCCCTCAAAGGGTTGCCTCGTCAGTGCCATGTTTGAAACAATTAGAACTATGATACTTTCGCCCTATTTGGGCCCGATTTGGTTCTGTTGTAATTATACCAACTTCTTTAAATATGGGTTGCCCGATCGAAGCCCGACAAGATCCTCAACGGGTTGCCTTAGGTCAGCCATATTGTAAGTAAGCCTGGCAATCTCGGCATTGCCCTGTCACGGCCCTACCTAGCGGTGTTATGGTAATTCATGACAGGGCATCCAAATTTAAGCCCGACAAGGTTCTCAACGGGTTGCCTTAGGTCAGCCATATTGTAAATAGACATTGCCCTGTCGGGACCCAGCCTGACGGTGTGAGGGCAATTCCTGATAGGGCATCCACGTCCAAGCCCGACGAGGTCCCGACTTAAGTCAGGGCTTCCCTAGAATTTTCACGCACGGGATAATATAAATTAAAAATTAATTAATTAGTAATTAATTTTTCGTCTACTGTTTCATGGTAACAAATGGTACCAGATGATAATCTATGGGACTGCAATGGAAATGCAGGGTTAAAATTGAAATGAGACTTTCGTTACAAATGAGACCGCGCTGGCAAAGCAACGGGAAATATAGAGTGAAATATATTCTCATTCGTTACAGATGGAAGACTAACGGCAAGTTGCTAGGAATATTCAGATGGTATTTTGTTCCAATGGTTACTAATGGTAGTCCAATGCCAGAAAGCTGGAAACATTCGAGCGGTATTTTCTCCCATTCATTATCAATAATTATTCACTGACAATTCACAGTGACATAACAAGTTCCATCATTGGCTGTCAATCAATGGAAATTTATTGAAAGAATTCGAGTGAACGTTTTTCTCATTGGCAAGCAATAGAAGTATAATGAAGCATAAGTGGAATTACCAAAATGAGATTAATTACCAGTCAGAATACAATTTTTTCTAATTTCAATTTTTGAAATTGAAAAACATTGACTAAATTATGTCAACCTCTTTCAGCGAATGATATTTGGTATTATATAACTTTCCACATTTCGAAATATACAAATTTATTATGAAATTCGGTATTTGCGTGCAATTTTATATGTACAATGAAAAGCAAACTTGCGATACAAATTTAAAGAATTGTAAACAATCCTTTGGAGTATCCTGTTTGAGTACGTAAATTCTCGTTACGAAGTTATCCACAGTTCAGTTGAAAATAATTTTGATCGGTTTCTCCACAGTATTCTTAATCCCAGGTACTTCAAGTACAAAGTACCGGAAAGTACTTCAAGTATAAAGTCCAAAGTACCGGAAAGTACTTCAAGTACAAAGTACTGGAAAGTACTTCAAGTACAAAGTACTGGAAAGTACTTCAAGTACAAAGTACCAGAAAATACTTCAAATATAAAGTACAAAGTACCGGAAAGTACTTCACATACAAAGTACCGGAAAGTATTTCAAGTACAGAGTACCGGAAAGTTTTTCAAATACAAAATACCGAAAAGTATTTCAAGTACAAAGTACCGGAAAGTATTTCAAGTACAAAGTACCGGAAATTATTTCAAGTACAAAGTACAAAGTACCGGCAAGTACTTCAAGTACAAAGTACAAATACCGGAAAGTACTTGAAGTACAAAGTACCGTAAGTACTTAAAGTATCAAGTTCTAACAGTACTTGAAGTAACACGTACTTATTACTTGAAGGACTTGAAATTTGAAGTACAAGTACTTGAAAAATCAAGTACCAAGTATCAAGAACTTTCCAACTTGTCCGGTACATCTCGTAAGTACTACCTACTTATTACTTGAAGTACTTAAGATTTAAAGTACTTGAACTACAAGTACTTTCCAAGTGTTCAGGTATTTCTCGTATGTTCTAGTACTCACATTTAATTTCTCATTCACATTTGATTTTATTCGAGTACTTTTTGTATCAAAACATATTTTCACCTTGTACAATACGCTGAGATTGGGCTATTAAGCAAATTGGAACAGAAGTATTTAAACGAAGAATTAAAAATAATTCGAAAATAGCATTCACGATTTTAATTGCGATTTATATTAATACAGGTTTGAAAAATAATCAATAAAGAATACCATACGTAGATTGTTAAAGGTACTCCAATTTTGTGTTCGTCTTCAAAAAACTATCGTGGGCGACAGTTGAGGGAGAGCATGTCCATACGTCACGAAATATTATTTTCAATTACATATTCAAAGGCTTTGTGCTTGCAACGATCAGGAAGACACATTTAAAAGGACTTGATACTTGTACTTGGAGAAGTACTTGAAGTACCAAAAAGTATTTGAAATTTTAAGTACAGTACTTGAAGTACAGGCCAGGTACTTGTAAATTTAAGTACAATGCTTGAAGTACCTTTAAAGTACTTGAAAGTTTAAGTATAATACTCTAAGTACTTTTTGAGTACTTCAAGTACGTCGCAAATACCGGGAACTTCAAATACTGCCCAGCGCTGGTGTCAACCTTTTCAAGTGAATGATATTCAGTTTATTATTACTTTCCACATCAATTGAATATTTTTATTCCATTGTTCTATTATGGGATTAATTACATCGAATGAAATCAATTACAGCGAATCGGAAGACTTAAGGAATTCTAATATCAGTCAATAAATAAAGAAATAAATTGCTATAAGTGAAACAAAATTAAATCCTTTCAATTAATGGTAATCAGTGGGATATAAAAATACCAATGAATGGAAAAATAAATGAAATATTCGTCAGTACGTACAAATGAGAATTAAATTATTGGCAGAACCAAATGCAAAGGGTAGTAAAAAAAATTCTCCAAAAAATCATTCAACCAACCGAAAAAAATCGTGCCTAATTTCCTTGTAGAACCTACATTCTCCAGTGCGAAAAGTTCTCACGGAAAATCGAAGTTCCTTCTGGATCTTAGTTTTATATACGATCAAAGGAAAATCTTGAGTAAATTCAGTTTTCCAACGTCGAGGCGTGTCCTTTCTCTCGCACGTAGCTTTCATCCTTTCGATATTCTCTCATGTACATTCATATCTGGATATTCTATCCTCTCGTTCTTGGTCGTGCTCGTTCGATATATCCGGCCAAAGTATTAGAGTTTGCCCTTTGTTAAAGAGGTGGAGAAGGAGGCGACGTACAACCGTGTACCAAGAGACATCGGGGAACTTGACTTAGTGGCTTTATCGCATTTCGCCTCATCGAACCGCGAATCCAGCCGAGAAGCACGTACGGAAGAGAAGCCATAACATAAAGACGACTTGCCAAACGTCGTTGCAGTTTGTCCTCCTAAAATTCGCGAAATGTTCTCGTGCATGCGAACCACAAACTCTCGGTTTCTGTGCCATGAAATCTTTCTGTACAACGCGAAAAAAAAAGTAATCTAGCAAACGGTGGCTATCAACGAAAATTTGTCGTCATTTGAAAATGTTCTATTACCATTCTCTGAGCTTTTTTACACCCAGAAAAAAGATCTAGTACATTTAACGAAATCCTGCACTGAGAAAAAAATTGTTGAATGAACTAAATCTTTAGTTGCATACGCACGACTAAATATTTATTTGGTCTAACTAAATAATTAGTTTCTTAATTAATTCTGCGCTTCAGTTGACCAAAATATGATTTAGGCAAAAAAAATTAGGTTTTTACAACTAAATATTTAGTCGTGCGTATGCAACTGAAGATCTAGTTCATTCAACAATTTTTTTTCTCAGTGTAGTCAAGCCAAATAAATTTTTTTAGTTGTAGGCCGGCCTAATACAACTCTATTCATGTCAATGAAATTTTTTTTTTTGTATGACCTACTAGGAAAATATGTTGCGATCTAATAAATTTTTATTTAATATTAATAAATATTATTTCAAACTGAACAAATATGTATTTAAATGAAATATATATTTTTTTAATATTTACACAATATGAATTTTTTAACATTTTAATCTTTGAATGTACAGCTACACATATGAAGTCTACAATTTCGTTGAGCTTCGTCTTTTCTTTAACAGAAGGGAAAAGAAAAAAAACCTTTTTTTATGGGAATCCTTTCCGGGGATTCGACCATCTTGCGTTTTGCCACAATGTTCAATGTATTAAACATCCATTCGGAAAAATAAGGATATCAAACATAGATGAGCTTGGAAAGGATATAGGCATCGAGAGGCAGGTTCGCTTGTGCGAGAGGTAGCCACCTGGCGGATTTTTGGGGTACTGACAAATCTGCGGATATGATCGGATGAGATTACGGGTGAATAGGTATAGAATTTTTCTTCAACGCCTGTTTCTCGATGACAGGAAATTCAAATAAATAAATATAGTGGAAGTAAATATCGCCCAAAATTGCATGGAATGAAAATTTTCTTCAAAGTAACTAAAAAATAATCGAATTAACGATTGTAGTACCTACGACTAGATCTTTTTTCTGGGTATAATGACACATATTATTCAAGGTCATGATTTAGTTATTCGAAGTTCGAACAAGGGAGGTTCCGCTGCTCATGTTTGATCAGATTTATGTTCGCAAATGTCAAATCAGAACAGAATATTGAAGGAGGGCTTGTAACGATCTCAACGGATTATTGGGAAAATTTGAATTACTGGGGAATGCTCATGGTATGTTACCTTTGGTGATGAGAGTTGATGGGAGATTGATGATATAATGACGAGTCTATCGAGAGTTTCCATTTGTGGCATTGGCGTCGATCGATGCAATTGTTCTGAGATGTATATGGGGCGTTCCATCCCAATTCGGACAGGTTGAAAAACTTTTTTTTTCATATCCTTAATTTTTTATATTTTTTAGTACCAATCAAAAGAACCTTGCTGGAGAATTTTGAGATTTTTTTGAATACCCGTTCAAAAGACAAAAAAACCGCTGTTTTCGGTATTTTGGTCATAACTTCTTTAATAACACAGGCCCACAAAAAAAAAGTTGTGTGTGCTGGGTGTCCCACTACATTTTTTCTACGTACTTTTTCCCGCTGAACACGAATCTGAAGTTAGAATTAGAAGTCGCATATGAAATGCTCGAGAGAATCCATAAAAACTGATGTAAATCATGATCTAGTGCACAAAATAAAAGTTGTGTATACTGGGTATCCCACTACGTTTTTCCTACGTATTATGTCCCGTTGAACACGAATTTGAAGTTAGAATTAGGGGTCGATGAGGAAATGCTCGAGAAAATCCATAAAAACTGATAAGAATATCATGATATTTTTATCAGTTTTTATGGATTTTCTGGAGCATTTCCTCATCGACCCTTAATTCTAACTTTAGATTCGTGTTCAGCGGGACGAAATACGTAGGAAAACCGTAGTAGGACACCCAGCACACACAACTTTTTTTTTAGTTGCGAAAATCCATAAAAATGTCCTGACACTTTTATCAGTTTTTATGGATTTTCTCGAGCATTTCTTCATCGACCCGTAGTGGGATACCTAGCATACGCAACTTTTTTCTTGTGCGAAAAGATTGCTAGATCATGATTTTTATCAGTTTTTATAGATTTTCTCGAGCATTTCATGTGCGACCCCTAATTCTTACTTCAGATTCGTGTTCAGCGGGACTAAACACGTAAGAAAAATGTAGTGGGACACCCATCGCACACAACTTTTTTTTTGTGGGCCTGTGTAATGGTCCAAATTGAAGTTTTTTTAAAACTTTTTTTGTTTTTCATGGCCTTTTCAGAAACAAATACAACAAAAATATTCGACGTATTTTTGAATGAGTTTTTTAAGTTCTAAACATTAAATCGCCTTTTCAAAAGTGAGTGTATATTCTGATTTTTTTTTTTAATTTTTCTTTTTAAACATCCATCTATTGAACAATTTTTAAGACTAGTCCGATCGTGGGCCTTCCATAACTACCATTTCTTTTTGTTTCTTGAAAATTAAAATTATTTTTCCTATAAATTATTATGAATACCAATTTTCGTTACTATATAGTATTTTTTTTCATTACTGAGAATTTATTTCGACACTTTATAAAAATACTTTTTGAATAGAAAAAAAAATATTTTGAAAAATCGAAAAAATAGTAGTTATTAAAATATAGTAGTATACACTCACTTTTAAAAACGCAATTTAATGTTTAAAACTCAAAAAACACATTTAGAAACACGTCGAATATTTTTGTTGTTTGTTTCTGAAAAGACAGTACAAAAATTTCAAAAAAAAACTTTCAATTTGGACCATAATAAAAAAGTTATGACCAAAAGACCGAAAAAATAAAAAAAATACTTATACGGAATTTTGAAAATTTGTACCGCGTATTTATTTTGTGATCTCAGAAAAATGTCACAGAAATGAACGTGGGAAATAAATCATCTACAATTTTTCCAACCGAATTATCGATCGGTTTTTCAAAATTGAGGTCTGGAATTAAAAATACCACAAGGAAACTGACCACAATAATTTTCAACTGAACTGTAAATAATTTCGTAAAGAAAATTTCTTCGCTCCAATAGGATATTCCAAAACATGTGTTACGATTTTTAAAATTCGAATCGAAAATGAAATAAAGAAAAAAGAATAAATGAATCAGAGATTAATAAAAATATTGATAGAATCCTCGAATAGTTTTCATCGATTGTTAGTCATCCTAACCTGTCAACTTAAAAATATGGCAACCACAAATAAAAATGTAATAATCACAATTACACAAATAATAACTTAAGGAGATGACTGAGATTTTTTTCGTTGATTTTATAATTTTTATAATTCTAATGGAATGTTTCAATTCGAGTTCCTATAAAATGAAGGCGTTCTATAATTTATGTTGAGATTGTTAACCATCATTTCTTTCAGGTTGAAAGTGAAGAGAAGGAATTGGTTTCGGCCGTTGCTTACTGCACACATTTGCACAGAGCTCTTGGATATGCTCACTCATACTTTACCCCTTAGACTTGTCCAACTCCGAGGAACGTATCTTCCAGAGGGAAAGGTAGAGACAGGCAGTTAAGCAGACGTATTTAATAGCTTCGTGGAAATTGTGTAGGAAACCCGGAGTGTCCATTACTTCAGCAGTACAACTCTAGGCTCTCAGACATTTTCCGCATCTCGCGTTTTGGTATAAATACACATACAAATCCACACGTTATATACAAATACGAGGTATTCCATGCCAAATCGGTCGATTTTTAACGACCCTTATTCCTTCCAATTGCATCCATATTTTAAGAGGTAATCCATCACGTGCTAATCAAATAGAATGGTTGTCTAAATTCCATAAATTTGTGACGACCTGAAGTTTATAATCAAACGTAAAAAAATTCTAGATAATTTATTTTATATAAATTAATTTTATTTATAAATAAATGAATAAATTTTCACGGAAATTTGAAATCTATTTCTATTCTATCATTGATCTATTATCATTGACCATTATCGATAACCATTATCGTTAAACATTATCATCAACCAGTATCATTAACTATTTTCATTTATCATTATCATTAATCATTATCATTAATTATTATCATTAATCATTATCATTAATCATTATCATTAATCATTATCATTAATCATTATCATTAATCATTATCATTAATCATTATCATTAATCATTATCATTGATCATTATCATTAATAATTATCATTAATCATTATCATTAATCATTATCATAAATCATTGTCATTAATCATTATCATTTATCATTATCCTCATGTCGCGTTTTGGTATACATACACATACAAATACACACGATATATACAAATACGAGGTATTCCATGCCAAATCGGTCGATTTTTAACGACCCTTATTCCTTCCAATTGCATCCATATTTTTAGAGGTAATCCGTCACGTGCTAATCAAATAGAATGGTTGTCTAAATTCTTTAAATTTGTGTCGACCTGAAGTTTATCATCAAACGTAAAAAAAAAATTCTAGATAATTTATTTTATATGAATTAATTTTATTTATAAATAAATAAATAAATTTTCCCGGAAATTTGAAATCTTTTTCTATTCTATCATTGATCTATTATCATTGACCATTATTGATAACCATTATCATTAACAATTATCATTAATCATGATCACTAACCATTATCTATACACATTATCTTTAACCATTATCGTTAAACATTATCATCAACCAGTATCATTAGTCATTATGATTTATCATTATCATTTATTATTCATCATTATTATTTATCATTCTCATTCATCATTATCCTCATCTTGCGTTTTGGTATAAATACACATACAAATACACACGTTATATACAAATACGCGGTATTCCACGCCAAATCGGTCAATTTTCAACGACCCTTATTCCTTCCAATTGCATCTATATTTTTAGAGGTAATCCATCACGTGCTAATCAAATAGAATGGTTGTCTAAATTCCATAAATTTGAGACGACCTGAAGTTTATAATCAAATGTAAAAAAAATTCTAGACACTTTATTTAACATCAATTAATTTAATTTATAAACAAATAAATAAATTTCTACGGAAATTCGAAATCTTTTTTATTTTATTTTCTCAGTCTGTGGGCAGACGACTCCTTCTTCCAAAAAGTACGGATTCGAAAAATCGTTTAATTAGAGTGCATGAATTTTTTGAAGTCAAAAACTTGGATTTAAGTCGTTAAAAAACATATGCAAAGGCAAAAGTACATATTCTCATTGAATCCCAGGTTAAATGTGTGATTACTCAAGATTTTTTCACTCAAATGAAGTCGATGACATTACCTTCAACTTCTGGAGTGTTAAATTATCAACTCGGAGCCTCGATATAACAAAATAACACCTCAAAGTTAGATTTTATCACCAAAGAATGATTTCTTTAATACGTTTCAAGCATCTCTTGGAAGCACTCCAAAATTGTCATACATTTTTTTCCAAAAAAAAATTTCGATTTTTTCAGTTTTGAAAATGTCGCGGGTATAAATGTTTTCAAAAATATTGAATCATGAAAAAAAAGTGTCTGCAAAATCAAGAATGTTTTTCAGAGACGACTAAAGCATACTTAGGATCAGTGATAATATCGTTAGGAAACTCTCAATTTCATCCACGATTTTTTAAATGTTTTGAGCATTTTTCAAAAACCCTTTGAAATTTTTTTAGAATTTTTATTTTAACCAGAATTTTTCAATTTCTTCAATTGTCTAAATTGAGGCAAAAATGTAAATGATGAAAATTTTCTATTTTAGTTTGGGCTTATCCAAAAAATATTCAAAAAAGATAAGGATACTTTTCTGAAATAGCTGAAAGGCATAAAAAATCGGCGATCAAAACGGAAGAGATTGAGGTTGAACATGAACCGGTTCAACTCGGAATGCCTCATACAAATTGGAGCTGTGTTAGCTCGCGCGTTTCTCTAATTTCATCCATTCATTCTTGTCCTGAATTCACTTGATATACTTATTGCCATGGGATTCCGATGTCGACAACTGCGGATTTCGAGAATTCGAATTTCTGACGTTCTTTGATCAAGAATGACGAGTTCCGCGTCAATTTAACGGAGACGATACGCCATCTCTCTCTCTTCTTTTCTCTCTCTCTCTCTTTTAATTATATTACAAGAATCGTGGTTTAAATCGAAGTTCTCATCAAATTTCAGTACTACATTGAGTTCTGTCACAAGTATAATCCTAATTCAAAAATGCTTGCTATAAACCAGGAATTTGACAGCAAGCTTCAACAATTTCTCGAAAAAAAGATTCGACGTTGGGATTGGGCTTTCAAAAGCAGGAGATTCTGACTGCGTAACTGAGATTCTTGTTGAGAAAATATTTGAAACAACAATTCTTAGAAAGTTTATCAAATAATAGGATATGCATTGAAGGGTCATAATTTTTCACCATTATCATTCACCATTATCATTAACCATTATCGTTAAACATTATCATTTATCATTATCATTTATCATTATCATTTATCATTATCATTTATCATTATCATTTATCATTATCATTTATCATTATCATTTATCATTATCATTTATCATTATCATTTATCATTATCATTTATCATTATCATTTATCATTATCATTTATCATTATCATTTATCATTATCATTTATCATTATCATTTATCATTTATCATTATCATTTATCATTATCATTTATCATTATCATTTATCATTATCATTTATCATTATCATTTATCATTATCATTAACCATTAACAATAACGATTATCATTAACCGTTATCAGTAACCATTATCATTAATCATTATCATTAACCATTGCCATTTACCATTATCATTAACCATTGCCATTAACCATACTCATTATCCAATAAACCAATTGAATAATTAACCAAGAATATCCCCACCAAAGATGTGTGGAATTAGGATATTAGCTACTAATATGTTTAGCGCAAAAGTATATCCGTAATAAAAGTATCTCAGGTCAAGAGAATGAAAAACAACATTCTCACAGGGAAGAGAGCTTTTCCCATAATAACAGTGTCGAACGGTTCGCTCGATAACAAAACGCACTCGCGTGTCCTCGAGTATTTTTCGTATATCGCACAGAAACCGGAGAGAGAGAGAGAGAGATACAGAGAAATTTTCTCATAATGCCAAGCGCACATACGCATATAAACGTCACGTACGTTTGGTGAGATTGTTTATTCGGCCCCGCGGTCCTAGACGTCCACTCAGACTGATGAAATATATCGTCCGGCGAGAGCTTTTCTAGAGATCGTTGCGTATACACTGGGGTGGTTGGTATTTAGGGGTCGGACGAATTTTTTATCAGACGCCCCCCAAATCGACTCCAAATAATTCAAAAACAATACTCTAATTTTTTCAGATTTTTATCTAGACTCTAACCCCATCCAAAATGAGGGTCGATTTCCCCATTTGAAATACACGTGTTTTGGCCATATGCTCAGCATATATTTTATTCTGAGTGTAAAAATTTTTCAAAAAAACTGTAACTGCGAGATTTTAGTGTTCATCGATGCCACTATTTGAGGAAAAATGGACATTGTCATGCGGGTAAATCTACACGAATTGCACACCCTTTAATCTGATTTTTTTTGATTCAACAAAATATGGTATCTATATGTGAAAATGATGAATGTTTCATAATTTTCCTCTTTTTAAGGTCACGCAGGATTGTAAGGTAGCATATTTTATACCAATTTTTAGTAATTCGTCCTTACCAATTTTCGTATGGGGCATTTCATAGCAAGTCGACTTGAGTGTGACCCTCGACCTTGCTGATTTCGTTTACAATTTTTGATACAATTCTTCCAACTCAAAAAAGCATTCAGAATTTTTTCAGATTCAAAAAAACCAAATTTGAGTACGTCATGATTCTTTGAACATTTTTTTTCGAAAACCTCGAGGGCCGTAATTTAAAAATCTGAACAGATTATAAAAAATCCGGTGTCAAAAATGAAAATTTTTGACTCAAAATTCATGATGTCCAGGCTTTCGCTTCCACCTCGATTTTAGGTTTTTATGAAGAAAACGTAAAAAATAGATGCAGAAATTAACCAACTATTTTTGGAAATTGTTGGTTAACGATACTAACATTCAACTCACTTTTCACGGTAGATAAATTTCTACATCTACTTTTTTTTACGTTTTCTTCATAAAAACCTAAAATCGGGATGGAAGAGAAATCCTGGACATCATGAATTTTGGGTCAAAAATTTTCATTTTTGACACCGGATTTTTGATAATTTTTTCAGATTTTTAAATTACGGCCCTCGAGGTTTTCGAAAAAAAATGTTCAAAAAATCATAACGTACTCAAATTTGGTTTTAATAATCGGAAAAAAATTCGGAATGTTATTTTGAGTTGAAAGAATCATATAAAAAATGGTGAACGAAATCAGCGAGGTCGAGGGTCACACTCAGGTCGACTTGGTAAGGAATGCCCCATACGAAAATTAGGAAGGTCGAATTACCGAAAATTGGTATAAAATGTCCTACCTCACTATCCTGCGTGATCTTGAGAAGAGGAAAATTATGAAACATTCATCATTTTTACATACAGACACCATATTTTATTGAATTGAGAAAAAAAATCAGATTAAAGGGTGTGGAATTCGTGTAGATTTACCCGCATGACAATGTCAATTTTTCCTCAAATAGTAGCATCGATGAACACCAAAATCTCGGAGTTACAGATTTTTTGAAAAATTCTTACACTCAGAATAAAATATATGCTGAGAATATGGCCAAAACACGTGTATTTCAAATGGAAAAATCGACCCTCATTTTTGGTCGGGTTAGAGTCTAGATAAAAATCTGAAAAAATTAGGGTATTGTTTTTGAATTATTTGGAGTCGATTTGGGGGGCGTCTGATAAAAAATTCGTCCGACCCCTAAATAAGAACCACCCTGGTATACACCAACCGCATATTATACGTCTGGTTGCGTTTTGTGATCGGATTTATCACGCGCAATAAACATCTCGAATTTAGAATTATAATGTAACTGTTCGCGATACCGACGAGCTATTTGCTGAACCGTCGAATATATAATTAAGAAGAGTGAAAAGAGTCATAACTTTTTTGTTGATACATAAAAATAAAAGTAACGCGCTGTTGACTTAAGTTTCGCTTCTCATTATGGGAATGAAAACCCACGCTTGAGCCTGTATAAATGTTATTCGAGGTTCGGTAATATCAGAGTAAAATCAACAGTTTCGTTTCACCTGATGCAGAACGAACGGTGTGGTAAGCTTTACTTTGAAGTACTGTAGCATAGAGTAATGTAATTCGTTGAATATTCGTACACTGTTTTCTTTTGTTCATTCATTTATCTACCAAATATTCGAAAAGGAAACTATAAAAATAACGCTGGACTAAATTTTTTTCGTAAGTAGGGATGATTATATTTGAGGATCAGACAAAAAGCAATTTATTAAGTATCCCGAGCAGAAATTTGATCCGGCTAGCCTAATGACGGATAAGGGCCAGATCAGGCATCAGTAAGGATAGCCTGATCAGGATAGCCTGATCACGCACAGATCCCAACCGGATCATATTTTGGTATGCCATACATTGCCAGGCTAGCCTTAAATTATTCATGTTAGGGACAGATCAGGTGGTGGTAAGGACCGACAAAAAAACTTCGGTCCGAATAATGTGGCTAGCCTGATATTTCCCTGATCCGGGACGGATCAGGAGTCAGTAACATACACACGGTATAAAACTTGCCAGGCTAGCCTTAAATTATTCATGTCAGGGACAGATCAGGTGGTGGTAAGGACCGGCAAAAAACTTTGGTCCGACTAATGTGGCTAGCCTGATATTTCCCTGATCCGGGACGGAACAGGAGTCAGTACCATACACACGGTATAAAACTTGCCATGCTAGCCTTAAATTATTCATGTCAGGGACAGATCAGGTGGTGGTAAGGACCGGCAAAAAAACTCCGGTCCAAATAATGTGGCTAGCCTGATATTTCCCTGATCCGGGACGGAACAGGAGTCAGTACCACGCACACGGTAAAAAATTAAATAATATATATGCGATATCAGATCAAAGAAAGGTTAGCCTGGCATTTACCGGATCGGGGCTGTTGATTTTTTATTTAATGGCAAACGAGCGCCAAAACCTCTTCATGCAAGGTATATAAGTCAGCTAGAAACAAACCCATAAAACAAATTGAAGGAAACGAAGAATTTGAAAATGCTTTTTCAAATGTCTACATCACATTTATTTATTGCATTATTACATATTTATAATCGAATTTGTTCGTTTTATTATTAAAACAAAATTTTCTCATGTCTCATATCTTAAATTTCTTAAAACAGGACGTTGTTGAAATTTAATATAGAAGAATGGTATTAATGAATCAGAGATACGCAATATAGCTTTTGTCTAGGTTGGTGGCCTGTATTGAAAAGTACCATTTTTTTATGAAATGATTTCAAGCTATATGTTTCAATATTTTGGGTAGCTTTTACCTGCCACATCCAAAATATTGACGAATCACAAGGGTACGTAAAAATGGACCTCTTGACACTCAGGACTCTGCCTTGCAGTTTGATTTCATCATCTTGCTCTTTGTAGATGGTATAACCGTGCGCGATCAGGAACGGGTAAGGCGCCTGATCAGGTTATAGGAACCGTGCGTGATCAGAACCGGATAAGGCGGGCCTGATCAGGCTAGGAACCGTGCGCGGTCAGAACCGGATAAGGAGCCTGATCCGAAAATGGCTAATGATAGCGTTACTTTCCTGATAGTAGCCTGATATATGTAGCCTAATGTGTACCTGATATATAACCTGATCAGTGCCAGACATTGTTGTAAGGCCAGCCTGATGTGGCCCTGATCCCAGCCGGAATTAAATTTCCGCCCGGGATATATATTCAACTACCCCTACAGCACATAACATTGCTGCAATGTTGCAGCAATGTTGTCATATTGCACGTGCAATGATATATTGCAGATATGTTCTGGCAGCATTGCTTCGCACCATTGCACCTAAACTTCTCAGCAATGTTTCGGGAATGTTCCTAAGCAACATACCTGCAATATTTTGTTGAAACGTAGCGAGTAAATTGCAGCAATATTGGTGAGATCGAACTTCAAATTTTGCAACTACCCGAGCGTAATAAATATGAAAAAGATCAATTGAAAAAGATCTATTCATTTATTCCTCATAAAATATCAATAACGATTGAATTCGAGTCATTTTCTTTTTCTTTTTTCATATTTATTTTAAAAATTTTGTTGTGCTTTTGACATTAATAGGACATGTGATATTAATAAGATTAAGACATTGTGATATTCGTATTGAAAAAATGTTTAATATAAAAAAAGCTATAAAACCAAAATATATTTTGTTTCTGAATGATTATTATTCGTAAAATATGACTATATACTGTAACGGGACGACCTGGGGCCTGCCATGATCTCGGCACTTCGCCTGAGATCCGCTAGGTGGCGGCGGTCGGTGGGCGCTCTCGCGCTGGCGAGAGAGCCATCGAGCACCGATAAAGGTCCGGTGTATTACCAGCGTCAGGGTCCTCAATTAACAATCAATAGTTGGAATATTTACCCGCGCTCTGTGGTCGCGCAGTCCTATGGACTTAAAACTATATATTTTTATTTTATGCAAGAATTCAAATGATAAAGTTTCCATTGCAGGTAATATTCCTGAAATATTGAATATGCAATACGAGTTATATTGCTGGAATATCGCATATTGATTGGATGCAATATTTCTGGAATATCGCGGAACATTGCAGCAATATTTCAATCGTCGAACATAGCAACATTGCAGCAATGGTTTTTGCAATATTACAATGTTGTCGTGCAACATTTCAGCAACATTGCAAGAATATTGTGTGCTGTAAGGGTAAATTCATACAAATTTTTATTGAAAAAATATTAAAAATTGACAAAGTTATTACCATGGACGTAATGACGTAATAAAAAAATGACTCCTTCTGGTGGCAGCGATGCAGCAATGAAAAATCATCTGAAATCAAAAATCCAAATTTTTTTTTCAATCTACACAATAGTGACTATCGTTAAGCGTAGTCATTTTTAAAAATAATTTTTTTCACGAAATAGCGCTGATTCGATTTTTTTCTTTTTTTTACCGTTTTTTGATTTTCTAAGGGTTTTAAAAAATAGTCATTTTCAAGATTTTGAAAATTGGCTACACACAACCTTAGACAATGCGACTACAAAAATTAAAAAATTAAAAAATCGATTCATTGGTCTTCCAGCAATGATGCCATCGTGTTAAAAAAAGTCCTTTTGAGATATACGCGTTACAGTTGTCATTGAATATTCGAGAAAAATCATCTTTTTCTCGAAGTTGGCGATTTTTAATTTTTTTTTTTTTTCACTCAAAAAATACTTTGATCAATTCCGGAAAAAATGCCGCCCAACATGGAGTGGGCCGACATTTCCTTTTATTTTTATTATGCATCGAAAAAAAATCCCCGGTTGAGCTTATTTCACAAAATACAAGTCTGAAAATTTTTGAGGATTTATGAAGAACCTCAGAATTTAAAAAATTGAGAAACGAAAAAAATTGAAAGTGAAAAAAAATAGAAGGAAATGTCGGCCCACTCCATGTTGCGTTTTTTCCGGAATCGATCAAAATATGTTTCGAGTGAAACAAAAAAATCGAAAATGGCCAACTTCGAGAAAAATATGATTTTTCCCGAAAAACTGAAACGTTTCATAAATTTTAATATCTTGAAATTTTTTGTTTTTTTTTTCGGAAAGTACATTTAAAGACGAAAATTTTGAAAAAAAACGTCTCAATCCGTCACTTTTTGAAGAAGTTATAGCTATTTGAAAAAAAAAAGTTTTTTTTTGGCTTGGGTGAAAAAATTTGAAAAAATCCTAAAAAATGTTTTTAATTGGGTAGACGAGAAAAATCAAATTTTAGCCAAATCTAAAGGGGGTGGGTTCAAAACAGTGATCGGCAAAAAAGAATCTATCTATTTTTATAATCCAATTTTTTCGAAAAATTAATAATTAGCAAAGAAATATTACTAATTTTTCTTTAACATTAGTAATTAGCAAAAAAATATTACTAACTTTTATAAAAAATTAGTAATTAGTAACAAAATTTTACTTATTTTGTGAATAAATAAGTAATTAGTGACAGAACATTTCTAATTTTTTCAAAAAATGATTAATTAACGATAAAATATTACTGATTTTTTCTAAGAATTAGTAATTAGCGAGAAAGATATTGCTAAATAATCAAAAAAATCAATAATTTGTGAAGAAATGTTGAATTAATTTTGGAAAAAGTAATAAATAAAATAAAAATTACAAATGTATTTTTCAATAGGTACTGATTAAATATTCGTATAAATAATAACTTGTGTGATATCGTATGACATTAGATACAATAAATACTAATGCGTGAAATATTAAATAGATCTTGTGATAATAAAAAATAAAACAAGTTTTTGAATAGAGTTGTTAGAGCTTATAACCATGACTCAATCCGTACACACAAGTACGTAAAAATACACAATACTTTCCTACAAATTACTGTTTTTTTTTTAAATTAATTAGTAATATTTTTTCGTTAATTACTAATTTTTTTGGAAAAATTAGAAATATTCTTTCGCTGAATACTAATTTTTTATAAAAATTAGAAATATTTTGTCACTAATTACTAATTTTTTTGGAAAAATTGGAAGTATTTTCTTACTAACTACTACTTTTTTAGAAAAATTCCTAATATTTTTCCGCTAATTACGAATTTTTATAAAGAATTAGTAATATTTTTTGACTAATTATTAATTTTTCGAAAAAATTATTAATAAAATCAACATCGTTGACGAAAAAATCGATACTGCCGATCATTCCCGTAGTAAAAAACTCCATCCGTCGCCATTGAAAAATCCCCATTCATTCCCCATTGCCAAAATAACCAATGGAGATGAATGCCGAATTGCCTAAGGGGATTTTCGCCATTGAATTCCCCTTTTGAAACGGAATGGGGATTATCTAATGGGGATTCAATGGAGACAATCCCCTTAGGCAATTCGGCATTCATCCCCATTAGTTATTTTGGCAATGGGGAATGAATGGGGATTTTTCAATGGCGATGAATGGAGTTTTTACTATACGAAAGAATCTCCATTGCTGTTCGCCACTCATTCCCCATTGCTCACAAGACCAATGGATATGAATGCCGAATTTTTTAAGGACATTTTCGCCATTGAATTCCCCATTTGAAACGGAATGGGGATTATCCCATGGGGATTCAATGAAGACGATCTCCCTAGTTAATTCGCCATTCACCTCCATTGGTTTTTGTGGGAAATGGGGAATAAATGGGATCATCAATGGAGATTCTTTCATATGATTGCTATATATACATGGAATTACGCATTAAATAATGAAATGATGTAAGTTATCAGTAAGTAAGGTTAATCATAATGCTAATATTAGCATAACGACCAATAATTATATACGCATTATATATATTATTACATTTAATAGAAATTATTGGAGCTCAGAATTGAGAAAATAGATTGTAAGTGTATTCAGATGACGATTGATAATGAAAGTATGAACGTTTCTCCTCTCACAAATCGGGTTGAGAAGGACTGTGGGTTGAGAAGGAAGGAAAATTATGTATATATGTTAAAAATAAACGGTTTTAAAAATCATTTATCCCAAACGTACGCGTACTTGATGAGCAGTTTATAATATATTTTTTTAAAATTACTTTCGAATAATTTCCGAGCTTATGCTAATATTAATTGACCATCGATATAATCATCAACATTTATTACAATTGAAGAAAATATTTGGTTCATATATGAGAATCAGCGACATCTACTCTTACTTAATTTTATTAATTCACCGTCGTTTGAGAAATATCGCATTCGGAAAAATTCTCATCGATCGATGGGTTCAATTGTTCAGCATTGAACCTCGAATATGGATTGCAACATCGTTAACGAATGCTGCTCATCATTCGATCAGTCATCAATGAAGTGACATTATTGATAAATGTTGATCGTTGTATAATTCGTAGTTACTTATTATTCAATGGGTATCCTTGGTAAATGCTGATCATTTCATCGTTAGCCGCATTTGGGTTCCAATGAACATCTGTGGGAAATGCTGATCTTTCAGTTCATCCGCATTGACTTTCCAATGGACATCATTGGGTAAAGCGGATCATTTCGTTCATCAGCATTTACCTTCCCATGGACACCATTGGGCAATGCTGATCGCTCGATACATCCGCATTGGCTTTCCAATGAGCATCATTGAGTAATGATGATCATTCGATTCATCCGCATTGGCTTTCCAATGAGCATCATTGAGTAATGATGATCGTTCGATTCATCCGCATTGGCTTTCCAATGAGCGTCATTGAGTAATGATGATCATTCGATTCATCCGCATTGGCTTTCCAATGAGCATCATTGAGTAATGATGATCATTCGATTCATCCGCATTTGATGTTCAATGAATACCCATTCACTGATCAATGGCCAGCCCTGTACGCCATTGACAAATGCGGAAATCTCAATGGGTCCCCATTCATTGTCCAATGGAGTCGTATGAGGACCATTGGTTGCCATTGGCGATTCAATGGAGTTTTTTACTACGGGTTGGTTCAAAAGTAATCGATTCGACATGGAATGGCCCACGTGCTTTAAGAAAATGGAAAAAAAATCGATTTTTCTTACCCGTCACACAGTAGCGTTCCCTTTTAAATAAAAATTGATGAAAACAGAGACATTGTCGTATCGTTTAAAATAATTCTCACCATTTCTAGAGGTTTAACTATATTTTTTTTCAAGCCTGCATATTCTGCAATTATTTTTCAATTCCACTGATTTTTCGAGCGGTGTTTTTTTCTTTTTCTCGAATTTAACTAATTAATCGTCTGATTTCGGTGAACTCAGTGTATAGAACTGTCATATATTTTTTATTCTTTTGTTATATTAAACAATAATTGGGAACAAACGTTTATTGAGATTGTGGCTCGCAGAGTCCTGTCAAGTTCAAGCTTTACAGGTCAAAATTGTGAATATCATTTTCATTGAATTATTCTTCAAAGTAGAGCGATTCATAAGTGCACAAATTAATTCCCTTCACAATGGATATTTGCCAAAAGAGGAATCTCGGAAAATTTATCTACTCCTTCAGCGAGGATTTACTGCGGTGCGAAGACCATGCAAAATTACAGACGGTGGCAAACGGAAACGGAATGGGAGAAAGGTCACTTGTCATTGCACGGCAATTAGTGGCCGGAAGCGAGTTCGCAAGTTCGCAGATTTTTATTGGAAAACATACCGAGGGAAGGAAATACGACTCCTGGAGGATCTTGCGGAGTATTAAGCTCTTGCGACTTATACGTCCATTTTCCTTCTATTTCCTTTCCTCTCTCGTTTTATGCTCAACAAATTTCAAAAGCGCGATGCAAATGAGAAAATCCGAATAAACATAATAAATCGGGGATATTTTCTTAATTGGATGCACCGTAAAAAAAAAGAGGTAAACTTTCGTACGAATTGAATCGCATCATTATTTTCTTACTTTATAGGGGAAGGGGAAGCTGGGGCACGACTGCCACCCTCTAAAAATGATTTAAAAAAATATTTTTTTTATCACACAAAAAATTTTAAAATTCATCACACGAAAGAATTTTTTTTTAAATCTTTAAAAATTTGAAAATAATGATTGCCATTTTCTTTATTGTAATGGACTTTACTCGGAATCCAAGAAATATGGATTCAGTGTAAAAATAGTCATTGTAATAAAAATTTATTGAAAAAAGATCCCAATGTGTTGAGAATGATACAATATAGTACATTACGATACGAGTGCGATGAAACTTTTTCTCGACGAGTGTGAGTTTGCAGCATGAGCCGAAGGCGAATGCTGCAATCACACGAGTTGAGAAAAAGTTTCTCGCGCGAGTATCGTACAAAATTTTACGCACGGAGTGCAATAAAAGTATTTTCAGCTCTTGAATTTTTATCAATAATCTCATAGTTCTCGAGTTATGGTAATTGAATGATCCGAGCTCCGACCCAAAAAATGAGAAAAAAAAAATTTGGGAAAAAAAACTGAAAAATGTGTCTGTCTACTTAACGAAAACAGAGGCAACTTTTTGATATCTTGATGTTTTTTCATGAATCCTCTTTGTTTTCGTGTTATACGGGATTTTTCAAATTTCCTCTTTTTTCACAAAAAACAGAATAACTTTGGAAACAAAAATCGCTCAAAGTTAAAAAAAATGAAATTAAAGATCAAATTTTCGCCTCTATAAATCCAATCGTAAAAATGTATTGAAAAAATTTCCTCCAAAAGTTGTTTTCAAAATAGAGTCCAAATCTAAAAACAAATTGTAAAAATAATGTTAAAAACAGAAAATAGAGCCGAATTCTTCCTCTTTAAAATGCGGTTTGTTAAATTAGTTCACGTTGACTTCTGGCGCAAAAAACCGTTCCAGACCGTTTTTGAAGTTTATTAATTGAAGTAGGTTAATTAAAAATTCGTTAAATGATTAATAACTTTTATATTTCTCAACAATTATTTTTTAACGAAAAAAACTTTTGTCAATTTTCTAGATAATAGATAATTTTTTCTTTTGAAAATTTTTTAAATTTTGTTTCATTGCTCATTTTACCCCGAATGTAGTGCATAACCCTAAAAATGTATGAATACATCAAATTTATCATAATTTGGAGGAGAAAAAAAAATGCTGACCCAATTTTTTAGGGTGGTCCATTATCTCCCAGGTATCGCGAATCGGCCTAAAAATGAGTCAATACATCAAATTTATGATAATTTGACAAGAAATCGAAAAAAAAATTGTTTACCAAATTTTTTATGGGGGCCGTCGTGCCCAACAAATTTTCTCTAAATACACACACACACACACACACACACACACACACACACACACACACACACACACACACACACACACACATACATACGTCCGGACATTTTTCTAAATGTGATTTCTCGACGTTTTGGGACATTTTGAACATACTGACATGAAAATTGCAAAAAAAAATTTTTTCACGAAAACAAAGCTTCCTTTATGAGGAAGCAAAATATATTCTGAATACATTCATTTACATACGGTACTTATATTTTGAATATATTTCGTATACAATTTTGCATATATTTTGAATATAAAATTTCCGTGAAATGCAAGGGATTAAAAATTCATCTGAAAGTAAGTATCTGTCGCGGTAATTCTTCCGTTATCATCAAGGAGCCCTTATTAGGCAACGATCGGTCCCTAGATTTTACAATGCAGCGGGAAATAGCACGAAAGCTCCGGAATAGCCCGGCACTTGGATGAAAATGGTAACTGGTTGAGGAAAAGGCAGTTGACGGGATATAAGAAGTTTTAGAAAAGAAAGTTTCGGCTCGCAGACTTTGGGCTCATAGCCGCTGTAAAGCTGAAAGGGTCTCTCGCTCACGAGCTTTTGCGACATATAATACGTAACTGGATGGCCAACGATGAATCTGGATCAGGCGCATCTCTCATAGCAGGGTCTCTCGTCTTGCTATCTTGAGGGTTTTCCTCGACGAGAATCGTGAAAGCCGGAAAAAAACGGAGACGACGATAACCGGTGCGATCGTGAGACGGAACTCGGAACGTCCTGAACGCTTTTTTGTACTTCGCTTCAGTGATTTCAGGACTTTAACCACCATCCATGAAAATTTGGTGTGTCGTCCTTGCGAAGAAAATCGCGCCGCATCCTGAAAAATTGTTTGGAATTAAATCGGCGAAGCTTTTCCTCGAGAAACGAGCTGCGAGACGCTGTCTCTTCTATATTACTTTTCTATTCAGTAGTACAAATATCTAGGTGAAAATTACCCCAAAATTAAGTAGAATTGAAATAAAATAAAAACGATGAATATTTTTCGAAAAATGTTTTTCATTTCATTTGTAATAAAATATGACAAATGAAATTCTATTTTTGACAGTCGATCTATTCAATAGAAGCTAATTTTATTTGCAAATAACGATGAAGATTATTACTTTGACTTCAGGCCGACGACCCTTATTTTTTCCATCGGGTATGGATTCAAAATTGTTTTATGATTGTGCGTAAATTTTTTTAAGTCAAAAACTTGGATTCCAGTTGTTAAAAAACACGCCTGAAAGTGCAAAAAATACACATTCTCATTGAAACTCGGGTTAAATGTGTGATTATTCAAGATTTATTTTCAATCCAACGAAGTTGATGACATAAGTTGTTTATACAGTCCCAGCCAAAAATTGTATTCGATTGAAATTTCCGTACTTCTCGATACGATAAAAATCTGAAAAAATTCAGCAGCATTTGGCTTGCCATAAACAACAATTATCAATAATAATATTGCCCAAAAGTTATGAATAAATTGTTGAATCAAATTCAACAATTTTTCGGTAAGTTCTTTTTTTCGTTAAACAAATCGAATGCGTCAATTTTTCTGAACCTATATCGATTTTTTTCAGGACTTTCTCTCTGTTTTGAAATTTCCGTTTTGAAATTTTTAAAATGCCTGTATTTATGTAATTTTTGGCCTTCGGTCTTTGAAACTTTTCAAAGGTGACGATAAACATGTATGCAAAAACACATTCAAAATTGACAATTTTTTGTTTGTATTTCTGAATGTTTTTTATAATATTTCAATATAAAGAGAACATTCTGAAAAAATTCTATGCGTTCAGAAAAATTAGCGCAATCAATTAGTCTAAGAAATAAAAACGACTTAACGAAAAATTGTTCAATAATTATTTTTTCCAAAAAAATTATTAATAACTTTTGAGCAACATTATTATTGATAATTTCTGTTTATGGTATGCGCAATGTTGCTGATTTTTTTCAGATTTTTATTGTAATACAAAGTATTTCAATCAGATACAATTTTTGGCTGGAACTGTACAGGCAATACATCCTTAAAATTCAGGAGTATGGAATTATTAATTATATTGTAGTTTATTGTTCTCTATAGTTTTCGACTCATTTTAGTAAAAGCAGATTTTAAATGTTCGCCCTAGTTTCGAAGTTACAATAGAAAATGTGACCGCGTGAACCACCTAAAATGAATAAATGCAACAAGAGTGACGAAAGAGGCTAAAACAGCTCTTAGATTCGAATAAAAAATGAAAAAATAATTAATAACAGAAAAAAGGCGTACAACACGAGGCTGGAATGGGAGATTGAAGATAAATTCAGAGAAAATTAAAGATATTCGCAAAGTCCTTGCTTAATTTTGGGCAATTTCGAGAAAAACCCACTTGAATAATTGAATGTATTTTTTTCAAACTACTTTTCCGACACGGTCCGCACGACTAATAGAGTTTTCAATATTTTGTTACATACTTTTTCTTCCTCATAAAGGAAGCTTTGGTTTCGCGAAAAAGAAAATTTCGCAATTTTCATGTCAGTATGTTCAAAATATCCCAAAACGTCGAGAAATCACATTTAAAAAAATGTCCGGACGTGTGTGTGTGTGTGTGTGTGTGTGTGTGTGTGTGTGTGCGCACTTTGTGCTTTCCTTACAATGAATATGTCTGGAGAACGCTTTGGGCGATCGACTTGAAATTTGGTATACAAGTAGACTACGCATGCCCCTGTTCTAAGTGTAATTTTTTTTTTTATATTGCAAAATAATTGTCTCTTTGGCTGGATTTTGTATTTTCTGTAAATTATTTGTTGGTCGTCTCACTTTCGTAATTTTCGAGTTACCACCCTGAAATTTTATGTGCAGATACACTTTATAATAAGGACGGTTCAGATTGAATTTGGGAAAAATCGCTACAGAGGTTCGGTTTGAAAAAGAAATTTAATTTTTCGCAAAAAATTTGTAAGTTCTCTAACTTTTGTAATTTTGCGTCTATCGAGCTGATTTTTTTGTGACGATACACTCAATGACAATGAAAAATAATATCGAATTTCATAAAAATCGCGTGAAGGGTTTGGCCAAATTTTTTTTTTTTGAAATTTCCATAAAAATTTTGTTAACGCTCCAACATCCGCATTTTTAGAAATATCGAGCTGAAACTTTTTGCACAAATACACTAGATGATGAGAATGGTGACGGTTGAATTTGGTGAAAAACGCTCAAGATGTTCGTTCGCAAATTTGTTTTGAAATTTTCGAAAAATACTTTTTAACACAAAGTTTCCTAATTTAGCAACAATCGAGTTCACTTCTCTAGTACCAATACACTGGACGACAAAAAAAATTAATAATGTAGTTGAACGGAATTGCTAAAAAATCATGCAAATTAGAAATTTGCACATAGCTTCTTCATTTGTTTCCGTCGTTCGTGAAGCTTCCTTTATGAGGAAGCCATGATAATAAACATATATGTCTCAAGGATGGTCAAGGAGATCCTCATAAAGGAGGGTTGACGAACGACGGAAAAAAATGAGGAAGCTATGTGCAAATTTCTAATTTGCATGATTTTTTTTTTAATAATCAAAATTTTTTCCTTCGTAGTCTATCGAGCCCAATTTCTAATATTCAGCAGCCGATTCTTCCTTCACTACAATTTCTAATATTCTGTTTTTAACATTTTTGATAAATAATTGAATTATAAAATTTATGTAACACATGAGTTTATCAAAATTGCCATAAACAGTCTAATTTTTCAAAATGAAAAAATTTGGCTCGATAGACTATAAAAACAAGCTTATATCATCATAATCTTTTTCAATTTTTCAGATCGATCAAAATTTTCTCAGGATCTGATGCTGACACTTTACTTGATGCGGCAAACTCTATTTAGATAGCAAAATTAAGTTTACAAAGATTAACTTTCAATTAGACTCTCCAAAAAGATTCTCAAGTCTCGAAAAGAATAGATTCAATTTCAAAAACCCTTTTCCTTAACCAGGCTCATGACGCCTCAAAAAAATCTAATATTAAAAATATGTGATGCATACTCGTAAAAACGTGCGTCTGAATTTCTTGGGAAAATGTAACGCAGGTATGAAAATTGTTTGCCCGATTCTCCGACGTCAACCGCGTCAGGGTGAGGGTGAAGTCAGCTTTCAGCATAAAGCTCACAGGATTGTGAACGGACGTGCGTGTTCACGTCGCAGTATCTTTGCTATGGATTTACCTCTATTCCCGAAGGAAGATACGGGGTAAAAAGCTCAAGGTGATGTTTATGAGATCAAGACGAACGGGCGTATAAGTACACGTGTGCCTGTTACATCAACGCCGAATCATGACTCTCTGTACACACATATACTTCCGGTGAGATCGATTCCGGCACCTTCTCTCGCTTCCTGTGATCTTTTCTCCTCGGCAAAATCCAGCGAGCATTCCCATCCCTCTGTCCATTCTGGCACTCTCAAATAAGTGCGCCGGTAAACTTGATTTTAACGTAGCGACTCTACTCCAATACACATATCATGTACACATTTTCCCAGGGAGAAAGTCGGGAAATATGAATCACCGAGATTCATCTATAAATCCATTCTGAGAGGTCAAAATTCAATTTCAATTACGACGATATTCCAGTGAAGCGGATTGAAAGGATTCAATGTTTTTTTGTACCTCTCGCAAGTCCTTGGAAATATGTCTAAAAAATTTAATCCCATTCCCCGTTATTATGTGAATTATAAACCGTTTTATTTGGGTAGAAACCCAGGTGGAGTTTCGGAGTCGGGTCGTTGTTGACGCAACGACGATCGCCTGACAAGGGGAGGCCACCTACCTCACCCCACCGATTCCATCCAAACTTTTCAGGTATGTAGTGCGTGCCTAGGAGTGTAACAGGTGTAAATATAAAAACCCGCTTCTCAAGCAATCGCGAGAAATTTGACATTAAAATATTCCGTTGTCTTCATAGACTTGTTACGTTAAAAAACTTAAGAAAGAACGCCTGGCCTAGCGGCTGAGCGCTCCGACTCACAACTGCAAGGTCGCTGGATCGAATCCACTGCTCGCCACTTTTTTTTTTTTTTTTCGTTTCAATATTCTACTCTATTCTAAAAACATATTTGTCACGATTGTGCATATTATCAATTTTTAACTATTCATTCTGATGGAGAATTTTTTTTTTTCACGTCTCCCGTGCAAAATCGAACTTCCTACGAAAATATACAATATTTTATTCTTTTCCAATGTCAATAATTTTTACAATAAATATTTTATTCGCAGTTGATTATCGTTGCGCAGTTGCGGAATTGGAATTTTTTTTTTTGTGAGGAGATTGGAAATAGAGAAAATATACACGAGAACTTGTATGCAATGAATATTTTCATTCTAACGGTATTCGGTGGGCCCCAGTCTGGCCTGCTGGGGATCGGCAGCTGCTCAACAGACAAAAGAATTTCCGTTGGCGGAATGTCTCGAACGTTTTTCACCAAATTCAACCCTAACTATTCTTGTGATCTAGTGTATTTGTGAAAAAATTTTAACCCAATACTTCTAAAAATGCGAATGTTGAAGCGTTAACAAAATTTTTATGAAAATTTCAAATTTTTTTTTAACCGAGCCTATCAGGGGTTTTTAATAAAATTTGCTAATATTTTTTATTTTCATTGAATGTATCGTCATAAAAAAATTCAGCTTAACAGATGCAAAATTACAAACGTTGGAGAACTTACAAATTTTTTGCGAAAAATTAATTTTTTTAAAAATCGAATCTCTTGAGCGATTTTTCTCAAATTCTATCTTAACCGTCCTTATTATAAAGTGTATCTACACATAAAATTTCAGGATGATAACTGCAGAATTACGAAAGTTAGACGACCCACAAACATTTTACAAAAAATTCAAAGTCCCGCCAAGTTGACAATTATTTTGCCGTTTCGAGAAAAATTGCACTGAGTGAAGGGACATGGATGATCTACTTGCATACCAAATTTCAACTCGATCGCTCAAACCGTTCTCCAGATATATCCATTTTGAAGAGAGTACAAAGCGCGCACACGCACACGTACACGCACACGCACACGCACACGCACACGCACACGCACACGCACACGCACACGCACACGCACACGCACCCGCACACACACACGCACACACACGCACACACACGCACACCCATACACACACACACACATACACACACACGCACACGAACACACACGCACGCACGCCAGCAAACCCTTTTTTAACCCGTAACTTTACCAGCTCATAACTTACTAAATTTTATTTTTTTTCTTGAAGTTTTTTTCGTATATTTTCAAACTAATAACAAATATGTTGTAAAAAGTAGAGGTAAAATCATATTTTTTTTTTTATCGAGCTCGAGAAAACGCTCAAACTGTATGTCCCTAGACCAGAATAACGCCTTAAGTTTTCGATAGGTCCAATTCGATTTACAATATCTCAATGAGATCAATTCCTATTATGCTCTCTTTTTCGACAATCATGAAATCTGTGGGGAGCTACTTTTCAGAATACCTTAAGGGGTTACACATGCGAATTTCTTTTTCCAAAGGATCTACGTTTCTGGATGTACGAATTTCGAGAAAATGCCTCGTGAATACGTGCCTAGGTCCAATTTACCTGCCTGGACCATATCTCCTTCCTTTGATTCTCGACGGTGTGTACGCTTTTTGCTATCTGCACGGTATCTCTTCGGCTGTATCTATACACCACGAAGTACAGAACGGTAGCGAATGCACTCTGATAAGAGGATATATCCTATAGACGAATACTGAAGGTTCCTTCGTCGTCTCGCACGCGGGATTCTGTGCTTTTGAAGAGCTTTATCATGCATGAGAGATGCTCCCGTTGCTTCTATACGGATTTCACAATAGTCATAAAGACATTGCATACGTCTTCCAAGCATCGAACTAACGCCCTTCTATCGCAAAGCCTACGATATGTTATATTGCGAATCCGAAATGAATATGCAAGCTTTTTTCCCCACTGGAATCTCGAGCGAGTCTTTCAAGGTGTACATTATTGAGGCGGTTCAAAAAAAAACACGTATTTTTGAGACTCGTGCACCTTTTTCTTTATAAAATATATCTCACACGAGCGGAGGCTCGTACGTTTTTTTTTATTACATCCACAACAACGTTAAAATTAGGCAAAAACCTCGTTTTTGCCGATTTCAAAATTTAAACGACGCAAAATTGTTCCGCGTGTAGATATAGATTGTTTGTTAGAAAGATGCAATTTACATTGTTTTGATTCTATATTTGATAAAATGCACTCAATATGTGATTACATAACCAAATGGTTTAGTTGAATGAACAGTTTATATTTTCTATGCAATTCAGATGTTGTTCAACGGAAAAAAATGCATTCAATATAAAGCGACAAAATTTCCATTGAATTAACAAAACATTTGATGATTTGCAATATTTTTTCAAGCTACGAGGGATTTTACTTAACTAATTAATCGTGGGATTAAACAGTTGAGTGAAAATTCAACTTAATTATCCTTGGGCCCATAAAGAGCACGAGCGCCACCAAAGTGCAATGGTGATCTAATTCAAAAATATGTAGTCTTTAATCCATAGACCACATTACCCGCGACCACTGAGCGTGGGTAATGTTCCATCAATTGAAGAGGAGGCTAAATACCATTTTTATTCAATCCCTACATTATCGACGTATAATCGTTGTCCAGTC
The DNA here is from genome assembly GCA_946863875.1 of Alloplasta piceator. Taxonomy (NCBI): domain Eukaryota; kingdom Metazoa; phylum Arthropoda; class Insecta; order Hymenoptera; family Ichneumonidae; genus Alloplasta; species Alloplasta piceator. Next base: position 32,723,690 of record OX333076.1, on the reverse strand, counting down.
TTTCTCCGACAACCGTGGATGAAAATTAATTACATTCTGACAATTAAGAGGGAGATAAATTAATTAACAATTAATTGTCAATTGAGGGATAAAATGCGTTACAGCTAATGCCAACGAACTCAATCGAGCCCTCTAAATATTATAGGTTACTCGTTAGAATCCATGGTGCTGCCCTTCCTCGCACGTCTGTGAACTACATTTCGCCATTTCATTTTTCAATAAAATTACAATTTATCGATATTTATCTTTTGATGCGCCATTCAAACTTACGGCGTGTTATTTTGATAAAATAATGTCGAAAACGTCTCGATATTTGTGTCGTGGCGTTCTTCATGGAGCCTCACTCTTGGTTTTACCCGAAATGCAGTAAAAGTTTAATAATTTAAATTTTTCAATTACAGTTTCTTGGTGGTAAGTGAATCTGTAATTTTTTTTTGGTTTTTCGAAAAAATTTTAGTGAGGCTCCATTCCTGCCATTGTTCCGATGATGTAGTTAAAATTTTATTCAATTCCATCCATTTGTATAAGAGCACGTTTGAATGGCAATTTCGAGGTGTTAGTGTCGGTATTTAGCCTCCTCTTAAAGTTAATTGAGGACTCCGATGATGATAATGCACTGGTACTTATCGCAGGTTTCAAACAAATTTTTCACAAAAACAGCAATTATCTTAGAAACTATCGATCCTACATGATTTGATATGAAGACCTTTTTTGTAGAGAATTAAATTTCCAATAAAAATAAGCCGAAAAAGTTTTTTTTCAACACTTCGAACTTCAAAGAACTTGGGCGAGCCTAGGATGTTGACTCAAAATTTTTTCCCTTCACACAGATTTTTTTTGTAGTATAATGAACGATATTTTCGGTAGTGTTAAAAGAATTTAAAAAAAACGGATTTTCGGCCCACCCTACTGTACACGGAAAAAAAGGAACAGTTAATATTACAAGGGGGCCCAGTTCGCATTGGACTCGGGAGGTAAGAAACAGCGGAAATCACAGCATAAACTGGATATAAAATAGGGTGACATATTTAATTTTTCAGTAGAACACAGTAATGTAGATCCTCTCCTACCAAAATGATGACTTTTCCTGTGATACACTGAGATTTTGACAGTGTACACTGGCTTGATTACAATTTGGTATGTGAATAATTCAGTGTCACCAGTAAAAAAATTTTACTGTAGAATTTACATAAGATCACTGATTTTTTTCCTGCACGTAACTGCAAGGGTTACAATGTACACTGTATTGAACATAGGGTGATTCATTAAATTTTACAGTGTGACGCTGTAAATTCACTCTTCTTTCGACAGTTCATGACATTATCTGTGCACACTGAGGTTTTTACAGTGTACAATGGCTTATTTACAGGCTGGAGTTGTGGATAAACCAGTGTGCCCAGTAAAGAAATTTGACTGTAGAATTTACATGAAATCACTGAATTTGTTCCTGTATACAAACTGCAAGATACACAGTGTACACTGTATTGAATACAGAATGAATCATTAAATTTTACAGTGTGGCGCAGTAATTTCTAGCGTGCACGTGCATTTTGTATATTTATATATATCTTTTTATTTTCGCGCCACTGGATTCAGACAGTCAAAATGACAGTGTGACGCTGTGAATTTTATCAAGTGTTTGATCGTAATGGTGGTAACAAAGCGCTTGTCTCGCGCGTGCCACCGTGTCGTCAAGCGCTGTGGCAGTTAGTAGTGAGTGGTTCATCGGAGACGGAAAGAAAAAGGTTATTCTTGTTCAATCTAATTTAACCTCATGTACGTTCTTGTATTAATCTGTACAGTTTTTGCTTTTTATGTGTATGTGCGTATGATCAAACGTGTCATGTGTGTGTTGGGCTCATCTTTTTTCATTTCTGCGTATTTTTGTGCATATGTTATTCACGAATTATCAAAAATTATTTAAAAAAATACCATCGTAGTTATATTCAGCAGCATCCTTGTCAAAATCGAGCATGCAAATAACTTCTCGAGTTTTACTATCCTCACTTGATTTATCATTTCAACTAGGCTTCGTTTCACGCTTGACATTGTCAATCGGAGGTCAATCGGTCGAGGTCTTTGAACGATCTTGAACATGGCAACTATCGACAATGTGCTCAATTCGGCGATGCCTCATTCGGTGGGTTCACTGGAGGGTTCACAAAACTGGAGGGTTCACTTGGTCCACACTGTAAAGAGCAACGATTGAAAACTGAAACTATATCAGTTTCAGCACTTTCTTCAACAGAGGATTTTACCATTGAAACACTTACGTGGGCACTGTCCATACAATAAACGCATTCATAGTATATAATACACATTAACACTGTAAACTTACGGATTTCATCAAGTTTATATTTCAGTGTTAAACTGTATAATTTACTTCAGACTACACTGTATTTTGCATTATGCGTTCCAGTAAAAGAAACTGTGGGGTGGCTCCGGTCCAAAGAGGACAGTGCAGAAACTGTAATAATTCACTTTGAGCTCACTGCATTTTGAGCAGTTTATTTCAGTAAATATCGCTGTGCAATTCCTCGAGTCCAATGCGAACTGGGTAACCCCTGTATTTTTAACTGTTCCTTTTTGTCCGTGTATAGGCATCCTTAAGTGCCGCTCGATTGTCCCTAAATGGAATCACCGTATTATTATTATTATTATTATTATTATGATTATTATTATTATTATTATTATTATTATTATTATTATTATTATTATTATTATTATTATTATTATTATTATTATTATTATTATTATTATTATTATTATTATTATTATTATTATTATTATTATTATTATTATTATTATTATTATCCTCTCATCGTTCCGTCGTGTTTTTGGTCGTGAGTATGAGGCGAGGAAAATATCCATTTACGTGTGAATTTCTCGTATCGTCGAGTCATATCCACCAGGCAATAAAAAAAAGCTCCTCGGCTGTCGCCATAAAGAACGATATTTCCACAACGAAAAATCTGCTCGCGATATTTCTCTTTTACCGTTGATGCTATATTCGCGGGTTACGCGGTTCTCGGTGAAAAAAAATATATATTCACATTTTCAACACACTTGCCTGTCCTTTTTCGACCTTTCGCGTGAAAAAGCTCAGCTCCAGGTGATATAAGTTACGCGTATATTTGTGTGTGATTTTCTACGTGACGCGAATTTTTTTCTATACATTTTTAGCATCAATCGCACGCACGAATGCCAAAGTTTACTTCCCACAGCTAACCTTTACGTGTAATCCGCAAAGACGTATTGTCGATGAGGGAGAGAGATGGAGAGAGAGTTTTGCAAAAAGAGCTTTCGCGGTTTTCGAGACGAGCTTCTCGCGAAGGAAAGATGAGAATGGGGACGCTTGAAAATAAGTTAAGCTTGGAAAAAAGGGTCTCTTCTTACATTGCACAATGGTCATTGTTACACTTCCGCGGTCAGAGAGGGGACTTGAAGGGCCCATATATGTATATATATGGGGCATTCCAAGTGAAAACGTGGGGTCATTTCCCTCGGGCCATCAGATCCTTGCATAACTTTTTTTCGCATTGATTCCACTTGAAAAATAGCCTGATTTTTTAAAAGATTTTTCTGGCCACTCCAAAAAAGGGATAACCGAAAAAACACCGTTTTTAAAATTCTGCAATTTTTTCCACAGATTCTGGGTCAAAAATAAGTAACTTCTATCATGATTGGAAAGTGGGCCGCGGCTGACGAATTTGACAGGATATGCTTTATTTTTATTTTATTTTTTTACTCATGTAAGAGGTATTGATGATTAATTTTTGTATTTTAATTGAAAATTTCAAAAAAGGAAAATTATTTAAAAAAATATGAGGCAGCCGCGGCCCACTTTCTAATTATGATAGAAATTACTTATTTTTGACCCAGAAGCTGTGAAAAAAATTGCAGAATTTTAAAAATGGTGTTTTTCCAGTTATCCTTCTTTTACACCAAGATGATCGTCGCGCCATCTGAAGGAGTGGCCAGAAAAATCTTTTAAAAAATCAGGCTGTTTTTGAAGTGGAATTAATGCGAAAAAAAAGTTATGCAAGGATCTGATGACCCGAAGGAAATGACCCCACGTTTTCACTTGGAATGCCCCATATATATACATATATATTTGTAATTTCTACACAGTGGACTTTTCTTGTTGGAAAACGCTGAAAGAGGAAACACGGTATTCACTTGCACACGCGTCTCGCTTTCTAGCGAAAAATGTATAACAAGTGAACATAGTTACGTGAAATAAGAGCTCGGACGAACTTTCATTTACGAGCCAACCCAGCGATGAGAGGGGCAGCTACTTTTATTTTTCTCTTATGTAGACTCCTTTTTTTCCTTTTTCCTGCACAGAGAAAGCTCGGCTTACACTTTTCAGGGAAGCAGCCTCATGAAAAAGAGTCATATTAAAAAAAAATCAAGATATAGAACGTTTTGTCGCTCATATATCATAAATATATCTTAAATATATTTTAGGTATTAAAAAATAAAAAATAGATGAGTTATTGGAAAATCAAAATTTTTCAAAATTCTAACAATGATAATGCGAAATATCCACGAAGGATTTAGGATTGACGAAAAAATTTGTTCCATAAACAAAAATATTACGTATCGAAGAATTTCGCAATATATAATAAGCTTCATTCAAAGCAAATAAAATTTTCTGATAAATAAAACAATTACAAAAATAATAAAAATGAAATGAAAGGAGAAGTATAATGAAAAAGTGAAATTCTTGAGGCGGCGATATTTAAAAGAATATGTGTACATAAATATATAAATTAAACTGCTGTCCAACAGTTTGGAGACACACTAGGATTGGGCAAATTTGTAATTGAAATTATTCGATGATAAAATACTTTGAGCATTGTAATGAAATTTGAATTTTGATGGTAATTATTTTCAGCATTGTATTCAGTACAGAATTCCATTACAATGCGTGATGTAATTAGCATCAAAATAGAAATGATGCCCAAAAAAATCGTTGTTCAATATAATTTAATTACATCCATGTAATTCAATTACATCCATGTAATTTAATAACAACTATGTAATTTAATTACATCAATGTAATTCAATTACATCCATGTAATTCAATTACATCAATGTAATTCAATTACATCCATGTAATTTAATTACATCCATGTAATTTAATTACATCGATGTAATTCAATTAAATCAATGTAATTCAATTACATTCATGTAATTTAGTTACACAAATGTAATTCAATTATACCGTAATAATTAATTGACGATATTGTATTTAAATCACGATGATGTAATTGATTTACGTGAATTGGAATATTTTTGGGTTTCAATGATTTAATAAATGTTTGTCCTTAAAAATATTCCAACACCAGTATTGTACACAATATGTTTATATATATTAGACCGATTTTTTTTTCGACTTTTTTTATTTCTTCCACTCCCCACCCGAAATTTTGTTCTGTATGTCTGAAAGAAAATTCCCTGAAAGTTACAGCCCTTAATATTAATATTAAGTATTTACCTTTCGCTCCAAAAGTTTTTCCATCTAAAATACACGTAAATGAAAAACTTTTTTCTTCAAAATTTTACCACTCCGCGGTTTTTTATGCTATCGCATTGATTTTGATTGGAATTTACGCAGACTTGAACGATATTTGAAATTATTTTGATCAGCGTAAGTGTAACTTACACTGGTGAGATGGTACGAGGTGGCTGAAGTTGATTTTTACCCAGAAATCGCGTTTTTCGCTGTTATCTCCGAAATGATTGACTTTACCGAATAAATGTGAAGAAAATTTATTCTCGAACTTTAATTTCTTACAAAAAAGGTCCTCAAGACCTGATTGCTAAAATTAATATCAAGTTTTTCGAGCATCGATTATTGGTAATTGAATTACTTTGAGCATCAATTATAGGTAATTGATTTACTTTGAGCATGAATTATAGGTAATGGAATTACTTTGAGCATCAATTATAGGTAATTGAATTACTTCTAGCATGAATTACAAGTAATTGCATTACTTCTACGATCAACTACAAGTAATTGTATGATATTCTTCTGAATTACATGTAATTAAAGTGCATTCGGTGATCGATGACCGAAGTAATTAGTAATTGAATCCAATTCAATTACATGGCTCAAAATGATATGTAATTATATATGTAATTTAATTGAAAATGTAATTGATGCTGCTTAACTCTGTTTTAAATACATCAAGTTCTTCGAGCATCGATTATAGGTAATTGAATTACTTTGAGCATCAATTATAGGTAATTGATTTACTTTGAGCATCAATTACAAGTAATTGCATTACTTCTAGCATCAATTACAAGTAATTGCATTACTTCTAGCACCAATTACAAGTAATTGCATTACTTCTACGATCAACTACAAGTAATTGTATGATATTCTTCTGAATTACATGTAATTAAAGTGCATTCGGTGATCGATGACCGAAGTAATTAGTAATTGAATCCAATTCAATTACATGGCTCAAAATGATATGTAATTATATATGTAATTTAATTGAAAATGTAATTGATGCTGCCTTACTCTGTTTTAAATACATCAAGTTCTTCGAACATCGATTATAGGTAATTGAATTACTTTGCGCATCAATTACAAGAAATTGTATGATATTCTTCTGAATGACAGGTAATTAAAATGCATTCGGTGATCGATGACCGAAGTAATTAGTAATTGAAACTAATTCAATTACATGGCTGAAAATAATATGTAATTAAATATGTAATTTGATTACAAACGTAATGGATGCTGCCCAACTCTGGGAGACACTCGCCCCGATTCCGCGTCGCGAAAAAAGTTTCACTTCTCGTTGAAAAATGAAGGTTTTTTTATTCGACAAGCGGCGTTTCAAAGGGAACATATCCAGCTTCGTTGCGCTTTTTTTAACAAATTTTTTCGATTTTTTATTTGGCGTCGAAATTTTGGCGCAGGACCCATGAAATTTTTTTTAAACTGTTTCTAGTATGAAAAACTTGTGAGGCGGAGTATAAGCTTTAATTTTGTTTTCTAAAAAGTTTCATAGGATTTTTTTTCCCAAAAATATTCAATTTGTTGTAAAAAACGACCATATTTATAAAATGTAACGTAACTTTAAAACTACTGGGGTTTTATGGAATCACTAAGAGGGTAAAAAGTTGCATAGAATTATTCTGGATTCAATGAAATTTTTTCAAAAGTATGTTCAAAATTTTTTTTCGAAACTTTTTCCTGACAACGAGATATTTTTTATCTTAAACAATCGGGTCTCTTACCACATCTACACGGCTTTTTCATCTAAAAACCTTATCTACATGGCTTTTTCATCGGAACCCGTAGTAAAAAACTCCATTGAATCGCCAATGGCAACCAATGATCCTCATACGACTCCATTGGACAATGAATGGGGACCCATTGACATTTCCGCATTTGTCAATGGCGTACAGGGCTGACCATTGATCAGTGAATGGGTATCCATTGAACATCAAATGCAGATGAATCGAATGATCATCATTATTCAATGATGCTCATTGGAAAGCCAATGCGGATGAATCGAATGATCATCATTACTCAATGATGCTCATTGGAAAGCCAATGCGGATGTATCGAGCGATCAGCATTGCCCAATGGTGTCCATGGGAAGGTAAATGCTGATGAACGAAATGATCCGCTTTACCCAATGATATCCATTGGAAAGTCAATGCGGATGAACTGAAAGATCAGCATTTCCCACGGATGTTCATTGGAACCCAAATGCGGCTAATGTTGAAATGATCAGCATTTACCAAGGATACCCATTGAATAATAAGTAACTACGAATTATACAATGATCAACATTTATCAATAATGTCACTTCATTGATGACTGATCGAATGATGAGCAGCATTCGTTAACGATGTTGCAATCCATATTCGAGGTTCAATGCTGAACAATTGAACCCATCGATCGATGAGAATTTTTCCGAATGCGATATTTCTCAAACGGCGGTGAATTAATAAAATTAAGTAAGAGTAGATGTCGCTGATTCTCATATATGAACCAAATATTTTCTTCAATTGTAATAAATGCTGATGATTATATGGATGGACAATTAATATTAGCATAAGCTCGGAAATTATTCGAAAGTAATTTAAAAAAAATATATTATAAACTGCTCATCAAGTACGCGTACGTTTGGGATAAATGATTTTTAAAACCGTTTATTTTTAACATATACACATAATTTTATCAGTCCTTCACAACCCGATTTGTGAGAGGAGAAACGTATATACTTTCATTGTCAATCGTCATCTGAATACACTTACAATCTATTTTCTCAATTCTGAGCTTCAATAATTTCTATTAAATGTAATAATATATATAATGCGTATATAATTATTGGTCGTTATGCTAATACTAGCATTATGATTAACCTTACTTACTGATAACTTACATCATTTGATTATTTAATGCGTAATTCCATGTATATATAGCAATCATATGAAAGAATCTCCATTGATGATCCCATTTATTCCCCATTGCCCACAAAAACCAATGGAGGTGAATGGCGAATTAACTAGGGAGATTGTCTCCATTGAATCCCCATGGGATAATCCCCATTTTGTTTCAAATGGGAAATTCAATGGCGAAAATGTCCTTAGAAAATTCGGCATTCATATCCATTGGTTTTGTGGGCAATGGGGAATGAGTGGCGAACAGCAATGGAGATTCTTTCGTATAGTAAAAACTCCATTCATCGCCATTGAAAAATCCCCATTTATTTCCCATTACCAAAATAACCAATGGGGATGAATGCCGAATTGCCTAAGGGGATTGTCTCCATTGAATCCTCATTAGATAATCCCCATTCCGTTTCAAATGGGGAATTCAATGGCGAAAATCCCCTTAGGCAATTCGGCATTCATCTCCATTGGTTATTTTGGCAATGGGGAATGAATGGGGATTTTTCAATGGCGACGAATGGAGTTTTTTACTACGGGAAAATCCGTGTAGATGAGGTAAGAGACCTGATTATTTAAGATAAAAAAATATCTCGTTGATAGAACAAATTTTTGAAACAAAAATTTGGAAAAAAAAGTTCGAAAAAAAATTTCATTGAATCTAGAATAATTGTATGCAACTCTTTACCCTCCTAGTGTTTTCATTAAAACCCAGTAGTTTTAGAGTTACGCTTCATTTTATAAATACGATCGTTTTTTTCAAAAATCTTAATGTTTTTGCTAAAAAAATCGTACGAAACTCATAAGAAAAAAAAATTGATGCTTATACTCCCCCTACAAGTTTTTCATGAGTATAACAATTTGAAAAAATTTGCATGGGTCGAACGCCAAAATTTCAACGCCGAAAAAAAGCCAAAACACGATCATGTTTCAAAGGACATACCGGGGTAAAAAAAAAATCGGAATTTTTTTTTGGAAACAGCAAAGTGAAGCTGAATATGTCCGCTTTGAAACGCTGCTTTTGTTGAATTGAAATATCTTCATTTTTAAAAGAGCAGTGAACCTTTTTGTGCGGCGTGGAATCGGGGTGTTTCCAAACTTTTGGACAGGAGTGTAAGTGCCCCACATGGAAATAAAATATATCGGCAAATATTACGGAAAATATATTTTTGGATACATTAAGTATATTTTGTCCGAAAATGAATGTATGACAAATATGATTTTAGGTATATTCTTAATCTATTTGAAAATATTGCAATATAAATATAAAAAATGTATTGAAGATATATACTAAATATATCAAACATATATATTGAGTGCGTATAGTTCTATATATATTAGATACATTTTTAGTAGGTGTTCAAATATACGCAATATATATGTAAAAAATATATTTAAGATATATACTAAATGAATCAAACATATACATATATTGAGTGTACGTTTTATATATTTTCGATATAATTTTAATATATGTTTAAATATACACAATATATGTTTTTACATATATCAAAAAATATATTTTTATGCACAATAATCATATATTTTGAATATATTTTTACGTATATCGAAAAATACATTTTCCGGTATATTATATTTCCGTGTGGGTGGGCACTCATATAAAAATTTTATACGTTAAATATCTCTTCATTTCAGTGATGGAAAATAAAAGCGAGATTCACGAGTTTTTAGATTGCATAATCGATATTATGTAGATGCATCGATCGTAAATACGAATCCTCAAGGATCGAATCGATTTTCGTGTCAAGGGCAAAACGTATGAATCTACGTATGAAACGTCGGGGTGTTAAATTATGCGAACGACCGTCGTTCTTGAATTATTTTTTCAGCGCTTTTTGGAAGGATTGTGGCTTATGCATAATGGATCGAGGACAGGTGAAGTGTTATCAAATGCCTTCGCGTCCGCTATTCTTCTAAATTCATCGAGACATTCATATGTATCTGCGTGATTCCCTGAAATACCACTGAGAATGTAGACCCAATGGTCATAGTGCTTTGCAAAATTGTTATTTAAGCAATTATTTTTTTATCGATTATTATTATTATTATTATTATTATTATTATTATTATTATTATTATTATTATTATTATTATTATTATTCTTATTGTTGTTGTTGTTGTTGTTGTTGTTGTTGTTGTTGTTGTTGTTGTTGTTGTTGTTGTTATTGTTATTGTTATTATTATTGTTATTGTTATTGTTATTGTTATTGTTATTGTTATTGTTATTGTTATTGTTATTGTTATTATTGGTATTATTATTATTATTATTATTATTATAAGATCAAGATCTTATCACAACATTATTATTCTCACTTATTGATTTAGAATGCGACCGTGAGAAAAAATCAAAAGGGATCCATCGAATACATTACCAAAAAAATATCCTCTTTCCCCATCATACAAGTTTCTATGATTAATAAATTATCTCATTCATTATCAATAAAAGAAAAAAACAATTGTATCCGATTCTTGGATCCAAAAACAATTAGATCCAATTCCAATTCAACAAAATCATCAAACAAAACACAAAATAAACGACACTCATGATTATAGCGGTAACTATTTATAGATCTACAATTAATTATGAAGGGGATCTTATTATGCAGGAAGGATTTCGATCAGGATCGAAATGTTAAGAAAAAATTATTGTCTCTTTTATTTATTATTTTGACGCCAAAAATAATAACGAGGGAACCGAAAGAAATACTTTCACGTGTGAAAAATCATCAGAATTCAGATAAAAGCATCGTCAATGCCCGCAAAATTTAAAGCTTTATATTATCAGGTGCATATGAGGCATTCCACGTCAAGTCAGCCGCCCCATTTTTTAAAATCGCCAAAAATTGCATACCAATTTTTAGAAAGTAGTTCTAGCTATCAAGAAAATTTGTGATTTTTTTCAGATTTTTAAATTACATTTTTTAGGGGAAAAAAAATACAAACAATTTGTTTGTCCCATTCTGTAACTCGAAAATTCTTCATCATACGAAAAAAAGTACAATATAAAATTTAGAATTTTCAACGTGCTTTTCACTGAAATTTTTTACACACTCCTCCGAAAGCTCTATCCGCCATTTTCGGAGCAAATAATGTTATGATATTTTTTTTCCTCAGAATTGATATCTTCGATTCGTCTGTAGTTTTAACAGTTTTTTACTTGATGTATTTACAAACTATGAAAAAATTAGCGTAGTGGAAAATCCATTATTTCAAATGCATTTTTATTGATACAATCTATCTTTATAGAGTGATTTAACGAAATAGTGTAGATATTGATATTTTATCATTATTAATCGTAGACAGGGAGAAATAATCTCGTTTTGATACTGCGAAGACGATTCCAGGAACGAAGCAGTATCATTGCTTCATTCCCAAAAATCATGCTCAAATCGAACTAAAAAAGTACTCATTGGCCATAGAAACGTCGGTGTATCCAAAGAGGGCGAATTTTTTTTTTTTGCCATCGAGAGACGTGAGTAGCCCTTGACTCTAATTTGAATAGACTTTATCGGTGTACATCGGTCCATTCATAAAGTTTATTAAAATGTACAAAAAGATATGAAAAAAAAAAAAAAAAAAAATAGTTTAAAAAATTGAAAAAGTACAAAAAAAAAATGCGGGCTCTAGAAAATTTCTACAGATAGTCTCAACCCTGTTAATGCACAGAGAAATTTGTGTATTCATTTGGGATGAAAAACGCATGGGAAGGAATGGATTTTCCACTGAGCCAATTTTTTTATAGTCTGTAAATATATCAAGTGAAAAAGTGTTAAAACTATAGACAAATCGAAGATGTCAATTCTGAGAAAAAAAAATTGAAACATTATTTGCTCCGAAAATGGCATATATAGAGCTTTCGGAGGAGTTCTAAAAAAATTGCAGTGAAAAGTACGTTGAAAATTCTAAATTCCACGTTGGACTTTTTTTTCGTACGATGAATAATTTTCGAGTTACGAAATGGAACAAGAAATTTTTTTGTATTTTTTTTTCGGCTAAAATATGTAATCTAAAAATCTGAAAAAAATTACAAATTTTCTTGACAGTTAAAACTACTTTATAAAAATTTGTATGCGATTTTTGGTTATTTCAAAAAATGGGGTGGCCGACTTGACGTGGAATGCCTCATATGTATCCGCTATATTAGTTTCTTTGTGGATAATACATATTTTGCGCAGCCGCTTAGGGATCCTCCTCTTATATCAAGTTCTCCCGGCAAGAATGGTAAACTATTATACGTGCGGGAGATGACTTTCTAGTGAAAACCGGAAGTTTTGCGGGCGAGCATTCGAAACTTTTGTCGTTATATCTCATGACGTGTTAATGCTTATCTGTGTGAATGTGTGTGTGTGCGTTGCTTTTGGTGAAACACACATGCGTTTACTCGGTTGATGTTGTAATTATTACTAACGCGTTACAACGGCAAAATCTTCTCAGCCTTATCAAACAAGACCTTAATAATGTTCCCTTTCCTTCACGCTCTCACTCGACGTTATTTCAACGCTGGATTTTCAACCAAGTGGAGCCATCCAGAGGCGAAAGAGCTTGTACAACGCGATAATCTCTTATCGCGGTAATGTGTAATCACCAGAGACATTGGGGACGAAAGTATCAACTTATAAAACTAACTACGCGAAACTTTGAATTCGTCACCTTTGCCCAAGTATTTATTTTCAATATTGTTTTATTGAGGGTTTTGAAAGAAATATTCAAAAATTTGTCACATTCATTTTTGCACTATTTCGTCGATCTGTCTAAATTAATCGATTTTTGTTTAATTTCAAAATTGAGTGGTTGATCGAAGGATTTTTGTCATATTCATTGAAAATTATTCAAATTCCTTCCATTAATTAGATAAATTAATACAATAACGAAATTCATTTAGTTTTTTCCGCGGTGTGATTTTGAATGCTGGAGATCGCTTATAATTCTGTCTAAATGACATCAGAGCTGCACAAAGTACGGGAAAGTACTTCAAGTACAAAATACGAAGTACCTTAAGTATTTGAAGTAACCAGTACCGGCAGTACTTGAAGTACTACGTACTTATTACTTCATGTACTCAAGATTTAAAGTTCTCGAAGTACAAGTACTCGAAAAATCGAGTACCAAGTATCAAGTACTTTTCAAGTTTTCAGGTAAATCTCGTAAGTTCTGGTACTTAAATTTGATTGCTTAATCTCATTTGATTTTTATTCGAGTACTTTTTGTATCAAAACATATTTTCATATTGTGCAATACACTGAGATTAGGCTAATTAGACAATTCAAAAATAACATTGACGATTGTAATCTTGATACAGGTTTGATAAAGAATGAATAAAGAATATAATACATGAATTGTTAAAACTACTCAAACTTCGTGTTCGTTTTCAAAAAACTGTCGTAGGCGGCAGTTGAGGGACAGTATGTCCATACGCCACGAAATATTAATTTCAATTACATATTCAAAGACCTTGCACATGCAACCATCCACAAGATACATTCAAAAGTACTTGATACTTGTACTTGAAGAATTACTTGAAGTACAGAAAAATATTTGAAATTTTAAGTACAGTACTTGAAGTACAGGTCAAGTACTTTGTATTGTACTTCAAGTATTGTACTTCAAGTATTGTACTTCAAGCATTGTACTCCAAGTATTGCACTTCAAGCATTGTACTTCAAGCATTGTACTTCAAGCATTGTACTTCAAGTATTGCACTTTAAGTATTGTACTTCAAGTATTGCACTTCAAGTATTGTACTTTAACTATTGTACTTCACGCATTGTGCTTCAATTATTGTACTTTAAGTATTGCACTTCAAGTATTGCAGTTCAAGTATTGTACTTCAAGCATTGTACTTCAAGTATTGTACTTCAAGTTTTGTACATCAAGTGCTGTACTTCAAGCATTGTACTCCAAGTATTGCACTTCAAGCATTGTACTTCAAGCATTGTACTTCAAGTATTGCACTTCAAGTATTGCACTTCAAGCATTGTACTTCGAGCATTGTACTTCAAGTATTGCCCTTTAAGTATTGTACTTCAAGTATTGCACTTCAACTATTGCACTTCAAGTATTGTACTTCAAGCATTGCACTTTAAGTATTGTACTTCAAGTATTGCACTTCAAGTATTGCACTTCAAGTATTGTACTTCAAGTATTGCACTTCAAGTATTGCAGTTCAAGTATTGCACTTCGAGTATTGTACTTTAAGTATTGTACTTCAAGTTTTGTACTTCAAGTGTTGTACTTCAAGTACGTCGCGAGTACCGAGTTTTTCAAGTACTGTCCAGATCTGAATGACATACACTATCGGCAAAAGGTTTCTGGGCAAAACTTCAAACAAGGTCTGGAACGTTTTTTTCATGCCATTTCGCCGGTAGTCAACGTAAACTAATTCAACAAACGGCATTTTAAAGGGGAAGAATTCGGCTCCATTTTCTATTTTTTAATTTATTATTACAATTTGTTTTTAAACTTGGACGCTATTTTGAAAACAACTGTTTTTCGCCTTTTTTCCCCTCTCTTCAGGTGCACCCATCTTCTAGAGAATTTTTTTAAATACATTTTTACGATTGGATTCGTAAAGGGGAAAGTGAGCTTCAATTTCCTTTTTTTCAAACTTTGAGCGTTTTTTTCCCAAAGATATTCTGTTTCTTGTGAAAAAGAGGAAATTTGAACAATCCTGTATAACACAAAAACAAAGAGGATTCATGAAAAACTTCCGGATAGAAAAAAGTTGCGTCCGTTTTCGTTGAGTTTAGACGAATTTTTTCAGATTTTTTTTCAAATTTTTTTATTTTTTATTTTCTGGGTCGGAGCTCATCGTCAGATCATTCAATTACCATAACTCGAGAACTAGGGAATTATTGATAAAATTTCAGGAGGGAAAAATACTTTATTTTACCATTTTCAACATATTGGAATTTTTCTAAAATCAAATTTTTTTTTTTTCCCAAATTTTTTTTCCAGTCTCAACATGAACAAAAAATGTTGGAAAAAAAATCTGAAAAAATTCCTCTAAGCTCAACAAAAACAGACGCAACTTTTTGCTTTCTTAAAGTTTTTCTTGAATCCTCTTTGTTCTCGTGTTATACGGGATTTTTCAAATTTTCTTCTTTTTCACAAAAAAACAGAATAACTTTGGAAAAAAAATCGCTCAAATTAAAAAAAAAAAAGAAAATTGAAGCTCACACTTTTCCCTTTATGAATCCAATCGTAAAACTGCATAAAAAACATTTCCTCTAGAAGGTGCACTTGAAGAGAGGGAAAACAATGGCGAAAAACAGATGTTTTTAAAATGGAGTCCAAATCTAAAAACAGAATTTTTAAAAGTTTTTAAAAACCAGAAAATGAAGTCGAATTCTTACTCTCAAAATGGCGTTTGTAAAATTAGTTTACGTTCACCTCCGGCGTAATAGCATAAGAAAATGTTCCAGACTTTGTTTGAAGTTTTGTCCGGAAACTTTTCGCCGGTTGTGTTTTTGTAAACTAAAAAACTAAGTCATGGCAAAAAGAAAATAAGAATATGTTTTTTTTGCCACCTGTTGACGATTCCTCGGCAATTCCAAAGAAACATTTCAGGTTTCATTCCATAGTCTCGTTAATAAAACTTTCCTAAAATAGTCTCAATCTATTGTCTCGAAGAAAAATTCAAATTGCAAAATAGTACATTACAACACGAGGACGTAAAAACATTTTCTGACGAGTGTGAGTTTGCAGGACGAGCCGAAGGCGAGTATGAATCCAATCGTAAAAATGTATTTAAAAAAAATCTCTAGAAGATGGGTGCACCTGAAGAGAGGGGAAAAAGGCGAAAAACAGTTGTTTTCAAAAAAAAGTCCAAGTTTGAAAACAAATTGTAATAATCATTTAAAAAATAGAAAATGGAGCCGAATTCTTCCCCTTTAAAATGCTGTTTGTTAAATTAGTTTACGTTGACTTCCGGTGAAATGGCATAAAAAAACGTTTCAGACCTTGTTTGAAGTTTTGCCCAGAAACCTTTCGCCGATAGTGTATGTCATTCAGATCTGGACAGTACTTGAAAAACCCGGTACTTACGACGTACTTAAAGTACAATACTTGAAGTCCAATACTTGAAGTACAATACTTGAAGTACAATACTCGAAGTGCGATACTTGAAGTACAATACTCGAAGTACAATCCTTGAAGTACAATACTTGAAGTACAATGCTTGAAGTGCAATACTTGAGGTGCAATGCTTGAAGTGCAATACTTGAAGTGCAATACTTGAAGTGCAATACTTGAAGTGCAATACTTGAAGTGCAATACTTGAAGTGCAATACTTGAAGTGCAATACTTGAAGTGCAATACTTGAAGTGCAATACTTGAAGTGCAATACTTGAAGTGCAATACTTGAACTGCAATACTTGAAGTGCAATACTTGAAGTGCAATACTTGAAGTGCAATACTTGAAGTGCAATACTTGAAGTGCAATACTTGAAGTGCAATACTTGAAGTGCAATACTTGAAGTGCAATACTTGAAGTGCAATACTTGAAGTGCAATACTTGAAGTGCAATACTTAAAGTACAATACTTGAAGTATAAAACTTGAAGTACAATACTGAAGTACAATACTTGAAGTACAATACTTGATGTACATGTTTTTACACCGAGTGATGTACGATATTTTATATCACGAGGTGCAATATGGACGTTTTCACGTCCGCTTGCGGACGTAAGAGCGTTCATTATTGTACTGAGTGATATGAATACATTTTTTTAATCATCTACATTTTCGGGCGAAAGCTCGGGCTTCATTTCCTCGGAATTTTTGGCGCATTCACGACGCATTCATTTAACCTTCCTCTATAGAAAAGCCAAACTGATCTGTGCACCCGCGGAAGGAGGATTTCTCGGTACATGTGTACCTTTTGTTCCATAGATATTCGTGCAATTAGCGCGTGAGCTTGCGTCACCAAACCGCAACTATGTGATCTTGTGTACGTGCGTGAGATCATTAAACTAATGAACCAACATTATCGCATGCCTTAGCCCAGAGCTTTGGCAGAACGTTACAGCAGGTTTGTCATAGTTTCTAAAAAATATATAGAAGAGCATAAAAGCGCAGTATCACCAACCGTATGTATGTATATGGGGCATTCCAAGTGAAATCGCGGGGTCATTTCCCTTATGTCATCAGATCCTTGCATAACTTTTTTTCGCATAAATTCCACTTTAAAAAAAGCCTAATTCTTTAAGAGGTATTTCTCGCCACTCCTTCAAGTGGCGCGACGATCATTTTTGTGTAAAAAAAGGACAACTGAAAAAACATCATTTTTAAAATTCTGCAATTTTTTCCAAAGATTCTGGGTCAAAAATAAGTAATATCTATCATGATTAGAAAGTGGGATGCAGCTGCCTCACATTTTTTTATGATCTTTTTTCAGTTTCTAAAATAAAATAAAATTAATTCCTTATACCTCTTACATGAGTAAAAAAAAATAAAGAAAAATAAAACATATCTTGGAAAATTTTGATATTTTGCATATTTTTCAAAATAAATAAGAAAAAAAATTTTTTTCAATAAAATATTTTTCTCATTCATTTTAGAAAAATTGCAGAATTTAAAAAATGGTGTTTTTTCAGTTATCGGTTTTTTACACAAAAATGATCGTCGCGCCACCTGAAGGAGTGGCGAGAAAAATTTAAAAAAAAATGAGGCTGTTTTTTAAGTGGAATCAATGCAAAAAAAAATTATGCAAGGATCTGATGACCCGAGGGAAATGACCCCACGATTTCACTTGGAATGCCCCATATATAGAGAGAGAAATGAGAGAGAGAGGTTTGTGGTGTTCCAAAAACGCCCCAGGAAACCATGAAAGTACGTGAGGATGGCTCGATTTCGTCGTTCAACGACGTTTCCAACGAAGAGAAAAGAGTCACGTTCTCATTGTCGAATGTCTCGTGAACTCTCTCTGCGTTATATTTCTCTCGGTCTCTTGCACCATCACGTCTTGTGCTTTCTTTATTACTTCCAGACTACAGAAGAGCGAGGCAAAACGAGGAATTACCAGCCAAAAAAAACCCGCAGATCGCTGCCAAATTATACCACTTGTTTTTGAGAAATAATTTTCCCAACGTTTATATAGCGCGACTAGAATAAATGAAAACAGGGCCGATTAATATGACATATTTCCAGATTTATCATGATTTTTTAAATTTTTTACCTCATTTACCTTATATACCTTCACCTCATATTTATTCATTGATTATTGACTGTGATACGCAATTTAAAGCTGCGATTGGATTTCCTGACAAACACTAAAACAAAATTCTACAGTTTTTGCTCACATTTTTTACACAGGGTGTATCCCAGGGGTGAAGGTCAATACTGTGAGGGTAGATTCCTGACGTAACAAAGAGTAGAAAAGTCCTTTACCATTTTTTGGTATTTTGAAACCCTAAATTGTTATTAAATTTTTTAATCAGCCAATGAGCTGATTAAAACGTGAACGTGCTCACATCCCATTGACTGATTGAAAAAATCAATAACAATTCAGTCGTTTAAAATACTAAAAAATGATAAAGGACATTTCCACTCGATATCACGTCACGAATCTATTCCGACGATATTAAGCTTCACCCCTGGGGCACCCTGTAGACTCTCCGTGTATGGAGAATTCCAGATCAATTTGGTCAATGACTGAACCTTGAACCTTCCGATTTTGGAAATGTTCTTCTGGGCCTTTAAAAAAAGCCTGTAGAATTTTTGCCACATTTTTCCCAACCCCTAGTATTTTTGTGCAGTTAATGCACAAAGGTCCTGAAAACAAGGATGCTTTTTTTATAAATTCGAAGCGTAGTTTTGACTATAAATATTTTTTTAAGCTTATATTTTATTTTCGATCACAAAACGAGGTTCATCGTTGGAGTTCTATTTTCATTTTGTAAGAATAGTTAAAAAATTTGCATACCAAATGGATCCAATTTTGTTCGATAATTTGAAGATGGCATCATTCATGATAATTATGTTTGAGCTAAGAAAATTTTCTTAATAATGAAAATACAACTTCAATTTTGTGAAATGATTTCTCATTCAGGGTCAGACACTAAGCGAATTTATCTGGAATGTGCGGTGTATACAATTTGCAATGTTATGTATAGGACTTTAACTATATGAGGCATTCCACGTCGAGTCGAACACCCCATTTTTTAAAATCACCAAAAATCACATACAAATTTTTTTAAAGTAGTTCTCACTGTCAAGAAAATTCGTGATTTTTTTCAGATTTTTAAATTACATACTTTAGCCGGAAAAAAATACAAAAAATTCTTTGTTCCTTTTTGTAACTCGAAAATTATTCATCGTACGAAAAAAAAAGTAGAACATGAAATTCAAATTTTTCAACGTACTTTCCATTACAATTTTTTACAAACTCCTCCGAAAGCTTTATATGCCACTTTCAGAGCAAATAATGTTTTGATATTTTTTTTCTCAGAATTAGCATCTTTGATTCGTCTGTAGTTTTGAAAGTTTTTCATTTGATATATTTACAGACTACAAAAAAATTAGCTTAGTGGACAACCCATTCCCTTGCATGCGTTTTTCATCCCAAACGAATACACAAATTTCTCTTGAACATTAACAGAGTTGAGACTATTTATAGATATTTTCTACGGCCCGAATTTTTATTTATTTTTTGTACTTTTTCAATTTTTTAAACTTTTTTCATTTTAATTTACTTAAATATCTTTTTGTACATTTTAATAAACTTATTTATCAATGGACCCCTGTACACCGATAAAGTCTATTCAAATTAGAGTCGAAGGCAAGTTACGTCTCTCGATTGCAAAAGAGAATTAATTTACCCTCTTTGGATACACCGACGTTTCTATGGGCAATGAATACTTTTTTAGTTCGATTTGGCCATGATTTTTGGGAATGAAGCAATGATAATGCTTTGTTCCTGGAATCGTCTTCGCAGTATCAAAACGAGATTGTTTTATTATTTTTCCCTGTCTACGATTAATAATGATGAGATATCAATATCTGAAATTTTTCGTTAAATCACTCTACAATGATACATTGTATCAATAAAAATGCATGCGAAGGAATGGGTTGTCCACTCAGCCAATTTTTTTATAGTCTGTAAATATATCAAGTAAAAAACTGTTAAAACTACGGACGAATCGAAGAAGCTAATTCTGAGAAAAAAAAATGAAAACATTATTTGCTCCAAAAATAACATATAAAGCTTTCGGAAGAGTTTGTAAAAAATTTCAGTGAAAAGTACGTTGAAAAACTTGAATTTCATGTTGTACTTTTTTTTTCGTACGATGAATAATTTTCGAGTTACAAAATGGAACAAGGAATTTTTTTGTATTTTTTTCCGGCTAAAGTATGTAATTTGAAAATCTGAAAAAAATCACGAATTTTCTTGACAGTTAGAACTACTTTATAAAAATTTGTATGTGATTTTTGGTGATTCCAAAAAATGGGGTGGCCGACATGGAATGACATGGAATGCCTCATATATATGACGGGATGGATCAGCGAAAAACGAGACTTTGGTGCCGTTAATGGTGACTAAAGGGCGCAGCTTTAATCCGGCAATTAAGCACTCGAGTGTAATGACGAACGAGCTTTGATCAAGCATTTACCTAGGTTTATATGTATATACATACATTATAATTATGTATCGCTTATTAGCAAGGGTTTCTCCTCATATGTGCAAGTACATCATCACATCAGCGGAAGCCATTGAGCTGTCTCTTTGAGCTTTTCCTCTCGTCCAAGATCCATCAAGTATATCTTCCCTCTTGACCTCATTTCGAAATCTGTCTTTTCAGTTTTTCTCCACCCTCAAGCAAACCAGTTCGAAAATCTGCATATATCTCCATAAAACAGGAGTGAGAATCCAACGAGGAAGAGAGAGACGTTCGAAATCTTGAAAAATTAGTTTTCAACCCTTCAGTCTTGATGAAAAGCTGCTTGGATGGTGGCAAAACTTTGTGAGGAAGCCGAGCTTGAGTCTGATATATATGTCAGTCGAGAAAGAGCAGTGAGGAGAAAATAGAGTGATTTTTTTTAAATCAGTCACGAAGTATCCACTGCCAACCCACATGGAAATAAAATATATCGGCAAATATTACGGAAAATATATTTTTGGATATATTAAGTATACTTTGTCCGAAAATGTATGTATTACAAATATGATTTTAGGTATATTTTTAATCTATTCAAAAATATTACAATATAAATATAAAAAATGTATTGAAGATATATACTAAATATATCAAACATATATATTGAGTGCATGTGCTATATATTTTAGATACATTTTTAATTGGTGTTTAAATATACACAATATATATGTAAAAAATATATTTAAGATATATACTAAATGCATCAAACATATATATTGAGTGTACGTTTTATATATTTTCGATATAATTTTAATATATGTTTACATATATACAATATATGTTTTTACATATATCAAAAAATATATTTTTATGCACAATAATCATATATCTAAAATATATTTAATATATATTTCAAAGAAATATTTTCTGCCGAAAATGTACTTATCACGAATATATTTTTGAGTATATTTCTTATATGGAATATACATATTATATATTTAATATATATCTGATAGGTATTTTAGATACATCTAAAATGTATTTAGAATATATAATGTACACTTTAAATATATTTTAAATACATTTTTACGTATATCGAAAAATATATTTTCCGGTATATTATATTTCCGTGTGGGAAAGCTCGAGTTGACTCCCTTCCCTGACGATGAGTTTTCGAAATTCGGTATTAAAGATGTGCATTGAAATTTCCGACTGACATTCCAGGACTAATTTGATATTTTGCTTATCTCGCTTTAGGCATTTTAAGGAATGTCAATTTTACTTATTGATTGACTTTAAAAAAACTTTTTTTAAATTCATCAAGAACCACTGAAAACTATTTTTTTTGCTTTCTCATAAAGGAAGCTTTGTTTTCGTGAAAAAATTTTTTTTTTTGCAATTTTTATGCCAATATGTTCAAAATGTCCTAAAACATCGAAAAATCATATTTAGAAAAAATGTCCGGATGGATGTGTGTGCGTGTGTGTGTGTATCCTGAGTTTCAGATGTAAATAATTAATAACTCGAAAACGCTTCGAGATATCGAGCTAAAATTTGGCACACTTATCGAGCACGAATTACTCTTCATTATGAAAAAAAATTTGTTTCAATTGTAACGGGTGTTCAGATTTTATCGACTTTTTTCGTTTTTGCAAGAATGGCGTAAACGCTCTAACCTCTGTAATTTTCAAGATATTGCACTTAAACTTTGTACAGAATTGGTATAGCTATTAAGGTTTTTTGGTTG
The DNA here is from genome assembly GCA_946863875.1 of Alloplasta piceator. Classification (NCBI taxonomy): domain Eukaryota; kingdom Metazoa; phylum Arthropoda; class Insecta; order Hymenoptera; family Ichneumonidae; genus Alloplasta; species Alloplasta piceator. Next base: position 32,700,906 of record OX333076.1, on the reverse strand, counting down.
TTGAATTTGGCGAAAATCCATCGAGGGATTAAAATTTTATGAAATTTTGAATTTTTTGAAAAATAGCCTAAACGCTCTAACTTGTGCAATTTTTAAGAGGAGGCTAAATACCGACATTAGCACCTCGAAAATGGATTCCAAACTTGCTCTGGCACGAATGGATGGAAATCAATAAAATTATGACAGTATCATTAGAATTATGGCACAAATGGAGCCTCACTAAATTTTTTTAGAAAAACAAAGAAAAAAATTACAGAGCCGATTATCATCGGGAATCTGCAATTGAAAATATTAAATTATAATGTTTGTACTGTATTTCGGCTAAAACCAAGAGTGAAGCTCCATGAAGAACATAAAAGTACGAATATCGATACGTCTTGGATATTATTTTATGAAAAAACCGCAACGTAAGTTTGGAATCCGAATCAGGAGATAAATGTTGATAAATTTAGTGTTTCATCGAAAAACGAAATGGCGAAGTCAAGTTCACAGAAATGCGAAAGAGGGCAGCACCATGGAATTTTTATGAAATAAATATTATTTTCTCATCAGAATTCCATCTAAACTGTCTGAGCTGTGAGTGGCAATGAACGAAAACGTTAATTTGTGTCTCGCATTTGTATTTTGCAATCCATTAATCATTTGTTTATAAATTTCATTGATATTCATCCACCGTTATCGGAGAAAGTTTGGACACCGATTTTGGGTCGATAATATATAGGGCTTCAAAAATAATATCGGTATTTAGCCTCCTCTTAAGATACTGTACTGAAACTTTGCACAGAGCTGATATAGCTACCAAGGTTGTTCGCTATTGAATTTGGCAAAAATCCATCGACGCATTAAAATTTTATGAAATTCTTAATTTTTTGAAAAATAGCGTCAACGCTCTGACTTGTGCAATTTTTAAGATATTGCACTGAAACTTTACACAGAGCTAATATAGCTGTCGAGGATGTTCGTTATTAAATTTGGCGAAAATCGATCGAATTCGCACATTGATTACTAATATTTTTCAATAGTTAACATAGCTTCCTTTATGAGGAAGCTAAATTTGATCGCCATACTGTGTGTTAAGGAAGCTATGTGAGCTATCGATAAAGATGACGAAGCAATGTGCAAATTTCAATTTGCAGGGTTTTTTTCACTTTAAGAGAGAAGTTACGTTTTTCAATTAAATGGGTGTGGAAATGTTATGTACATCGTGGATCACCTGAGCGAATCCCCTACTTTAGTATTTTATTTCTCTCAATATCGTCGATATTCGATATTTATTCAAGTGTAAAATATTCCAGCGGATGTGGGACTTTGGCAACCACCTACTATATATGGAAAAAAAAGTATCGGAAATACGATATAATTTATGAAGAGAGAAACAGAAATAGGGAACGAGAGAAATTTCATTGAATTTACATTGACAAAAAAGTATGAAAAAATTATGAAAATTGGAAATTTGCACATATTTTCCTCATGTTCTTCCGTCGTACGTCAAACCTCCTTTATGAGGACCTCCTTGAGCATCTTTATGACATGTGTGTTTATTAATCATGGCTTTCTCATAAAGGAAGCTTCACAAACGACGAAAACAAATGAAGGAACTATGTGCGAATTTCCAATTTTCATGATTTTCAGCAATTTCGTTATAGTATATTACGATACTAGTAAGATGAAACTTTTTCTGACGAGTGTGAGAAATTTTAGTGTACGAGTGCGCAAAGTGCCAGTTTGAACACGCGCAGCGTGCGCAAAGTGGCACTTTGCGCACGGAGTGCAATAAAATTATATTATTCATTGTTTATATCATCTAGTATATTGGTGCTAAAAAAAAAGAACTCGATAAAAGCTGCTTAATTAGGAAATTTAGTGTTCACAAGTATTTTTCGAAAATTTTGAAAAAAAATGTCAACCGAACCTCTCAAGCGATTTTCCTGAAATCCAATATTATTTTTTATCGTCATTGAATGTATCGTCACTAAAAATCAGCTTGGTAGGTGCAAATTACGAAAGTGAGAACTCACAAACTTTTTTCAAAAAATTAGAAAAAAAAATTCAACCGAACCTCTTTGAGCGATTTTCCCCGTATTTAATTTCAACCGTTCTTATTATAAAGTGTATCTCCACAAAAAAATTAAGTATGATAACTACAAAATTACGAAAGTTAGAGTACCAGCGATCATTTTTCAAAAAATTAAAAGTTCCGCCAAATTGACAACTGTTTTGCAATTTTGGAAAAATTTGCACTGAGTAAAAGGACATGGATGATCTATTTGTATACCAAATTTCAACTCGATCACACATACATACATCCGTACACTTTTGTTCAAATGTGATTTCTCGACGTTTATAGGATATTTTGAACATTGACATGAAAATCTCGAAAAAAAAAATTTCACAAAAACAAAGTTTTCTTTATGAGGAAGCAAAAATAAATTATTGTCACTCCGATGAGAAAAGTCCTTCATGAAGATTAGAGAAGCATAATTTCCACCCTCAACTTTACACAGTTGCCTAATCTTGTCCTAAAAAATAGTCATTCCAAAATTCGACAGAGTTGCCCACACGGAATCGTTGGAGAAATATAATATACCGGAAAATATATTTTTCGATATACGTAAAAATATATTTAAAATATATTTGAAGTGTACATTATATATTCTAAATACATTTTAGATGTATCTAAAATATATATCAGATATATATTAAATATATAATATGTATATTCCATATAAGAAATATACTCAAAAATATATTCGTGATAAGTACATTTTCGGCAGAAAATATTTCTTTGAAATATATATTAAATATATTTTAGATATATGATTATTGTGCATAAAAATATATTTTTTACGTATATATTGTGTATATTTAAACACCAATTAAAAATGTATCTAAAATATGTAGAACATGCACTCAATATATATGTTTGATATATTTAGTATATATCTTCAATATATTTTTTATATTTATATTGTAATATTTTTAAATAGATTAAAAATATACCTAAAATCATATTTGTAATACATACATTTTTGGACAAAACATACTTAATATATCCAAAAATATATTTTCCCTAATATTTGCCGATATATTTTATTTCCATGTAGGTGACCTTCTTTAAAGTTGTTTTTTTTATTCTTAACGACGCATTGTTCTTTTTTCTCTTTGAGTTTAAGAATATTATACAACGATGCTCCAAATTCCAAGTTGAGTCTCGGTACGCCACACGCTCTTCCATACGCGAGAGGGGAAACTCACGAAAAGTTGAGAAAACTCAAGGAGAGTGTCACTCGTGTCTCTCTCGTGATAGGACACACAAAAGCTCCTTCTCGAATGGGCTCTTTCTATTTTCTTCTCCGCGCAGGTCCTTTGGTGTTATAAGTGTTGAAGAAAAACTGCCACGAAGACGGATGGTCCTCTGTTCGGTGGTTCCACGCCTTGTGCCATAAAACAAATGCCAGGAAACAAATGGTCCTTGCCGGATGTATATTTATTACGTTATGGCGCAAAGAACCGAGAGACGTAAAGCAAAAACACATACACACGTATTTTATACACGCATGTATATGGGGCATTTCATCCCAAATCGGACAGTTTGAAAAACTTTTTTTTTTAATTCCCTCAATTTTTGTATTGCTTTCTCACAAAGGAAGCTTTGTTTTCATGAAAAAAAAAATTCTCGCGATTTTTATGCCAATATGTTCAAAATGACCTCAAACATCGAGAAATCATATTTAGTTAGCCAAATTTGATCGCCATACCGTGTGTTAATGGAAGCTATGTGAACTATGGATAAAGATGAGGAAGCAATGTGCAAATTTCAATTTGCAGGGTTTTTTTGAGTACCCTTCAAAAGACCCTTCCTGTTAAATTTTGACATTTTTTTTGATTACCCGTTCCAAAGATATTGAATTAACAAAAAAACCTTTCGAAGTCAATCAAAGGGGGACGCAAAAATTTCATTCAATTATTCCAATGAGCAATGGAAACGTATTGGCAATGGAATATTCTAATTCAGGAAATAATCGTACATGTAAGGTTTCCAAAATAATACGTGAATAAATACAAACTGTTGTTATTATTATTCATGAACAGACTTAACGATTAATTATTAATTTCAAGAACCTGTTAACAATAAAAAAGTGTCAAAATAAATTCTAAACATTGAAAAAAATACTATACAGTAACAAAAATTGGTATTCGTAATAATTTATTTAAAAAAATATAATTGAAAAAAAAAAGTAGTTATTGAGATCCTACGATCGGACTAGTTTTAAAAATTGTTGAATAGATAGATGTTTGAAACAAAAAATTAAAAAAAAAATCAAAAATGACAATCACTTTCAAAAACGCGATTTTTAATTTAAAACTCAAAAAACTCATTCAAAAACATGTCGAATATTTTTGTTTCTAATAAGGCCATCAAAAACAAAAATTTTGAAAAAAAAACTTTCAATTTGGGCCATTATTAAAGAAGTTATGACCAAAAAAAGAGCGGTTTTTTTGTAAATTTGATATCTTTTGAACGGGTAATACAAAAAATATCAAAATTTAACAGGAAGGGTCTTTTGATGGGTAGTAAAAAATATTAAAAAATTGAGAAAATAAAAAAAATGTTTTTCAAACTGTTCGATTTGGGATGGAATGCCCCATATACATTTTCTCGTATTTTGCAATTCCTTGATGTGTGCGTGTAAAACAAAATGCATAATGCCACAAGGTGACACACTGCGGCTGACTATTCGCGGACGCTTACTACTGCGAAACTCGCCAGTTAGAACGGACAGAAATTTCTTATTTTTTCTGTTATTGTTTTTTTTTAAATCTTTTCACTAGTACGAAAATCATTCCACTAAATTATTATATATGCACAAAATGACGATCGGGAATTTGGCGAGATTTTAAGCCTTTTATAAAGGGAAAATTTAACGACACTTTTATTCAAGGTATACTACAGGCGAAAAGTTTTCAGACAAAACTTCAAATCAGATCTGCCACGTTTTTTCATGCCATTTCGTCGGAAGTCAACGTAGACTAATTTAACAAGCGGCATTTTAAATGGGAAGAATTTGGCTTCATTTCCTGATTTTTTAATTATTTTTACAATTTGTTTTTAGATTTGGACTCTATTTTGAAAAGAGCTGTTTTTGGCCTTTTTCCCCTCTCTTCAGGTGCACCCATCTTCTGGGGGAAATATTTTTTATACATTTTTACGATTGCATTCATAAAGAGGAAAGTTCGAGTTTCAATTTCCTTTTTTTAAAAAATGTGAGCGACTTTTTTTTCCAAAGTTATTTTGTTTTTTTGTGAAAAAAGAGGAAATTCGAAAAATCCCGTATAACATGGAGACAAAGAGAATTCATGAAAAACTCCATGAAGACAAAAAGTTGCGTCTATTTTTGTTGAGCGTAGAGGATTTTTCCAGATTTTTTCTCACAACATTTTTTTTCTCATTTTCTGGGTCGGAGCTCAGATCATTCAATTACCATAAATCGAGAACTATGGGATTATTGATAAAATTTCAAGAGGAAAAGATACTTTATTTTTCCAATTTCAACACATTGAAATTTTTTTTCAAATTTTTTCCCCTAATTTTTTTTCCAGCCTTAACATGGGAAAACAAAATTGTAGAAAAAAAATCTGAAAAATTCTTCCGAACTCAACAAAAACAGACGCAACTTTTTACTATCTTCAAGTTTTTCATAAATCCTCTTTGTTTTCGTATTTTACGGGATTTTTCAAACTTCCTCTTTTTTCACAAAAAACGGAATAACTTTGCGAAAAAAATCGCTCAACGTTAAAAAAAAAAAAAAGAAATTGAAGCTCAAATTTGCCCCCTTATGAATCCAATCGTAACAATGTATTAACGAAAATTCCTCTAGAAGATAGGTGCTTACCTGAAGAGAGAGGAAAAAAGGCGAAAAACAGCTGTTTATAAAATAAAGTCCAAATCTAAAAACAATTTGTAAAAATAATTTAAAAATCAGGAAATGAAGCAGAATTCTTCCTCTTTAAAATGCCGCTTGTTAAATTAATCTACGTTGACTTCCGGCGAAATGGCATGAGAAAACGTTCCAGATTTTTTTTGAAGTTTTGTCCGGAAACTTTTCGCCGGTACTGTACTTCGGGTGTTTATTGTCATTTAATTTTTGTGCGAGGTTGGAGTCTTGTTCAGTCATGGCAGAATATTTTTCCGGCGGATTCGAATCACTTGAAATGTAGTACAAAATTGAAGATGTCGCTAGCGAATCAAATCGTTTTGATATTTGATCCTGGATTCTCATTTCGACGCATGGAAAATTTTTTCTATTTCTGATCCTGTACATGGTGAGCCTTCACCATGTACTTCAACGCTATGTAACACGGAAAATTGGTACAGTGATTTATTAAACATACTATTTCCAAAAAAGGTGCTCTATGGTTCTCCCAAAATAGAAACACATGCCAATGTATGACGTAAAAACCTCTAATAGCTAAAAAAATCAGATTTTTTCGAATATTTAAATAAACAAAATAATTACTTACTCATCAGGATGTATTTTCACATATATACCCAGGATCCAAGTAGATATCATTACATATAAAAGCATATATTCTCATATCTAATTATATATCCCGTGTAGAAATTTTGTTAGGGGATTCATAGGGGCCCGATTAACTTTCCCGTATAAATACAGAGGCCCGACAAGGAAACCCGTTCAGGTCCCGTTAGGGATTGTCCCACTTTATTAAGCGGGGCCCTTAAAAGATGCCGCATCGGGGCCCTTAAAAGATGCCGTACCGGGTCCCTTAAAAGATGTTGTATCGGGGCCCTTAAAAGATTCCGTATCGGGGCCCTTAAGAAAGAATTATTTATTTTTTCCATATATTTATAATTTATTACGATGAAATTCAATTCTATATTCACAATTGATAGTTTCTAAGGGTCAAGAAACGAAAAAAAAAAATTGAAGAAAAAAAAATTTAGCCCTCAGTGGGGTTTGAACCCACGACCCTCGTTTTTACGAAAATCCTCAAATTCAACATGAATTAAATTAAAAAAAAAACATAGATAATTTGAAAATTCATACATTTTTATGACTGATTTAGTTGTCTTGCATATTCGTGGACCCTAGAATATGCACGAGACCAGACTGGGATTTGAAACCTGCCTACCTATCGATCCTAAACTAACGACCTAAGACTGGGACGCTAACCACTACACCACCAACTACTTTTGATATACTGATGTAAATATTATATTTATGGAATACAGGCCGAGAAATAAATACGTACCAAAATAACATTAGGAATTTATTTTCATTACCCGAAAGCCAATTTTGGTTTAACTTGTCTTTAAACTAAATTTATAAAAATCAAACATTGAATCAGATGAGTAATAATAATAATAATAATAATAATAATAATAATGACGATGATGATGATATTAAATAATAATAGTACATATAATTATTAATATTTTCAAGTATATTCATTATTATTAATAATATTTATTATTATTAAATAATAATGAATATTATTACTTAATTTATATTGTCTAAGTATCCTTTTAAGTAATATAAAGTAATTACTTCATTATTGACCGGGCTCTAGCTTAATTTACCTATCAAAGCCCGATTGAATCTTAAACTGAAAAACCTATTTAAACCAGATCGGGCCTTGCCTTGATTTACCTATTAAGGCCCTATTGAATTTTAAACGGGAAATCCAGTTATTGCCTTATCGGGGCCTTTTCAGGCTGTACCCAGGAAAATCATATTAGGGTTTCCATATTAAAGCCGACCCGGGCCCCGATTATTATCAGGGCTTCCCTAACTATTTTCGACACGGGTATTTTTATATTTGAATTTTGGGTTGTTGAATATATGATTAGATCTGAATAGATCTGGTCATATATACCTATAAATTGATCGATATAATGCGCCATATCTGATCATATATGAATATATGGTAAATTTTGCAGTCCACGAATAATCAACATAGTTTGATATATAACAAGTTCTCACCAGACAGCGTTATATTGTTATTATATGATATCTGTAAGTTGATATGAAAAGATGTAAAATCAAGCGGATGGCGATGGCCGATGTCTAGCATAGTACATTCGCCATATTTGATTATAAATAAATTTATATTTTGCTATATGGGAAATATTTGGACTCAGGCAATATTCATCGCATCATATATACTTATATTATGCGATGAATTCCCAACGGTAAATTTAAATAAGGACTTGATAGGTTAGCCAGTACGAGACCTAGTTTGGTGCATTCAAAGAATAAGATAATCAAAATAAAATTCAGTACATGTATTCAATATGATATACATACACATACATGTACATATACATAAATTAAAAATGTTATGAATAATACTAATACATAAATGGTAATAATAACAATATAAATTAAGTAATAATATTTATTAGTATTATTATTATTATAACAAATATATTAATAATATTTATTATGATTGTTGTTATTGTTATTCATCTGATTTAATATTTGATTCTTTTAAATTAGGTTAAAAGACAAGTTGAAGCAAAGAATGGCATTCGGGTAATAAAAATAAATTTTTGATACTATTTTGGTACATATTTATTTCTTTGCTTGTATTCTATAAATATGACATTTACATCAGTACATCAAAAGTAGTCGGTGGTGTAGTGGTTAGCGTCCCAGTCTTAGGTCGTTAGTTAGGCTCGATAAGTAGGTAGGTTTCAAATCCCAGTCTGGTCTCGTAACATAATCTAGGAACCGCGAGTATGCAAGAAAACTAAATCAGACGGAAAAATCCACGAACTTTCAAATAATCTTTTTTTTAAATTTAATTCATGCTGAATTTGAGGATATGCGTAAAAACGAGGGTCGCGGGTTCAAACCCCACTGGGGGCAAATTTTTTTTCTTTTAATTTTTTTTTTCGATGTTTGACCCTTAGAAACTATCGATTATGAATATGGAACTGATTTTCATCGTAACAACTGATAAATATATGGAAAAAATAAATAATTCTGCACGGGTCGTTATGCATATCTAATTATGTATAATTTATCAAAAAAGATATAGCTGGATATGTTCATTAGGGTGGTGCAAAAAAAATCGATTTTATTTATTTTTTTACAGCTCCATCGAAAAACGTTAGTACATAAAAAAAAAAAATTCCTAAAATTTGAGATAAAAAAAAATTGTTGTAGATAGTGCTCGAGCGGCTTTTCGGTCTTTTTTTAGATTTAATTTTTTTTCTCTAAAAAAGCAGTGTAATTGTTTTTAAAAAAATCACATTTTTCGCTCCAAAATTTTGTTTCAGCAAAACAAAAAAAAACAGTTTAAATGATTAGTTCTTATTTTTCTGTATTTTTAACCACAGATTATCACAAAAAAGATAGAGAACAGAATGAACAGAATAAGTGGGATGTTACTTTGAAGATCCGGCTGAACAATAATTTCTTTTGGTGCTAGACGGATACTTTTTCCTGTGTTCCTCAACAATTTGCAGAAGATATTGTTTTTGGTCTTCATTTTTTGTGATGAGGCTGTTAAAATCTTTCGATAAATTCAACGATTTCGATGTGACGAAATCACTCAAGTCTTTTGAACCAAGTAATTGTAGTTCGTCGATGGCGTTCGCAGAACGAGTTGCAGTTAAAATCGACGAACTACAATTAAAGCTAAAACAAAAACTACTATTTTTTTTGGTCATAACGTCTTCAATAATGGCCCAAATTAAGTAGTTCTTTCTGCAACATTTTTGTTCTTTATAGCCTCTAAAAAAAATACAAAAAAATATTCAAAATCTTTTTGAATAAGTTTTTTGAGTTTTAAACTTTGAATCGTATTTTCAAAGGTGATTGCATATTTTGATTTTTTTTTTTAATTTTTATTTCGAACTTCTATCTATTCAACAATTTTTAAGACTAGGCTGGTCGTGGGCTCTCCATAATTATTATTTTTTTGAAATTTTTTTTAATTAAAAAAAATTCTATAAATTATTATGAGTCTTTTTTCATTATTTCGAATTAATTTTGACACTTTTTTATTGTTAACAGATTTTTAAAATTAATCATTAATAATTAATCGATGAGCAAATAACAACAGTTTAAGAATTGTATGACTGCACATCAAACCCAAATAAGTAGTCTACCGAATAGATACAAAAGAAAGATTTTTTTTGCGATACATTATTGCTAAGTCAATCACAGGAACGGAAAAAATTCATTCTTCAATTCAAAATTCATTCTCCGTTAAGATCTTTCATCAAAGATACTGCACGCTCGGCCGTATCATTCACAACTTGCATATTTTTGAACGTTGTCAAACAGGTATTATAATCCTGGTTATTCTCCCAAATTGCAGGATTAACGTCCAAGAAACCGCACGGGAGCTCAAAACTCTTAAATAAATTCAACGATTTCGATGTGACGAAATCACTTAAGTCTTTTGAACCAAGTAATTGTAGTTCGTCGATGGTGTTCGCAGAACGAGTTGCAGTTAAAATCGACGAACTACAATTGCTTGGTTCAAAAGACTTGATTGATTGCGTCACATCGAAATCGTTGAATTTATTTAAGAGTTTTGAGCTCCCGTGCAGTTTCTTGGATGTTAATCCTGCAATTTGGGAGAATAACCAGGATTATAATACCTGTTTGACAACGTTCAAAAATATACAAGTTGTGAATGATACGGCCGAGCGTGCAGTATCTTTGATGAAAGATTTTAACGGTCTCATCACAAAAAAAGAAGACCAAAAACAATATCTTTTGCAAATTGTTGAGGAACACAGTAAAATGTATCCGTCTAGCACCAAAAGAAATTATTGTTCAGCCGGATCTTCAAAGTAACATACCACTTATTCTGTTCATTCTGTTCTCTATCTTTTTTGTGATAATCTGTAGTTAAAAATACAGAAAAATAAGAACTAATCATTTAAACTGTTTTTTTTTGTTTTGCTGAAACATAAAATTTTGGAGCGAAAAATGTGATTTTCTTAAAAACAATTACACCGCTTTTTTAGAGAAAAAAAAATTAAATCTAAAAAAAGATTGAAAAGCCGCTCGAGCACTATCTACAAATTTTGGGAAATTTTTTTTTTTATGTACTAACGTTTTTCGATGGAGCTGTAAAAAAATAAAAAAATCGTTTTTTTTGCATCACCCTAATGTTTATATAATATAAGATCTAGCTATACTTGATTAGATCGCGCCAAATTTAAGATCTAATTAGATTCAAATGATATATAATAATATATAAATATATCTGAACTTTTTTCCCCGGGCATATTTTCATACGCATATTTTCTCGTATTCTGCATTTTCTATATGTGTGCGCGTAATAAAAGATGCACAATTATGCCACAAGGTGACATTGCGGCTGACTACTCACGGACTCTTACTACTGTGATAATCACCGGTCGTTACAACGGCGAGATATTTCTTGTTTTTTCCGTTTTTTTTTTTTTATCTTTTCAGAGCTGTAATCGCGAGTACAAGAATTCTTTCACTGAACCAATATATATGCTCCGAATGGCGATTAAGAGTTTGATGAGTTTTCGACCCTTTTATACAGGAAAAATTAAACTACACTTTTAATCAGGGTACTTCGTGCGTATATTCTCATTTCATTTTTGTGCAAGGTTAATTGCTTCTTTCCTCATGGCACAACTTTTTCCGGTACATCAAAAATACTACAAATGTGATATGAAATTGCAGATACCGTTAAAATCAGGTCATTTTTAGGGTCCATCCTGAATTCTCATTGTTCCTGATTCTGTTCATGGAGACTTAAAATTCGTATTTGTATAAAACATTTTATTCCAAAAAAATATGGTATGGTCTTCCCAAAATAAAAGTAGAAATGTGTACTTTTATTTACAAACCCAACGTGTTACTTAAAAACTACCGATGGCTAAAAAAATTAGGTTGTTTTGATTATTTGAACAATCAAATGACCTCTTACTCATCGGTATAAATTTTGTTGTGAATGGGGCGTTCCATCCCAAATTGGACAGTTTGAAACACTTTTTTTTCTATTTCCTCATTTTTTAAATATTTTTTAGTACTCATATAAAAAAACCCTTCCTGTTGAATTTTTAAGTTTTTCCCATTACCCGTTCACAAGATATTAAATTTTGAATAAACCGCTCTTTTTCGGATTTTTGGTCACAACTTCTCTACTAATGGTCCAAATTGGATGTGTTTATTTTATTTTTGTTTGTTTATGGTCGTTTCAGAAAAAAATACAAACAAAAATATTCGACGTGTTTTTGAATAAGTTTTTTGAGTTTTTAACTTTGAATCGTGTTTTCAAAAGTGAGTGCATATTTTGAATTTTTTAAAAACTTTTTATTTAAAATTTCTATATATACAACAACTTTAAGACTAGGCAAGTCGTGGGCCTTCTATAATTACTAATTTTTTTCGATTTTGAAAATTGAAAGAAAAAAAAAATGCTGTAAATTATTATGAATATCAATTTTTGTTACTGTATACAGTGTATGGTCTTTTTTTTATTATTTTGAATTTATTTTGACACTTTTTTATTGTTAAAAGGTTCTTAAAATTAATAATTAATCGTTAAGTCTGTTTATGATCAATAATAATGAGTTTTTATTTATCCACGTATTCTTTCAAAAATCTTACATATACGATTATTTCCTAAATTAGAATATTCCTTTGCCGATACGTTTCGGTTGCCCATTGGAATAATTGCAGAATGAATTTTCTCCGTTCCTGTGATTGACTTAGCAATATTGTATCGCAAAAAAAAACTTTCTTTTGGATCTATTCGGTAGACTACTTATTTGGGTTTGATGTGCAGTCATACAATTCTTAAACTGTTGTTATTTGCTCATCGATTAATTATTAATGATTAATTTTAAAAATCTGTTAACAATAAAAAAGTGTCAAAATTAATTCGAAATAATGAAAAAAGACTTATAATAATTTATAGAATTTTTTTTAATTAAAAAAAATTTCAAAAAAATAATAATTATGGAGAGCCCACGACCAGCCTAGTCTTAAAAATTGTTGAATAGATAGAAGTTCGAAATAAAAATTTAAAAAAAATCAAAATATGCAATCACTTTTGAAAATACGATTCAAAGTTTAAAACTCAAAAAACTTATTCAAAAAGATTTCGAATATTTTTTTGTATTTTTTTAGAGGCTATAAAGAACAAAAATGTTGCAGAAAAAACTACTTAATTTGGGCGATTATTAAAGACGTTATGACCAAAAAAAATAGCAGTTTTTGTTTTAAATTTAATATCTTGTGAACGGATAATCGAAAAAATCTCACAATTTAACAGTAAGGGTCTTTTGATGACTACTAAAAAATATAAAAAAATCAAGGAAAAAAAAAAGTTTTCATACGTTCTGATTTGGGATGGAATGCTCCATATTGTCGCATTTACATATTTTCTCGTATTTTCCATTCTCTATGCGGGTGTGCGTATGTGTAATAAAAGACGTACAATCCCACCGAATAGCACACTGCGGCTGACTATTCGCCAACTCTTACTACTGCGACAGTGGCCAGTTGTTAAGACGAACAGAAATTTCTTGTTTTTCAACTCCAACCACATCGACTCGACATTGGAACAAAGTACAAATATGAAAATACATTTTGCCGTGTTCTCCGATATTGGAAGACGTTCTAAAATTATTTTCCTTTTAGCCGACATGCAGAAAATATTTTGCTGACTGAAACAGCAGTGATTTTTTTAATTAACTTCACTGTAAAAAATTTTGGTATTAAATTTAATAAAAAAAATATGAAGTTTCTATGCATATACAATATATTAATTTTAATATACGTTCGTATATTAAAATTCCAATACATAGTATGATTTTTAAAGCAGAATCATGAAAAAAGATATGAAAATTAATATCCCTTTGTAAATTAAAATTAAAAGAAGTTATTTGATTTTTCATATACTTATATTGGAATATTACTGTAAACATTGTATATGAAATTTAGTATCCTGTATATGCATAAAAACTTCATATTTTTTTTTATTAAATTTAATACAAAAATTTCTTACAGTGCAACTAAAATTGTACGCCCGAGATATCCACATTAGGGATATTCGCAAGGGTCAGCTCGACCGAAAAGTGCAATGGAAGAGCTTCGCCCTGGAGGAACCGCCTTAATCATCACGGTATAACCTCTGCGCCAGGTAAGTATATTGGGCACGCTGGCCGTCCGGTATATAACACCGTCATACGCCTATTTCGCTTGGGCACAGAGGTCCGAGCGCATGCGACGCATAGTGGTGGATGCGTCAATTAGCACGGCCGCTGACATTGATTGTAATTTTGGAAAATAAGTATATTAATTTCCAATAACGTATCTTAAAAATGCGAAAAAGCATATAGAAACCATTTTATTATACGGGGATTTGAATTTTCAACGTTCATCTTTTAATATTAATATCCAAATATTAAATTTAAGATGAAATTGTTAATTTTCCAATACCATGTATATTAATTTCAAGTTCGTATACTTGTTATTGAAATTCCCTATACTGTATATTAAATTTCATTACAATATTGAAAAAAAATTTCAATGGTTGATTACAATTTTAAGAAATAAGTGTTTTAATTTTCAATAATGTATTTAAAAATTGCGAAAAAGTATACAAAAACTATTTTCACATACGGGTATATTAATTTTCAATGCTCACTCTTTTAAGTTTAATATACAAATATTAAATTTAAGATGAAATTGTTAATTTTCCGATACCTTGTATATTAATTTCGGTTTCATATACTTGTTTTTGAAACTTAATATACTTTTGTATATTAAATTTAATAACATTTTTTACAGTGTTGCTGGAAAAGCGATCAATTCGTGACAAGTGATTGCTGTAAATGACTTTTCATTTCGTTCGCCCACCATTTATTTCCATACCATTTATTTGTTTATAATTTGTTGTTATTACGGTACATAATTCAACGGTGCGGATATAATTAACTATCGTCACTATTTTTATTTTTTCGAGAAAAATACTTAAACCAGTTAATAAAATATAAATTATATATAAATATATTTTATGTATGTATTATATATTATATTATATTTCGTGTCTCGTTCTCGATGATAGGAAATGTAGTCATGCTTGTCATACCAAATTCACAACGTTTAAAGCGTAGCTCCAATGTTAAATAAAAGAATAAAGAATAACAGCCTTCATTTTACTATCGAGGCTGTCCTCTCTTCATATTGTTTCGTTGTGTCAAAGCTTCAAGACGTATACAATTTTTTCTTTGCGTAGTTTAAAAATAAAAAAAGTGTTTTCCTTTTGCGTGCAATATGCCTGAGCATAAGAAGAGAAAACATTCAAGATCACGCTCTCGTGATAATCATCATTCGAAACGAAAATTTGACGAAAAATTTTCGGGTTTCCAACATCAGATTGACAATTTGACAAGGATTGTGGAAACGCTAGTAAATGTTCAAAAAGAACAGATTTCTCAGCATATTCCCAGTCAATCTTCCCCATTACCAGAAAAAATGCCTGATAAGGATTCACGGAAAAAACGAATTGGTTGTGGCAACCAACTGGTTTGTAAGATATGCTCTTAGTAATTAGTTGGTTGGGACAACCATTTTCGTGGTTCCCGCAACCAACTTTTTATTGGTTGAGTGTTTGGCAACCAATTATATAGTTGCGGTAACGACGAAAATGGTTGCTCCAATAAACTAATTACTAAGAGCATATCTTACAAACCAGTTAGTTGCCACAACCAACTCGTTTTTTCCGTGTTCAATTGGTAAGTGACATATTCTCTTTCCTCCATACGAGAGTCGAGAGACAATGTCCACACGACTTGTCGGGTCCTCACGACCATTTCGGGAATTTTTTCCCTGTTGACTTGTTCAACAAGAACTTATATAGTCACCTTTTTTCACAATAAGTGATTTACCCAAACCGTGCTTCTTTTATCTCCAGATTGTGAAGAGGTTGTCGAGAATAATTCTCCACCGCCAGAAGCAATACCAGAGTCCGAAATTCTTAAAGTCTCTGAGCCTCCTGTCGTTGATATTTCAGCCAAGGACGAGGTTTTAAAGATTTTGGGAATGGATCTGAACGATTGCAATTTCAAAGAAATTCAGTATCACTCTGAATTGACCAACACTTGGTTAAAATAGAAAAATGAGAGTCTTCCAGAGAAGAATAAAAAAGAAATTTTGAGCCTATACAATTGGAAAGGTTCTTTCTTCGTTGAGGCCCCAAAATTAAATTTGGAAATTGTACCTCTGCTCTCGGATATTGCCAAAAAAAGAGATATGCATTTTATCGATACCCAAAATTGTGTGGGAACTGCTATAGCTGCTCTGGGTGCTGCAGTTTCTTTAATTCTCGATCCTCCTGACGAAGGAGTTGACGAGTCAATCCTTACGGACTACATAAGCCATGCTGGACAAATGCTGACTGATATTTTTTACCAACAATCAGTTGCCAGGAAATCATTCATCACTCCACAGCTTAATAAGAATGTTAAGCCAATAGTGGAAAAAACGGTTTCGGATATGTGGCTTTATGGCGATAATTTGAAAGAAAAAGTAAAGGATTGGAAAGAAATCGAAAAGGCCTGTTCGGACATCAAGGAGAAAGTTACTCCGAAATATTTTCCACGATCACGGGATCAGGGAAACGTCAAATACCCACCTGCGAATTATCGTCAGGTGGGTCAACAACAGAAGCGTCGTCATCTGAGGTTCAAAAAGAATTTCAAGAACTCACAGAACCTTCCCAAAACGCCCTTCCAGACGACGAACCAATCTTCCTCGAAGAAGTAAAGGTGCTTAAACCTTCTGGTCGTCTCTGCCACTTCATTGAAAGATGGAAAAAGATTACGTTTGATAAATTCATTTTAGGCTGTGTAAATGGATATAAGATTCCTTTTACGGTAACCCCTTATCAAAAAATGTCTCCTAAAGAAAGCATTTTTTCTACAAAAGAATCAATTAAAATTAAATTCGAAATTGAAGGGCTTATAAACAAAGGCGCTCTAGAGGAATGTGAGGAATGGGAGGATCAATTTGTTTCTTCTTTCTTCCTTATTGCAAAACCTGATGGCTCTCCACGTTTTATTTTTACCCTTAAAAAGTTAAATGAATTTATTGATCCTCCTCATTTCAAGTTAGAGGATATCCGTTCTGCAATGAACTTGATTACTCAAGGAGACTTTCTGGGAACAATAGATCTCAAAGGCGCTTATTTTGTTGTCTCAGTACACAAATGCCATAGAAAATATTTGACACTCAGATTTGATGGAAAAATTTATCAATTCACGTGCTTACCCTTTGGTCTGTGCTCAAGTCCCTAAAATCATGAAGCCTGTTATCTATCATTTAGGACTTCAGGGGATATTTCTTATTGTTTATCTAGACGATTTCCTTGTTATTCACAAATCTAAAAAAGCATGCGAATCTAATTTGAGAAAGACAATTGGCCTGTTGGAGGATTTGGGTTTCATAGTAAATTATGAAAAAAGTTTACTTTCTGCAAACCAAAAATGCAAATTTTTAGGTTTTATTCTGGACACGGTAAATTTTTCCTTGAATCTAACTGATAAAAAGAGAGTTCGTATAACTGAACTTGTCCATAGTTTCCAAATCGGGAAACCTTATAAAATCAGAACATTCGCAAAATTTTTAGAGGTTTTAACCTCATGCTGTCCAGCTGTGGCATATGGTTTTATTCACTGTAAACGCCTTGAGAGACAAAAAATTTTGGCATTAAAATTTAATGGCGGTGATTACGATGGAAAAGTATGGCTCAATGATTCTTTATCAGACGATCTCAATTGGTGGAAAATTAATGCCCAAATTGGTTCAAACCCAATCAGGTGTCTTAATTTTACACGTGAAATTTTCTCAGATTCTTCCCTTTCGGGATGCGGTTGCTTCTCCGATAATGAGAGAGCTTTTGGTTTTTGGAATAAAGAGAAAAGAAAAAACCACATAAATTACTTGAAATTATTGGCGGCGTTTTTCGCATTAAAATGTTTCGCATCGGATTTATCAAATTGTGAAATATTACTTCGCTTAGATAATAATACTGCCGTTTCTTATGTAAATAAGGCAGGTGGCGTACGTTTCCCACATCTTAGCGCACTTTCAAGAAAAATTTGGGAATGGTGCGAACCGAGAAAAATTTGGTTGAGGGCTTTTTATATTCCTTCTTCAGAAAATACAGAGGCTGATAAGGCTTCGCGAATTTTAAATATTGATTCAGAATGGGAGCTTAATCAATCAGTGTTTAATAAAATTAAAAAACAATTTGGTCCTTTTTCGGTGGATCTTTTTGCAACTCGAATTAATTCAAAATGTAAACTATTTTTCTCGAGGTATCCTGACCCTGAAGCTCAGGCTGTAGATGCCTTTACTGTTCCGTGGAACAATTTACTATTTTATGCCTTTCCACCATTCGCACTTATTTTGCGTACATTGAGAAAGATTATTAATGATAAAGCGGTTGGGGTCTTGGTGGTCGCCCTTTGGCCATCACAGCCTTGGTATCCACTTTTTACCTCGCTTTTGATCGAACCGGTTATTACTTTTGAACCTAATTCTTCATTGTTATCGTCTCCTTTCAGAAACAAGGTACATCCTCTAGCCTCCCACCTTTCATTGGTGGTCGGGAAATTGTCAGGTCGGCATTTGTAAAAAGAGGTCTCTCGGAAGAGGCTGTGATTGTGATGGTTAAATCTATAACTGATTCTACACTAAAACAATACGAATCCAGCTTAAAGATTTGGTGGGAATTCGCCTTCTCAAGTAATATTGATGTTTTTAATGCAACATCATCCGAAATTATCGATTTTTTAAATTTTCGATTCAAAGAAGGTGCGAGTTATACAACTTTGAATACTTCTAGATCCGCTATTTCTTTAATATCGATGCATAATATCAATGAAGATTTATTAATACCTCGTTTCTGGAGAGGGGTATTTAAACAAAATCAATCGAAACCTAAATATTCTTCTACGTGGGATGTAACTCCGGTTTTGAATTATATGGAACAATTACATCCTTTATCTGATTAAAAATTAAAAGAGGCTACTGAAAAATTGGCAACCCTACTGGCTCTTACAACAGCTCGAAGACTTCAAACTTGAGCCTTAATTAATACCGAAAACATTGTGAAATCTGCTTCAGGAATAACAATAAAAATTCCTGATCAGATTAAAACGTCAAGACCCGGAGTTTTTCAGCCAGAATTGATTCTGCCTTTTTTCAAAGAAAAACCAAGTCTTTGCGTTGCTTCTACTGTAATTGACTATATTAAGTTAACATCTCAATTGAGGAAGAGTACTAAAAATTTGTTTATTTCAACGGTAAAGCCGTTCGGTGCAGCCTCCTCGCAGACTACTAGTCATTGGATCAGAGCTTTACTGAAGAAAGCCGGTATATCGATACCGGTATCGACCAACCAGTTTTCAGCCTATAGTACACGGCATGCAGCGGTGTCTTTGGCTTCTAAACGAGGAGTGGATATACCAGGTGTGTAAGTATGAAACCGGAATTTGCCCATAGGTGGCGCTAGATGTCGATGCAGTTACCGACACATCACGTCAGCGGTGTCTTGTTATTGTATTGATATCCGACAAAGATTTCCAACTCACAATAACACGAGTTTCATTCAGTAGCATTAGTTTATTAGAGATAAACATGTCGAGTTTTGTGCCAACAAATTACGATTTGCGGACAGCCCTACTTTTCTGTTTTCATCTGAAGAAAACCGCAGCCGAATCGCATCGAATGCTTCTGGAGGCGTTTGGTGAGCATGCTCTCGGTAAAACACAGTGTTTCGAGTGGTTTAAACGGTTCAAAAGTGGCGATTTTGACGTGAGGAACGAAGAACGTGTTTGGTGGGATCAGAAGGGCGTAATCTACTACGAGCTGCTGAAACCTGGGGAAACTGTCAATACTCAACGCTACCGACAACAAATGACCGATTTGGATCGAGTTTTGCGTGAAAAACGACCAGAATACCAACAAAGACAACACAAGGTGATTTTGCTGCATGACAATGCACCAGCACACAAAGCAAAACAGGTCCAGAAAACGATAGAGTCGTTCCGTTGGGAGATTCTTCAGCACGCGCCTTACTCACCAGACCTTGCCCCATCCGATTACTACTTGTTTGCATCGATGGGGCACGCACTTGCTGAGCAGCGCTTTACTTCTTACGAAGATGTACGAAAATGGCTCGATGACTGGTTTGCCTCAAAAGAGCAATAGTTCTTTTGGCGCGGAATCCACAAATTGCCAGAAAGATGGGAAAAATGTATGGATAGCGACGGACAATACTTTGAATAAGTTACTTTGTATCATATCATTACAATAAACGTGTTTTTTCTGTACAAAAATTCCGGTTTCATACTTACACACCTGGTATCCACTATTCGGCGAACAGCTGGTTGGTCGTCTGGTTCTCAGGTTTTCTTCAAATTTTATAATAGACCTATTCAGGTTTCTAGCGACGAGTTTGCGCAAGCAATATTGAGTTAATTCCTTGCATATTGTTGAAATCTGTTAATTTTTCCGCATTTACAAAAAAAAAAAATTATTTCAACAATCCTGAATTATCACTGTTACTCTAAAAATCTACATTTCTTATCATCGAGAACGAGACACGGAATATAATCGTTAGATCAAACGAGCCCCCCGAAGGCGGGCGAAGTTTGATCAGGATTATATGTTAGTGTCTCGTTCGAAGATGATAAGTTCCCACCCTCCCTTATTTTCTCAGGGTTTAAACGAACAAAAATTTATATATGCATAGTATGTATATTTTTAGTTCTTTGTTTGCCCATTATCATCTCAGATGGGCGTGATAATTCATTATATATCACAGATAAAACAATATGAAGAGAGGACAGTCTCGATAATAAAATGAAGGCTGTTATTCTTTATTATTTTATTTAACATTGGGGCTACGCTTTAAACGTTGTGAATTTGGCATGACAAGCATGACTACATTTCTTATCATCTTCGAACGAGACACTAACATATAATCCTGATCAAGAGAAATTATGTAGAAATTTCTGTTTAAAAAAAAAAACGTCTCGCTCGTCACATTGGCTACACTCGATTATTGACGATCTAAATATTTATATTGATTGGCAAATGACGTAGGTATTTTTGGTTTATATAGACAGGGGGCGTGAATAGAAATCTGCAGCGATAGTCAGAACGGTGGTCAAAAGAGAGAGGACAAATGCCGGGGCGTTGTAAATTCAGTGAGCTGGTAACCTGAATTTATGTGTCGTCGATGACATCATACGTATATGGGGCGTTCTATCCCAAATGGGATGGTTTGAAAAACTTTTTTTTTTTATTTTCTCAATTTTTGTCATATTTTTTAGTACCAATCAAAAGACCCTTCCTGTTAAATTTTGAGATTTTTTTGATTACCCGTTCAAAAGATATTGAATTAACAAAAAAACAGCTCTTTTTTTTGGTATTTTGGTCATAAATTCTTCGATAATGATCCAAATTAAAAGTTTTTTTTCAAAATTTTTGTTTTTTATGGCCTTTTTAGAAAAAAAATACATCAAAAATAGTAGACTAGTTTTTGAATAAGTTTTTTGAGTTTTAAACTTTCAATCGCGTTTTTAAAAGTGAATGTCATTTTCGATTTTTTTTTTAAATTTTGCTTTAAACATCTATCTATTCAACAATTTTTAAGACCAGTTCGATCGTGGGATTTTCATAACTACTATTTTTTTTCGATTTTTGAATATTAAAATTTTTTTTCTATAAATTATTATGAATACCAATTTTTGTTACTGTGTAGTATTTTTTTCAGTATTTAGAATTTATTTTGACACTTTTTTATTGTTAACAGGCTCTTAAAATTAATAATTAATCGTTAAGTCTGTTTATGAACAATAATAACAACAGTTTTTATTTATTCACGTATTTTTTTGAAAACTTCACATATACGATTATTTCCTGAATTAGAATATTACTTTGCCAATACGTTTCCGTTGCTCATTGGAAGAATTGAATGAAATTTTTGTGTCCCCCTGTGATTGACTTCACAGTATTGTATCGGAAATAAAGTTTTTCTTTTGCATTTAAATAATGTTTCTCAGGTGAAAATTTGACAGCAATATTCGGTAGACTATTTAGGTTCAATGCCCACTCATACAATTCTTAAACTGTTGTTATTTGCTCACCGATTAATTATTAATTTTGAAAATCTGTTAACAATAAAATAGAGTCAAAATAAATTCAAAGTGATTAAAAGAATACTATACAGTAACAAAAATTGGTATTCATAATAATTTATGAAAAAAAAAAAATTATGTTTAAGAATCGAAAAAAAATATTAGTTATTGAAATCCCACGATCGGACTAGTCCTAAAAATTGTTGAATAGATAGATGTTTGAAACAAAATAAATAAAAAAAATCGAAGATGACACTCACTTTTAAGAGGGCGATTTAAAGTTTAAAACTCAAAAAACTCATTCGAAAACGCGTCGAGTATTTTTGTGGTATTTTTTTTATAAAAAGGTAATAAAAAAACAAAAAAGTTGAAGAAAAAACTTTTAATTTGGACCATTTTTAAAGAAGTTATGACCAAAATAGCAAAAACGAGGGTTTTTTTTGTTAATTCAATATCTTTTGAACGGGTCATAAAAAAAACTCGAAATTTACCAGGAAGGGTCTTTTGATGGGTACTAAAAAATATTTAAAAAATGAGGAAATAAAAAAAAAAAGTTTTTCAAACTGTCCGATTTCGGATGGAACGCCCCATATATAGGTACGATATACAGATCAATATATTGAATTGTCTATAAATGTCGATGCTTAAACTGCATTTTTTTTTGTTTCTGTATTCGTCGATGTGAATATCGTTCTAAAATGCTCGAACGCTCTGTATCGCTACTTTTATCCAGCGCATCCGGCAAAGTCAAAAGAACCGGGAGAAAAAACAACAACGCTTCTCACTCGAGTTAGAGAATATAATAAAAAGCTGAGGGAATGAAGACGGAAGGGGAGGCTTCAATCGGTCACACTGTGAGAATCGCGTTTGTCCAGTTATTTTTCCATCGTATCCACAGAGACCAATGAATATCGTGATCGAACGGATGTGGATATGGTGATAGGAATTCTCAATAGTGAGAATAGGCTACAGGATAACGCCATGAGAGATGGGACACTTTTTCACACTGACTTTGTCAAAAAGTGTCCGATTCTCCGGGCATTTTCTTGTACCCTCTTTTTGGTTGTTTCTTCCATATTTTCAAATATACCGAATCGTAGAAAATAGGAGAAAATAGTAGGAAATAGGATACAGGATAACTTCAAGAGAAATGGGGGGTGGGGGTCGAAGAGTCGACTAACCAATATTTCGAACGGCCGAAATCCCGAATTTCACGATTACGAGCGTTCGAATAACGAAGCGCCGAAATCCCGAACGCCAGAAAAGCGAATGCGGAAAGAGCCGCCCCATGCGTAAGAGAGAGAGAGATGCGCCTCCTCTCTCTCTTACGCATGGGGCGGCTCTCTCGACTTTCTCTTTTCTGGCGATCGGGATTTCGGCGCTTCGTTATTCTAACGCTCGTAATCGTAAAATTCGGAATTTCGGCCGTTTGAAATATTGGTTAGTCGACTCTTCGACCCCTACCGGAAATGGGACACTTTTTGACAAAAGGGTGTAGCCGGATAAGAATGAAGATTTTTTCCAAAGAGAATAAGATTTTTTCCAAAGTTCTCAACCTAAAAAAACAATTTTGTGAAAAATTACAACTTTCTACATCGATGCCGAGGGGTCTTCCCGCTGAAAAAAAGTGTTTTTTTCGATTTTCGCATATTTTAAATACCAAAGGACGACCGAAAAATCGTAAAAAATTCTGAAAAATCAAAAACATGTCAACGTTGATGGAAATTTTTTTTCTTTTTTTTTAATGTTAAATTCTATTTTTAATCATCGAATCTTTCTTCAAAAACATCATTTTGTAGCCGAGAGATTTTTCTACTATTATGACAAAAATTGACATGATTTGACTTTTCATTCCCTATATTTCAAAAAAAAAAAACAATTCCAAAATTCGACCTGCAACACATTGACAAAAAATAAAAACGACCAAATTTCTCATTCTTCATTGGAAATCCATACAAAAATCATTCTTTAGATTCAATGAATGGGTGATCATGGCTGGAGTGGTTGTGAGACATAACAAATAGATGTCAACAATCCGATTTTATTGCTATTATTGCCGCTGAGTATTACAACTAGTCACATAAGCCGAAAGTTTGTTACTCTCACAGGAAGGTTTTTTTCGTAAAATTATAATTTTAGTTTATTCACCCCTACTATCTATATTGCTACATAATAGTCTTCATCGCTATCCCTGTTGATCATGGCATTGACCTCTTCAACATCGAAGAGTTCTGTTTTCTATTTTTCAGCGATGAGCAACGATTAATTCAACCGAAAGAATGATTTATTTATTGATTTCCAATGAAAAATGAGAAATTTTGTCTTTTTTATTTATTTTTCAATGTGTTGCACGTCGAATTTTGGGAATTTTTTTCTAAAGTAGGGAATAAGAGTAAAATCATGTCAATATTTGTCATAATAATAGAAAAATCGCTTCGCTACAAAATAACGTTTTCAAACGAAAATTCGATGATTAAAAATAAAGTTAAACATTTAAAAGAAAGAAGTTTTTCCCCTCTTAACATTGACATGTTTGTAATTTTACAGAATTTTTTAAGATTTTTCGGTCTTCTCTTGGTATTTAAAAAAAGCAAACATTGACAAAAATTGCTCATGGCTGAAATAGTATATTACAATACTAGTGCGTTGAAACTTTTTCTGGCGAGTGTGAGTTTGCAGCATGAGCCGAAGGTGAATGTTGCAATCACACGAGTTGAGAAAAAGTTTCTCGCACTAGTATCGTACGAAATTTTATTGTACGAGTGCGCAAAATGCCAGTTTGAGCACGCGCAGCGTGCGCAAAGTGGCACTTTGCGCACGGAGTGCAATAAAATAAGAAACAGAACTCCTCGATGTTGAAGAGGTCAATGCCATGATCAACAGGGATAGCGATGAAGACTAATGTGTAGCAATATATCTATATTCCTACTATTGCAATATATCTCTATATTGCTGTTCGCCCCTACTATCTAGTAAGGGTGAATAACCGAGAATTAGCAATAAAATCGTTTTTTTTACATCTATTTATTATGTCTCATAACTACTCCAGCCATGATCACCCATTAATTGAAGCTTAAGAATGATTTAGGTATGGATTTCCAATGAGAAATGAGAAATTTTGTCGTTTTTTTTTTCAATGCGTTGCAGGTCGAATTTTGGGAATTTTTTTTTTTTTGAAATGTAGGGAATGAAAAGTCAAATCATGTCCATTTTTGTCATAGTAGTAGAAAAATCTTTTGGCTACAAAATAATGTTTTAAAAAGAAGATTTGATGATTAAAAATAGAATTTAGCATTAAAAAAAAAAGAAAAAAAAATCCTAAACTTTGACATGTTTTTGAATTTTCAGAATTTTTTAAGATTTTTTGGCCGCCCCTTGGTAATTAAAATATGCAAAAATAAAAAAAAAACACTTTTTTTGCAGTAAAACCCCTCGGCATCGATTTTGCACAAAATTGTTTTTTTAGGTTAGGAACTTTGGAAAAAATCGGTGACACAAAATTCGCTGGGGGCCGATTCACCATTCTTATCCGGCTACACCCTGTGTCCAATTCTCGTAAAAGAAAGTTTCGTTTCTATTAATTCGTCCTATTTTTTACTATTTCTACTATTTTTTACTATTTCTACTATTTTCTACTATTTCTTCGTATCTTTTTAATGTAGAAAGAAATAATAGAAAATAGGATACAGGATAACACCAAGGGAGATGGGACACTTTTTGACAAAGTTTGTCCAATTTTCGTAGAATAAAGTTTCGTTTCTATTAATTTCTTCCTATTTTTTTTAAATATACCAAATCGTTGAAAATAGGAAGAAATAATAGAAAGTAGGATACGGGATCACGCCAAGGGAAATGGGTGACTTTTTGACAAAGTATATCCAATTCTCGTAGAAGAAAGTTTTGTTTTCATGGAATAAAAATTGCTTTCTAGCATTTAATACTTGATTACTTTTTGATATTTTTAAAATGTGCCAAATTCTCAAAAAAGTGTATTCACGTTTACGTTTACATTTTCTTATAGTAGTCAAAGCCATCGAAAATCAAGATTCAAAAATCTGTTCGTACACGTTTAAAAAAAAAAAGTGATCAAAGGCAGATTTAGGTAGGTAAAAGAATTGAAATTTTTTTATTCAATATAGAAAAAATGTATACCAATGACTTCACAGCAAAATTATTTAATTCACACCAATAAATCGATAAAGATATTTTTAAACAATTTTTCGGAGATCATACATTTGATTCTTAACGAGTGGTAAGTAATTTTGTTTGTTTCAACATCAAAAAATTCTGATTTCTTAAGCTATTAATGATTTTTAAGATAATATAGTCTACTTTAAAATGCCAAAAAAAAAAATTGAAAGATTTTTTTTCTGAGTTCCTTCATCAGATATGACTATAAAACTGTTATTACAACATTGGTCTTTCATCCTTTGAAAGTACAAAACAAAAACTTATTTTTGATTTCGATTATTTGAATAATTTATAAAAGGCGCCAAATCTGAAAATTTCTTGTCTCATGGCCGACAGTTAATCTCACGATTGGCATATCTTAAACAAAATAATAAAAAAGCATTTTAAAGAGGAAGGTTTCTTACACAACGATTGACCACCATTAATGAAAAATCGATTTAAAAAAACATAGTGGTTGTTTGAAATAAATTGTAAAAAATTCAATTTTTCATTTTCATTCCAAACATCCGCCATTTTTTTTTCTTTAATCGATTTTTCATTAACGGTGGTTAATTGTCGTGTAAGAAACCTTCCCATTTAAAATGCTTTTTTATTTTTTGTTTCGGACTTGCGAATCCCGAGATTAACTATCGGCCATGGGCCAAGACATTTTTGACTTTGGTGCCTTCTATAAATTATTCAAAGAATCGAAATGAAAAATCAATTTTTGTTTTGTACTTTCAAAGGATGAAACAATGTTGTAATAACAGTTTGATAGTCATATCTGATAAAGGACCCCGGTAGGAATTGACGATGAAAAAAGGGCTCGCCAAGCCCTGAAACAAGGCTCATTTTTTAATTCAGGCTGAGCACCAGCCTGATTTTAAGCCTAGGAAAACCTCTGAATCATAACGCGGTTTCAGGCTCTTGCACACAGGCTTGACCAAAGGCTGGTAGACAAGCCTGTACTAAGCCTGAAACGAGCATTTATGACCCGTGCAGAATTATTCATTTTTTCCATATATTTATCAGTTGTTACTATAAAAATCAGTGCCATATTCATAATTAATAGTTTTTAAGGGTCAAGTAACGGAAAAAAAAATTTAAGAAAAAAAAAATTTTTGCCCCCATTGGGGTTTGAACCCGTGACCCTCGTTTTACGCATATCCCCAAATTCAACATGAATTAGATTTATTAAAAAAATTATAATTTGAAAGTTCATGGATTTTTCCGACTGATTTAGTTTTCTTGCATATTCGCGGACCCTAGAATACGTACGAGACCAGACTGGGATTTGAAACCTACCCACCTATCGAGCCTAACTATAACGACCTAAGACTGGGACGCTATTCACTACACCACCGACTACTTTTGATATACTGATGTAAATATCATATTTATAGAACCCAGGCCGAGAAATAAATATGTACCAAAATAGTATTAAGAATTTATTTTCATTACCCGAAGGCCATTTTTTGGTTCAACTTGTCTTTTAACTTAATTAAAAAAATTCAAATATTGAATCAGATGAATAATAATAACAATAATAATAATAAATATTATTAATATATTTGTTTTGATAATAATATTAAATAATAATGAAAATTATTACTTAATTTATATTGTTATTATTGCCATTTATGTATTTGTATTATTTATAACATATTTTTAATTTATGTATATGCATGTGTATTAGACTGGTCGTTAAAAATTGAATTTTTTGCGACGCCCCCTTAAAAGCTTCCGGTTGGTGAAAAAACGCGAGGTAATTTTTTTTTTTTTTTAAATTAAAAATAAAACGTGCCGCGAGACGATTTAAGTTGATTTTTATCGAAGAACAATTTTTCTTTACAAACGGTTAGACCGATTTGAATGAAATTTTGACACGTTATAAAGGTACATGAAGGCTATTTTTATAAAAAATAACAGCTCATAATCTTTATAATAACTAGTGGAAATAGTTAATTTTTTCGGTAATTATTATTTTTTCTTCAGGATAACATTCTGGCACAATTATAAAAATAATTTTTTTTTATGTGTTTTACTATCGCATATAATGTCTCCAAATTTCAAATTGATCGGAGAGGTACTTCACATTTAAAACAATAAAAAAATTAATATTAAAAATGGGTTTTCATTTTTTTTTATATGAAGTACCTCTTCGATCAATTTGAAATTTGGAGACAATAAATTTGATAGTAAAACACAATAAAAAAAATTATTTTCATAATTGTGCCAGAACGTTATCCTGGAGAAAAAATAATAATTTCCGAAAAAATTAGCTGTTTTTATTAGTTATTATGAAGATAATGAGCTGTTATTTTTTCTAAAAATAGCCTTCATGTACCTTTGTAATGTGTCTAAATTTCATTCAAATCGGTCCAGCCGTTTGTGAAAAAAAATTGTTTTTCGATGAAAATCAATTTAGATCGTCTTGCGGCACGTGTTATTTTTAATTAAAAAAAAAAAAAAAAAATTACCTCGCGTTTTTTCATCAAACGAAAGCTTTTTAGGGGGCGTCGCAAAATATTTAATTTTTAACGACCAGTCTAATGTGTATGTATATCATATTGAATATATGTACTAAATTTTATTTTGATTATCTCATTCTTTGAAAGATACTATTCAGATATTATTCAGATACACAATTTCAAAATGTTCTCGCATTTATTGCTAAATTTTTTTTTTCATAAAAATACAAAAAAAAATATTATTTTAAACTCAGCTAAAAGGCTGACGATGGAAACAAGCTTGTGCGAGCCTTGTTTCACCGAGCCTGAGTGAGACAGACCTGGGCCAGGTTTTATTGCATCGTTTAGAGCAGCCTGGAACGACGACTGGCTGCTTAGCCTAAACTCAGGGTTATTTCAAGCTTTATTCAGCCGGTGAATTTTGAGGCTAATTATTTTATTTTATCACAACCTGAAACAAGCCTGCATCGAGCCTTGATTTTTTAGCCTTAAAATGCGCCGACTGAATAAAGCTTGAAATAACCCTGAGTTTAGGCTAAGCAGCCAGTCTTGGTTCCAGGCTGCTCTAAACGGTGTAATGAAACCTGGCCCAGGTCTGTCTCACTCATGCTCGGTGAAACAAGGCTCGCACAAGCTTGTTTCCATTGTCAGCCTTTCGATTTCGTACCTGACAAAAAAAGGGAGCTGACAAAAAAAATTGTAAAATTTGTTTTTTGGCCTTCTAAAGTAGACTAAAGTGACACATTGGCAAAGCCTTTTTTAAAATCTATTTTGAGTCGACCATACCACTTTTTCTGGGAATAAAATCTTTTCTCCATTGTCATACCGATCTCCCGTCTTACACAACGTCAAAATGCGAATTGTAAAGTTTTTACCATTTACAGGGTCGGAAACAAATAAAATTTTACATTCCCATGTGTCGAGATGGGAATTCAAAATGGATCGTCAAAACGACCCGAGTCTAACGGCATCTAAAATTGCTTATTGCATTTGTAGGAATTCTGATTTGCCTGGAAAAAAAACCTTGCAATGAAGAAAGAAAAAAATTGACCTGGCGCAAATATTAAATGGCAATTTACGCAAGAAGTAAAAGTGCAGTAAAATTTTCCCTCTGTAAAGGATTCGAAAGCTCGTCAAATTTTTTATCGCTATTCATCGAATATACATTAATTTATCGAAATGATTCTCCATGATCACGATTAAAGCTTGGCAAAGATTTAAAAAAAATCATACAAATTATAAATTTGCACATAGCTTCCTCATTTTTTTCCGTCGTTCGTCAACCCTCCTTTATGAGGGTGGTCCTTGACCACCTTTATGACATGGATGTTTATTATCATGGCTTCCTCATAAAGGAAGCTTCACGAACGACGGAAACAAATGAAGAAGCTATGTGCAAATTTCTAATTTGCATGATTTTTTAAAAATTCCGTTCAATCGCATTATTAATTGTTTTTGTCGTCCAGTGTATTGGTGCTAGAGAAGTGAACTCCATAGCTGTTAAATTAGGAAACTTAGTGTTAACAAGTATTTTTCGAAAATTTCAAGAAATTTTTGCGAACGAACATCTTGAGCGTTTTTCACCAAATTCAACCCTAACCATTCTTATCATCTAGTGTATTCGTGCAAAAAGTTTTAGCTCGATACCTCTAAAAATGCGGATGTTGGAGCGTTAACAAAATTTTGATGGAAATGCAAAAAAAAAATTCTTAACCGAACCCCTCTGGCGATTCTTATGAAATTCGGTATTATTTTTCATCGTCATTGAGTGCATCATCACAAAAAAAATCAGCTCGATAAATGCAAAATTACAAAAGTTAGAGAACATACAAATTTTTTG
The DNA here is from genome assembly GCA_946863875.1 of Alloplasta piceator. Lineage (NCBI taxonomy): Eukaryota > Metazoa > Arthropoda > Insecta > Hymenoptera > Ichneumonidae > Alloplasta > Alloplasta piceator. The sequence goes on along the minus strand of OX333076.1, from coordinate 32,670,245 downwards.
CGAAAAATTAAATTTTTTTTTCAAACCGAACCACTTGAGCGATTTTTCCCAAATTCAATCCCAACCGTCCTTATTATAAAGTGTATCTGCACATAAAACTTCAGGGTGGTAATTGCAAAATTACGAAAGTTAGACGATTAACAAGCAATTTACAGAAAATACGAAATCTAGCCAAATAGACAATTATTTTGCAATTTCAAAAAAAATTGCACTTAGAACAGGGACATACGTAGTCTACTTGTATACCAAATTTCGAGTTGATCGGCCAAAGCGATCTCCAGATATAATCATTTTAAAGAATGCACAAAGCGTACACACACACACACACACACACACACACACACACACACACACGTCCGGACATTTTTTCTAAATGTGATTTCTCGACGTTTTGGGACATTTTGAACATACTGACATGAAAATTGCAAAAAAAAATTTTTTCGCGAAAACAAAGCTTCCTTTATGAGGAAGCAAAATGGCAAAAAAATTTTACGAAGGGTTCGAAGCGAAGCGTTATTTTTCCTCAGTCAGGCTCCATTAGCCTTAATGGAAAAACAGATATTTTCGTGTTGGAAGTTTCACGATGATTGTACGAGCGCGTGAAGGCCGATGAAAGAGTATATTAGCGTCAGGATTAACATACGCCATTGGACTTTCGATGATTCGATGGAAAAGCAGCTTTCGCCCTGGGGAATGAAACAGAAAAAAAAACGAAAGTAAAAAGTGTACTGGTATAAAAAATGTACACGGCGTTATGAAAAACTGCCACCAAAGTTTATACGGAGCTTCTATTCTCTCCACTGTGAGGGAGAATTTTTTTTTCTCCTCAATTTTCCCGACGAGTTTGGTGAAAAGCTCCATGCGCGTACAGCATTGCAAAAAAAAAAAAGCTCGCGAAATCCATGGATGCATTCTACACCCGATGGTAAAACAAAATTTCATTCAACACCCTTTTATTTTTATTCTCGTTCGAATGAAAATGTTATGAATTAATTTTTAATGATGCGATTCTTTTTCCCGCTAATTACCGTCAAATTGAGGGACATTTTTTTCAATAATCAGAAGAGAAATAAGAATTAATCTCGTCATGAATTTGGTTTTCATAAAATATTGAATTTTTTGATGAATACTCCAAAACAATTTTCGTAATTTTTCAACTATATCGGTCACAATTTTTTTTACACAAAATGACAAAAACAATTGCTTTTCATTTTTTCTTTTTTAAAGCTTATAAAAGCTTTCAATTGCGTTATTTCGTGGTTATCAAACTAAAATATTTTGCCCAACCTCATCGCAAGATAAGAATCGATTCATTGATTTTGAAAATAATCCTTTGTGAAATTAGGAATTTATGATATTTTGAAATTTCCAAAAAATGATTTTAAAAAATCGTGAACATTAGAAATTTGTCCATAGCTTTCTGACTTCTTGGCGCCTTTCGTTAAACTTCCTCAAGGAGTTTTCTTTCTTCTTTTGCTTAGTCAGCCAAAAATTTTATCTGATTGAAATTTCCGTACTTCGTGATACAATAAAAATCTGAAAAAATTCAACAACATCTGGCAAGCTATAAAAAACAATTATCGATAATAATATTGCCCAAAAGTTATCAATAAACTGTTTAAACAAATAATTATTCAACATTTTTTCAGTAAGTTCTTTTTTTTCTTACACTAATCGAATGCGTTGATTTTTCTGAACGCATATGAATTTTTTCAGAATCTTTCTTCTACTTAAAAATATTATAAAAAACATTCTGAAATACACACAAAAAATTGCGAATTTTCTATATGTTTTTGCACACAGGTTTATGTTTATCGTCAGCTTTGAAAAGTTTCAAAATTTTGTTTTTTCATAAAATGGCGGTTGTTGAAAGTCAAAGTTGTATTTTCGACCAAAATTTGGCTCATATTTTCGGCTATAAAAAAAAAAATCGTCGCAAAAAAAATCCGATTGGTAAAGCCGTTCTCGAGTTACGGTGATCGCCGACTTCGAAAATATGATTTCGAGAAAAACGCGTTGAAGCTTTTGAGTACAATTTACATGCGAGTAAAAAATTTATTTTGAAAATTACAGTGAATCGTCTATTTCAGGGCCATAAAATGTCCCTTCCTCCGCTTTATTAGCTGCCCCAGCAGTGATTTAAAGACCTCGTCGAGTTATCCTTGTTATCGTTACCGTTATCGTTCTTATTATAGTTATCATTCAAAGTTATATATCTCCATAAATAACGGTCAGATTTGTGTAAAATTTTCAGAGAATACTTTTGAATTATGCTAATTTTAGAAAACGCAAGCAAAAAAAACGATTTTTTCAAAATTCCAACTGTATCTGCCCCCTTTAATTTAAAAAGAACCTTTTATTGCACTCCGTGCGCAAAGTGCCACTTTGCGCACGCTGCGCGTGCTCAAACTGGCACTTTGCGCACTCGTACAATAAAATTTCGTACGATACTATTGTGAAATTAGGAATTTATAAAATTTTAAAATTTCCAAAAATTATTTTTAAAATCGTGCACATTAGAAATTTGCCCATAGCTTCCTGATTTCTTCAATTTTTTGTCGCCTTTTAAAACTTTTTCAAGGAGTTTTCTTTCTTGTTTTCCTTATATTCTTTAACAAGACTCACACACATTTCCATAATGGAATTTTATCTCCAACCATAGATAACAATTTTTTTCTATGTACAAAAATGAATAAAATTCCATTAAAAGGAACGGGGGCGAGTTGTGTTAAGCTCATCGTCGCGATGATGCACTACCATAAATGCGTGACCCTTATTCGCATGCCTGTAAAATCATATCGTTATAAGTGTTGCGGAAACGGCGTGAGAGCCTAACAAAACTCGTCGGTTGGTGCGAGGCTGATATAGCAGCTTGAATTGCTGGTTCATATTTATGCGGCGGAACAAGCTCGCTCACTGCCAGTAAAACGCACACACGTACTTCGTTAAAAATATACAGGGCATTCCAAGTGAAATGGAACCTCGCATCTGTCCCTCCCACTCTTCTATCGTAGCAACTTTTTGAGACAAAATTCAACCTTAAAAAAATATTTATATATTAATATTTTATTACATAAAATATTTATATGTTGTAATATTTTATTATATAAAATATTTATATATAATAAGTAAATTTGTGTAATTTTTCTCGTGTATTTACAAAATGACTCAACGATGATTCGGTCTGAAAGAGAAAAGTTTTTAGAATGAAAAAAAAAACGATTTTAACGAACGGTACTTCTACTTTGCGAGAAGATATTTTTGGTTCTAAATGTAGAATTTATCGCGGTTTGGCAACGTAATAATGGCAGAATTCCCCATATATACACAATTCGTACACAGTATAGTGGCAGATAAACCACCGGAAATGCTGGCTCTCCTCGAGCCGCTTTCCGGTGTCGGACAAACTAGCATTTTGACACCCGCACAACCGTAATTTTGTGACCATCCCCTTCGAGCGATAGTGAAGCTCATTAATTACGTCTGGCGCCTCGGTGACTTTTCGATCACACTCAATCATTGATACTAGTAAGAAAATGCTCCCTACACCCCGAAAAAAGATCTAGTCGTAGGTACTATAATCGTTTATTTGATTATTGTTTGGTTACTTAAAAGAAAATTTTCTTTCCATCCAATTTTGGGCGATATTTACTTCCACTATACTTATTTATTTGAATTCCCTGTCATCGAGAAACGGGCGTTGAAGAAAAATTCTATTCGTTGTTACTAAATACCTATTTACCCGTAATCTCATCTGATCGTATCTGCAGATTTGTCAGTACCCCAAAAATCCGCCAGGTGGCTACCTCTCGCACAAGCGAACCTGCCTCTCGACGCCTATATCCTTTCCAAGCTCGTCTATGTTTGATATCCTTATTTTTCAGTATGGATATTTAATACATTGAACATTGCGGCAAAACGCAAGATGGTCGAATCCCCGAAAAGGATTTCCATAAAAAAGGGTCTTTCTTCTTTTCCCTTCTGTTCAAGAAAAACGAAGCTTTACGAAATTGTAGACTTCATATGTGTAGCCATGCATTCAAAGATTGAAATGTTTAAAAATAAAATTGTGTTTAAAATAATATTGTGTAAATATTTAAAAAAATTTATTTCGTTTGAATACATATTTGTTTAGTTTGAAATAATGTTTATTAATATTAAATAAAAATTTATTAGATCGCAATATATTTTCCTAGTAGGTCATTAAAAAAAAAAAAAAATTCGTTGACATGAATAGAGTTGTATTAGGCCGGCCTACAACTAAAAAAAATTATTTGGCTTGATTAGGATTTAGTTAAATGTAGTATATATTTTTTCTGGGTGTATCTTTTTCCCTTGATTGTGCAAACTGTTAAAAATCTATAAACAAGCAATGTCCAGACTTCTTATTTGTTTATTTATATTACATAATTATTTAGCATACTATTTTTTCTTGCACCCAATTTCCAGTGTGCCTAAATATTTTTTAACTATCCATTTTTTAAGCAAATCTTTATTTCATGACTAAAGTTACTTGACGTACTTAGGATTTAAAGTACTTGAAGTACTTAAGATTTAAAGTACTTGAAGTACTTAAGATTTAAAGTACTTGAAGTACTTAAGATTTAAAGTACTTGAAGTACTTAAAATTAAAGTACTTGAAGTACTTAAGATTTCAAGTAATTGAAGTACTCAAGATTTCAAGTACTTGAAGTACTCAAGATTTCAAGTACTTGAAGAACTTGAGATTTCAAGTACTTGAAGTACTTAAGATTTCAAGTACTTGAAGTACTTATGATTTCAAGTATTTCAAGTACAAGTACTTGAAAAATCAAGTGCCAAGTAACAAATGCTTTTCAAGTTTTCAAGTGATTTGATTTGATTTCTTATTCATATTTGATTTTTATTCGTTTTGTCAATATTTTCAATTTGGCCGTTGATTTTATGGAAAACCATAAATAGCACTTTAACAAAAATTTGCCAAATTTTTTTTTTCTCGGTATTTTTCACGATTACGTAAAACTTGTAGCTTCGAAAATTTTGTTGCTACCGGATCTCAAAACTAGAAACTTCGAGCTTCAAAATACTTTTCTTAGACCAGGATACGACTATTTTTCATTGAGATACAGCATTGTTAAAAACCACTAAAAATTTAGGACTTTTTTTTGATCACTTAATTTAATGAATGTGTGTGAATGTGAAATAGTTTTCAATCGAAAAAATTTATGGCAAATCTTTATTTCATGACAGTGAAAAATCGTGAAAGAATTCTCCATCAATTATGCGGCGAAAGATATTTCGTAAATTATATTAGCGGCAATTGGCGCTCTTTTTTGCGACTCTCTCGCGTGTCTCGCTCAACTTTTTATTTTTCTTTGCCGTAATCCCTGATCCGGCACTACCGGGACTCAATTGAAAGTTCGCGTGACACGCAATTGCCAGCATGAAAATTGATGAATGCGAGGTAATTGAGAGAAAAGAAAGTCCATGAAGGAAAAAAAGTTAATCGACGTTATCGGTGGAAAACTTTTTGACGAGCGAAATCCTTTCAATCGTCCCTTTTAGCTTTCTCTCACTCATGTAATCACACTCGTTCATATATGTTCATTTCGACAAAAAAAGATTCTTCATAGTTATGTAAATAATGGGGCATAATGGACCACCCTAAAAAGATAGGTCAGAATTTTTCTTTTTTCTTCAAATTATGATGAATTCAATGTATTCATCAATTTTTAGGCCGATGCATTACATTCGGAATAAAATAGACTGTACAAAAATTTCAAAAAACTTTACTATTAACAAAATAAAAAAAATTAAAAAAAAACAAAATTATCTACTATCTAGAAAATTTGAAATAATTTTTATTGGGTTATAAAAAATAATAGTTGAAAAATATAGAAGCAATTTATAATTCAACGAATTTTCGATTAATCCCATGTAGAAGTCGCCGACGTTCCGAGTACCGCCGACGATTGGCTATATTGCGGCAGCTCGTCGGCAGTCAACGATTGGGACCCAGCGTCGGCGAAACGTACGACCGATTGCTTGGCCATCAAGCGGCGAGGAGTCGGCAGCCAATGATCGGGTCGCGACTATGACCCGAAGTTGTTACAACTCTTGTTCGATCGGTGGCATCGACGTTAGGCTCGGTAGTTGAGACGTTGTTGCCTACCACGTTTTATCCGATGCTGGTTAATCGTCGCTCGAGTATAGTCAGCCAACACTTGCAGCCCAAAGTACAGCCAACGCCGGGCGATGGCATCGGTCGCACGGTCGACTTGACTTCAGGATACCTGAACCCTTATAACTTAAGTGACCTCTCTCAACTTAATTTCGGAGCCCCTGATCCTTCGTCAGTTTTTTGAACACTCAAAACTTTATTCTAGAATATCTGACTCCTCATAACTTAAGTGGGCCCTCATAAGTTAACTGATCCCTCATAACTTTATTTCATCACCCCTGCCTCTTCGTAGGTTATGTATAGTCTCAAAATTCAAGGATATGCTTTGCCCCTACAGTCCCAGCCAAAAATTTTATCCGATTGAAATTTCCGTACTTTGTGATGCAATAAAAATTTGACAAAATTTAGCAGTAGCATCTGGCATGCCATAAACAACGATCATTATCAATTACAATATTGCCCAAAAGTTATTAAAAAATTGGTCTACCAAATAATTATTCATCAATTTTTCCGTAAGCTTTCTTTTTCTTAAACAAATCCAATGCGTTAATTTTTCTGAACGCATTTTTTTCCGAACATTTTTTCAGAATTTTCTTTCTATTTTGAATTTCCCATTTTGAAATTTTTAGAATGGCTGTATTTATGTATTTTTTGGCCTAGTGTCTTTAAAACTTTTCAAAGCTGAAGATCAACCTGTGTTGCACAAATATATACGAAATTGGCAATTTTTTATTTGTATTTCAGAATCTTTTTCATAAAAACTCAAAATAGAGAGAAAATTCTGACAAAATTCATATGCGCTCAGAAAAATTAACGCGTTCGATTTGTTTAAGAAAATTTTTTTTTTCTAACTTACCCAAAAATGGTTGAATAATTATTTGTTTAAACAATTTATTAATAACAAATTATTAAACAAATTTTTAATAACAATTTATTAATTACTTTTCTTATTGTTTAAGAAAAAAAATTTAAAAAAACTTACCCAAAAATTGTTCAATAATTATTTGCTCAAACAATATATTCATATCAAATTAATAAACAAATTTTTAATAACAATTTATTAATTACTTTTCTTATTGTTTAAGAAGAAAAAAATAAAAAAAAACTTACCCGAAAATTTTTGAATAATTATTTGATAATTTATTAATAACTTTTGGGCAATATCATTATTGATAATTGTTGTTTATGGCATGGCGAATTTTGCTGAATTTTTACAGATTTTTATTGTATCACGAAATACGAAAATTTCAAAACTTAATTCTAGGATTTCTGACCCCTCATAAGTTAAGTGACCCCTCGTAACTTAATTTTGAAGCCCCTGACCCTTCATAAGATATGTGACTTCTTATAACTTAATTCCAGGGTTTCTGACCCCTTATAAGTTATATTTTATGTACGTATAAATTTTTCTGGCGTATGTTTCATAAATATGATATACACATCCGAATATTATAAGTAGTCGATGGTGTAGTGGTTAGAGTGTCAGCGTTAGGTCCCTCAGTAGGCTCGATAGGTAGGTAGGTTTAGAATCCCAGACGAGGCGCGTAAGTATTCTTCGGTCCGCGTATATACAAGGAAAATTAATCAGTCAAAAAAATTGATTAATTTTCAAATAATCTTTTTTTAAATATTTAATTCATGTTCAATTCAAAGATACGCTCAAAAACCGAGGGTCGAGGGTTCGATCCCGCCGACGACGCCTTTCAATTTTTTTTTTTTTTTTTTTAATTCTCTGATCTTATGTAATGTTTAAAAATGATCAAACATTAATGAAAAACTCATTTTTATCAAAATTATAAACAAATATATATATTAGAAATAAAATTAACGTAGAAGGCGTAGGGTAATGGGCCGACGTTGCTATCACGTTGGTTATTCGTTGCGGCCCGACGTTTGGGTGAAACGTAGGGCCGGTGTTATCATCCCGACGATTTTGAGATGCCAAACCGACGTTGGCGAACAGAGTCGGTCCGCCGTTCTAACTCAGGCGATCATCGTTGCGCCAACAACGGTCCGACTCCGAAACTCCACCTGGGATCTGTATATTTTTTTATATCAAACAAATAAACAATGACATTAATTATGATTTATGGAAAACAATTTTGTCTATGTGTCTATTTATATTTTTTTATGTTAAACAAAGAAACGATAACATTAATTATGATTTATGAAAAACAATTTTTGATGAGATTTTTTTTTCAAGTTATATTTTAGAGGGGGGCCGTCCTGCCCCAGCCTCCCCTATACCAAATGATTAATATATAAAATGATCGGTGGAGGGAAGAAAGGGGAATGGATGTAGTAAAATATAGCCTCTCTCTGATTCAACAATGACGTCCATTTATCTTTTTTTTTTCAGTGTACAATCGAGCATCTCTCCTGGACTCCGGTATTACAACGAAATTCCATTAAGGACTTTCAATCCTCCGGATATATGATTCTCCGTTATCAAAACGATGAGAATATTTTAATGTTCGACGAGCGTCTAAAAATGGAGGGAATTTGCAACGGACGTTGTCAATTTAATAATTCATCAATTCTATTTTCTTTCACCTCCCCCTACTCGTTGTAAAGTAACTTCCTGTTGGAGATGGAAAATTGTTTCGTTGCTATTTGATAGGTGATTCTAGTGTCGATCACAAATAGGGCGTTTATGGCATATTCGATAACGACATTTTTGGTACGATTTACGATTCCTTTTATCCACCGATTTCTCTCTCTCTCTCTCTCTCTCTCTCTCTCTCTCTCTCTCTCTCTCTCTTTCTGTGTCCCTCTGTTTTTCTCGTTCACGGTTACATCGATTTTCCATTTGGATCTCGAGCTTTTGCCGCGAGAGGTCTCTATATCCGTTCGTAAATCCCAAGCCAGCGATGATTTATTAGAAATTTTCGTAAAGACCGAGCTAGACCGGAGGCTTTTTATCGCTGGCAAGTTTACCGGAACGTTATACCTATAAATCTCGGCATGAAGAGGTAGATCGAAGTCGTGCGACATTGAGGAAGAGAGAGAGAGAGAGAAAGGGGGAGAGAGAGAGAGAGAGAAAGAGGGGAGGGAGGGAGGGAGGGAGGGTGGGTGGGAGGGAGGGAGGGTGGGTTGGGTGAGAGGGAGGGAGGGAGGGAGGGTGGGTTGGGTGGGAGGGAGGTAGGGAGGGTGGCCGGAGGGAGGGAGGGAGGGAGGGAGGGAGGGAGGGAGGCAGGGAGGGAGGTGAAGAGAGGGATGAGAGAGGTGAAGAGAGAAAAAAGGTAAAAGTCCTACTGCAGTAAAGCGTATAGAAAACGTACAACGTATGTCCTTACTTCACGTTCCGTTCGCTCAGGATCCAGTAAAGCCCTGAGGCTTATCGCTTTTCGACGAGCGTTAAGCAAACATTTCATGGCCAATCGGTTGGCCCACCCGTCCAACGAAACATTCCCGTAAACATCATGCAACATATCTCATCGAAAAAAATAACACGGTGTGAAGTAAGCCTCAATCTAGGATCACAGATACAACATACAATTAACCCTTACTTGACAAACTTCTGCAGGATAACGTACGTTTGTACTCCAGCCACAAAAATTCTTATAAAAAAAATATCATTCAAAATTTAAACCTGCAAATTTTTTTTGAACTTCTTAAGGGGAGACTAAATACCGACATTAGCACCTCTAAATTGAAATCCAAACTTCCTCTGGCACGAATAGATGGAAATCAATGAAATTTTGACAGTATCATCAAAATTATGGCACAGATGGGGCCCCACTAAATTTTTTTCGAAAAACAAAAAAAAATTACAGATTCGATTATTATCAGGAATCTGTAATTGAAAATATTAAATGATAATGTTTTTACGGCATTTCGGCTAAAACCAAGAGTGGGGCTCCACGACAAACACCAAAGTACAAATATCGATACGTCTTCGACATTATTTTATGAAAAAACCGCGATGTAAGTTTGGAATCCAAATAACGAGATAATTGTTGATAAATTCAGTGTTTTATCGATAAACAAAATCGCGAGATCAAGTTCACAGAAATCCGAAAGAGGGCGGCCCAATATGGAATTCTTATGAAATATTTATTATCCTCATCAGACTTCTATCCAAACTGTCTGACAAGTCAGGGGCAATTAACGAAAACGTTGATTTATGTCTCACATTTGCATTTTGCAATTCATTCATCATTCATTCATAAATTTAATTGATATTCATCCACCGGTATTGGAAAAAGTTTAGACAGCGATTTTGGGTCGATAATGCAGGGCTTCGGTAATAATGTTGGTATTTAGCCTCCCCTTAAGAGGTTACTTCCAAAAGTTATACAGGATTTATAGTAAAATATCGAAGTTAAATATGATTTAAAAAATAAAATATCCGAAAAAATTGAAAAAATGACAACTTTCACGAAAAAAAAAATCACAACGTTTTTATTTTTCGCTAAAAATGGCTAAACATTTACCTGAGTTTGCTCGACCCTTCATTTGTAAACGTTTTTCGGCACCCGCCATCTGTAAATCTGGGTCGTTCGCGTCCCGCCGTTTTTTTGTGGGGTTAATGAACTCGGAAAAATTTAATAAAATTCTAGCTACCGTTCGAAACCTTTGACTTGATATACCAACTATAAAATTTAGAAAGAGCTTATTTTTACATATATTTTTTATTAACAAAATGGAGCAACTCCGTAAAGTATCAGTAGTTTGCTTAAAAAATCATAACTTTTCGAAAAATTGAGATATCTTGATGTACTTTCCAGCCAATTGAAGCTGAATCATGCACCTTTGAGGAAAAAAATATTAGATTCCATTCATGTAATATGAAATGCTTAAGTGCGGTAAGTGAAATGGGCAATAAATCATGTATTGATATGAGAGCATTTTATTATTGAAAAACTTTTTTTTCTTATAAGCTGTATTATTTGCAACTTATAATTGTTAATTCTACTTTTATAGATAAAATTATACGTTCTTAAATTAAATTATTGTTTTCGTATACGTACTACTCGCTCAGCTAACGATGTTCCGGTTTGCACTGATACTAAGAAAAATATACGTAATTTAGAAAAAAAACTTCCAATTCTGTCGCTCCATTACGCAAAAAAAACATGTTAAAATCAAAAACATTTTCGCTTACCTGCGTTTTTTGGCAAACGCGATCTGTAAACGTGGGTCATTTATGTCCCACCCGAATTCTGTCCGCTCGCTGTGACCGTTCACTGGCAGCTGGGGCCTTGCATTTTCCGTGTCAAGTACCTCTCTCATGCAAGTTTTTTTAGGTGGGGTTGGCGGTCCCCACCGCTTGTTCGTTTGGAAGTTACAGGTGGGAACAATTTTGGATAGGACAAAAATGACCCAGGGTTACAGACGAAGGGTTAATATATAGCACTACAAGAACAAAAATAATAGCATGGTGGGCTTATAAAAAAATAGAAATTTGACGAAAAAAATCGGGGTGTGTGCAATCACACGCCGTGGAAATGAATACTTGTATGCAATTCGCTGACGCGACAAATTATTTCTGCCGATGAATTAAGAGAGAGAAAGAGAGAGAAGCCTAACACCAAAACTAATAATCCCAAAATATTGTTAAAATTGTTTGGGTTGTGATTTTTTTTATTGGTATTCCGTTAAATTGTTATTATTTTAATTATTATTTTTGGTGGCCTCCGAACGTCTCCAAACGTCTTCCGAGACCATGGCCCCTTGGAAGTCTACTAACATTTTCCGCACGGCTTAAATTTTTTCTCTTTTGTTTTTGGAAGTTATTATTTTTTTAGAAATCGGGTTTAATTATATTTTTTTTAAATTGTTTTTTCAACTGTTGTTGTTATTATTATTATTATTATTATTATTATTATTATTTAATTACTATTCTTTTTATTGTTAATTTTCTAATTTGTTATCATTTCAATTGTCAATAGTTCCCTTATTATTATTTTTATTATTGTTTTTTTTTATTGTCTTCTTACATTGGCTGCATGCAGGCTTTGATTTCTTTTTGTTAGAAATTGAGATTATTTCGGTAAAAATTGTGTTTCTTTTTATTTTTTATAATTTTAAAATTGTTTTTGTGGTTTATTTTTTTATTTTTTTTCAAATTGTTTTTATAATTTTTATTAAATTGTTATTATTTTCATTCTTGATATTTTCATTATTTTTATTTTAGTTTTTGTCTATTTTCCGAAGACTTTCGCAGAACCTCTGAAAAGGCCTCCGGATGCTTTCAAAGTCTAATTACATCGGTCGACAGGCTTGGATTTTTTCTTTTTCTTTTGTTTTTCGAAATTGTCATTATTTTTGAAGAAATTGTTTTTTTTACGATTTTAATAGTTTTTGTTATTTTTTTGCACTGTTATTATTTTAATTGTTATTATTTTAATGGTTAATATTTCCATTATTATTATTTTTGCTGTGGTTTTTTTCTCCAAAGGCTTTCGCAGAGTCTATAATAACTAGTAAAATGTTAACACTCTATATAACACGTATACACGGGCATACTGTGCTGTGTATCGCTCTCTCTCTCTCTCTCTCGCTCACACGTCACTATTTCTCTCGCTTCTTGGATAGAATGACGCGCAACGACGCGCACGCGCGCTGCTGTCCTATATACGTACTAAACACGTACAAGGCGGGCACGCTATTAATGGCCTATCGCTCTCTCTCTCGCTCACACATCACTCTTACTCTCTCTTATCGTATTCCTCCATTCTCTTGTCCCGTAAACGGACAACGGACGGCTTTTGTCGCATAAGAAGTATTCACTTCAAAAAACTTTTTTCTAAAGTAAAGATATGCTGTGATACTTTTTATTCAAGCCAAATAATCATAAGCTTCATATTATAAAAGAACATCGGATGAAACATCAGAGCATCGGATGAAACATCTTTCTCATCATCGTAGATTATACGGCATCTAATTATTCAAAGAGAATGTTACACAGGAAAACAGTTAAGCAGGAAAAAATATCGCACAAAATTGTTGCACTCGACCTTACTTGACCCACTGAGGGCGTGACCACTCGTCTTTGGACGGCTACTACATAAAAACTTATTGTCTTGGAGTGATGCTATAAACTTAAAGGAGTAGTGGCATCGTCCAACTACACCGAGAAAAATTTTTTTGTTGAAAATGCAAAAATTTGTTTGACTCAACCAAATATTTGTTTCCGGACATTCAACGAGATCATTTTGGTAATTCAACAAAGATACAGTGGAAGTTTTAGTTAAATCGGTTAAATCGTTGCTTGAATGGGCAAAGTTTCAGTTCAATCAAATAAATATCTTTCTACCAAATAAATTGGGTGATTAAAAATACGAATTGTTTTTTTGTTACAGCTAAATTTATTTAGTTAAAATATACTAGAAATCAACGAAATATTTCTGTACAGCAATTCAGTAACGTGTAAATTGGACTAAACTGTATCTGGAAATTGACCAAATAATTTCGTTCACCTCATATCTTATGGTTAATCAAATCCATTTGTTGAATTAATTATAGTTTCATTATTTTAAACAAATTAATATTGAATCAACAAAATCTTTTTCAACTAAATGGATTTAGTGGTTTTAACTGAACTTTTTTCTCAATGTAAAGACAGATGTCGCTAGAGGTCCCATTTTTTTTAAATTTACGTATTTAAAATTAAGGAAATTTAGGTCTGGGCCGCAGTATGTCAAGTAAAGGTTATACTTTTATTTTGTTCTCTATACTCTGAGAAATCTCAAACATTCGATCGCGTGTCTTCCCACGTTTACCTTGCACATTGTCGGATCTATTTTGATAGCCTTTTTCTTCATGCCCGATTGAATGCTCTTGAGATTGTAAAAAAAAAAAACATCTTGAAAAGCATTGAACACTCTTACGTTCTATTCGCAGAACATTTCGTTGGATAGGATCGACGTTTGCACCCTCGCAATTTTTCTCCTCCTGATGGTTTCGCGAAACCTCTATTTTTATGGCGTTTTGAAATTTATATTGCTCGATTGGAATGAGGGTTGATAGAGATACGGTGTATATGGAGCATTCCATACCAATTTGACCTGGGTCTGACCCTCGACCCCTCGAATCTGGTTTCCGATTTTTCATAATGTCTAGGCTTTTGTTTCAACCCGTTTTTTTAGCTTTTTGAGCAAAACAAAGTGAAACATAAGAAGCAGAGGTCCATTTACTGTAGACTGTTGCTTCTTATTTTTTTCATTTTTTTTTTGCTCAAAAAACGGGTTGAAGCAAAAGCCCAGACATTATGAATTTTACACCAACATTTTTTATATCTGACACTGTATTTTTGGGAATTTTTCCAGATTTTTCGATTACAGCCATCGAGGTGTTAAAAAAAAAATCAAAAATTCATAACGCGCGCAAATTTATTTTGAAAAATCTGAAAAAATTGTAATTGCTTGATAGAGTAAGAGCAATGATAGGAAAAATCGGGGACCAGATTTGAGGGGTCGAGGGTCAAACCCAGGTCAAATTGGTATGGAATGCCCCATATACGGGAGAGTCATCTATTCTTTGTTTTTATGGATTATTTTCTATGTATCGATTTTGTAATGTTGGTCTAGGTTTTGTATGGAGTTTGGTTTTATGGGAAACCATCGATGGTTCTAACACGATGTACCACGCAATATCGACAGTGGCTTTTCCGCGCCAAGTAATAAATAATAAATGGATATAGAATGTCGAGGAAAATCATCGTAAAGGTACACGTAAAAATCCTCCAGTTTGGAGAGTTCATTTTGAAAAGCTTCTTCTAGGAAATCTCACATGAGTATTTTTGTCATTCTGACACATCCACGAGACATTTCCTTAGAATACGTGCCTCCATTTTACAAAAGGAAAAACAAGAATTGCTTCAAGTAGGTTTTTAGTTGATTTAAGATTCAATTAACATTTAATTAAAAAAATGACACCGATTTTGTCGCAAAAAGTCAAGAAAGAAAAGTTAAGTTTGTAGAAGAAAGAAAAGTCAAGTATCTAACAATTTAATTTTCAAGTAACATATAAACGTCGAGTCGCTGCCGCGACTCTCGATTTCAAGGAAATCGGAAATTGGCTTTTCCACGCGAGATAATAAATAAATGTATCGAGAAATTAGTGAAAAATTGTCGTAAAGGTACACCTAAAAATTCTTCGGTTGTCGGGTTTATTTTGAAAAGCTTCTCCTATAGAAAATTTGTCAGTGCTGGGCAAAGTACCGGAAGGAATTTCAAGTAGAAACTACAAAGTACCGTAAGTACTTCAAGTACTACTTACTTATTACTTGAAGTACTCAAGGTTTGAGGTACTTGAAGTACAAGTACTTGAAAAATCGAATATCAAATACTTTTCAAGTTTTCAGGTATATCTCGCAGGTTCTAGTACTTACAGTTCATTTCTTATTCTCATATTATTTTTATTCGAGTACTTTGTGTATTAAAACATATTTTCACCTTGTGCAATACACTGAGATTAGGCTTTCGGCAGATTCGAACGGAAGTATTTTAACAAAGAATTAAAAATAATTCAAAAATAGCATTGACGATTGTAATTATGATTTATTTTGATACAGATCTGAAAAATAAGAAATAAAGAATGTAATAAATGAATTGTTAGAACTACTCCAACTCCGTGTTCGTCTTCAAAAAACTGTTGCAGGCGACAGTTGAGGGACACACCGTGGGTAGATTCACAGAAAAATCGGCAAAACTAGGCCGATGTGCGTACTGAAAAATGCAATGGTGATTCTTAAGTTTTTAACCTCGCTGATTTCAAATCTGGAATCAAAATTTCGAAAAAACAAAATGGCGGACCGGAAGTGACTATCTGCGTTACTAGAAAGAATCCGATTTGAGTAGGGATCGGTAAATTAGCGGTTTGAAAGTCACTGATTAAAAATCTCAAATCCAAATTTTGAAAAAACAAAATGGCAGACCGGAAGTGACTATCTGCGTTACTAAAAAGCATCCGATTTGAGTAGGGATCGGTAAATTTGCGGTTTAAAAGTCACTTATTGAAAATCTTGAATCAAAATTTCGAAAAAACAAAATGGCGGACCGGAAGTGACTATCTGCGTTACTAAAAAGAATCCGATTTGAGTAGGGGTCGGTAAATTTGCGGTTTAAAAGTCACTTATTGAAAATCTCTAATCAAAATTTCGAAAAAACAAAATGGCGGACCGGAAGTGACTATCTGCATTACTAAAAAGCATCCGATTTGTGTAGGGATCGGTAAATTTGCGGTTTAAAAGTCACTTATTGAAAATCCTGAATCAAAATTTCGAAAAAAAAACAAAATGGCGAACCGAAAATATATTTTTATCTTACTCATAAGCAACTTTTGCTATCAGAAATCAATATTTGTGTTTCGAAGGTTGTTTTTTATAAATTTTGAATGAGATTTGGGGAAAACAAAACGATTGTCTGGAAGTGAGGGAAAGTTTTCAAATAATTTCGGAAAATTAGTTATAAATCATTTTTAACGAATTTTATTGCTAAATACATTTGAAACAGCAATCGACACTTAACGAATTAAATTTTACCGAAAATAATACGTGCGTTACATAGAATAATTAATAATTAATAATAATAATAATAATATTAATTATTAATAATTATTCCTATTATTCAATATTAATCATAATCGTCAGCGTCGGAATCGCGATCGCCGTCGTCAGAGGAATTGGTGGATTCTGATTCGTCACTCGTGTATTCCATTAATTCACCTAAACCATACTTATCGCGAGAACTATCGGTACAGAGCAAAAGTTGCAATGCTTCTGGTGATAAACTTTTTGCTTTTTTCGGATACTGCTTGCCCATGCTCGATATGTACGGATCTGAAGTTAAGAGGAGTCGATTGAAAACGTCTTGCATGGTCGCTGTTCTCGAGTGTTTTCGAGCAAAACACTCGCGATATTTTTTAATATCCTTGTTACGGGCTTCCTCTGCGTCTTCTGACATTTGCCCGATAGGAAGCGGGGACCATTCAATTATCAAAGGACCGTGAATCAAAACTTTGTGAACCGTAGTTGGCATGCAGTACCAAGAATACAAAGTTACGAACATTTCGGCGGTTTCAAGACTATATTGTTTGAAAGCAGTTACATTTACGGCAAAGCCACTTGAAAGAACTTGCAATATTATGTGGAATCTTTTCATAATATTCTCGTCCAAACCCAAAATTCTTGATGAAATTTGAGTATTTTCGAAAAAACGTCGCGCAGTGTTTCCGTCGTTACTGCTACCAAACCCTTGTTTCGGTTTATCAACATCAAGATGCAACTCTTTCTTGAATGCGGCTTGAATAACTCGTTTTCGCTCAGCAACTACTTTTTTTTCTTAATCTTTTCGAGTTTGCCACTTGTGAACACCGATTTTATAGCCGATGTGCAAGAAGCACTCAAAAAAACGGATCCACGCATGCAACGTTGATAATCCAAGTTCGAGTCGAGTTCTGTCAACGTCTACAGTTTTCATCAGCTCTATGTCATTAAATTGCGATGATGTGAGATTGCATATATAGCAACGCATTGCGGATTTTGTAGTTGTCACGGAGTTGCAAACTTTGCCGTCAATCATAGTGAAATACAGCTCGTATTTAACAGTAACTTCCTTCCCGTTAATAAATGTCGTAAAAGGGGTGAGAGACTCGATCTGATTATCAACGTGTTGCCGTTCCTGAATCGTTGACGACACAGTTTCTTTTAAAAATTTAATTCTGATAGGGCGACAATACCGTGGAGATGAGGGCCTGGAATTTTTCCAAAGGACGAATTCTTTTTTTGAGATATCCGATCCTAAAATTTGCAATGGAGCTAAAGACGTTAAAAATATACGCGCATCAGAACTCTCAGCATTCGTAAACTTTTGTTTGTATTCACTGTGCCCAGAGCTTCCACCACAACCCCATTTACAAATTAGTCTTAAATTCTTCGATTCTTCAGGGCGCAAAGAGTTAATCACGTCAGTTTGCAACTTTAGAATTCTGTCGCAAGTGTGATCAATCAAAGACTGTAATTTCACTTCGGCTAAAGTCTCAGTTACCGTTATATCTGAAGGGTAACAACGGTTTTTAGCAGCAACGACTTTTGCGTACGATGGATAAATAGCAACTTTTTTATTTCTCAAAGATCGCCTGATGTCTATGTATTGCTGTTTTGTTAGTTTTGCATTTACAAAATCTATCAGTGCTTCATCTCCAGACATCTCAACTAGCCGTGGATCTATCGACGATTCATATGCTGTTCGGTATCTCGCAGCTCTTGAGGGAGATTTTGTTGTGATGTTTTTTAAAATAGTGGCAGCATCGTTTAATCCTGCAGAACTGAGTCTCATCCTGGTGGCCAAACTTAATTCCTCCACGCAATGCTTTTCACTGACTTCTAAAGCCCTTCTTTTCTTGGTACGTTCACTCGACTCTTCGAAACTCAATTTTCGAGGTCGCCCAGATACACCTGAAGTTGATGGCTCTCCAATTGGTTTCGTACAATTCTGAAAAAAATAGCGCGAGCGTTATACTATACATCTTGACCCATAACTCGAGTTTTCGAAACATCAATAAAATTAATTACCAAAATAGTTATTGAAGTTTGCAACCATTTTTCATTTTTTTTTAAAAATGCATCGTGGCTTCTGTGCACTTCGAGCCATCTACTTTTGATATTACAAAGTAATTTTTTTAATGAATCCTTTTCATTGTTGTCAATCGTGAAAGATTCGGATGACTCAAGAGTAATTTTTTCCTCAACAATCTGAAGTTGCTCATCCAGGCACAATTTAAATTTCTCCTTAATCATTCCAAAAATATCCTGATAAGTGCACGTGTAATCCATGGCACGTGAACCGAGAATAAAACAAGTATGATAAACATTTACTAAAAATGAATGTGTTCATGGGAAAAATTTTAATCTAATTGTAAATGATAGAATAAATTATTGTAACATTTTGAACACCCGTTACATGAATCATGACTCTTTACGAATAGATCACTGGGTAGAAAATTATTTTATATTTCACAAGGACCGGCTATTGTCCCCAGCAGGTATACGTTTACCTGCTGGGGACTATGCGCCCAGCCTGAACAAAGAAGCCAAGCGTTGCGCGACATGAGAATTCCGGTTCCCAAAGCCAGATATGCAACAATCTGCAGAATTTTTTTTATAAATTCTAATCTTAATAACATTATCAATAGGCTACAATGTTCAAAAGTCTGGGATCTCCTGGGATCACAACTATTTTTATACTTCTTTTGGAAAAATAAATTTACAAGCTTGCTTAAAATGCATACATTGAACACTCTTTTATACATACAATATTTCAAATTTCAAAAAACTATTTGACATGATAATATTCTAAATACCTTCAAGATTATCTCCCATTTTGCCGATTTGGAATCGGTAGCGTAGAACAAAATATATTTCACTTTGCGCGAATCGAAAATTTCAGCGTACAAAATCGCTACGTTCTTCACTCTCGAACGGTCGAGTTCAGACTGTCGTAAGTCGAGTACCGCGAAGGGTAGGGACCGGTCCTTTTACAATAGGGCGTACAAATACCTGGTCTTTGAAATGACATACATAGAAATACGAAATGAGAACACTGAATTTTTGGGTTTTGCCGATTTTTCTGTGATTCTGCCCACAGTGCGGTGGCACGCGCGAGACAAGCCCTTTGTTACCACCATTACGATCAAACACTTGATAAAATTCACAGCGTCACACTGTCATTTTGACTGTCTGAATCCAGTGGCGCGAAAATAAAAAGATATATATAAATATACAAAATGCACGTGCACGCTAGAAATTACTGCGCCACACTGTAAAATTTAATGATTCATTCTGTATTCAATACAGTGTACACTGTGTATCTTGCAGTTTGTATACAGGAACCGATTCAGTGATTTCATGTAAATTCTACAGTCAAATTTCTTTACCGGGCACACTGGTTTATCCACAACTCCAGCCTGTAAATAAGCCATTGTACACTGTAAAAACCTCAGTGTGCACAGATAATGTCATGAATTGTCGAAAGAAGAGTGAATTTACAGCGTCACACTGTAAAATTTAATGAAACACCCTATGTTCAATACAGTGTACATTGTAACCCTTGCAGTTACGTGCAGGAAAAAAATCAGTGATCTCATGTAAATTCTACAGTAAAATTTTTTTACTGGTGACACTGAATTATTCACATACCAAATTGTAATTAAGCCAGTGTACACTGTCAAAATCTCAGTGTGTCACAGGAAAAGTCATCATTTTGGTAGGATAGGATCTACATTTCTGTGTTCTTCTGTAAAATTAAATATGTCACCCTATTTTATATCCAGTTTATGCTGTGATTTCCGCTGTTTCTTGCCTCCCGAGTCCAATGCGAACTGGGCCCCCCTGTAATATTAACTGTTCCTTTTTTTCCGTGTAAATACTAACTTTTTAGAAAAATTAGAAACATTTTGTCACTAATTACTAAATTTTTTGGAAAAATTGAAAATATTTTCTTCCTAATAATTAATTTTTTAGAAAAATTACTAATATTTTTCCACTAATTTTAAATTTTCATTAAAAATTAGTGCCATTTTTTGACTAATTTTCAATTTTTCGAAATAATGATTGATATAATAAAAATCGTTCTATTTATTTCAGAACTCAAAAATTCAGGTTTCCATTTTTTTTAAAGTTGACCTTGAAATCACCTCGAAGGTCATCGTCAAGGTCACGATCAAGGTCACTACGAAGTGCACCTTGTTAAAATTAATAACGTTACTCGTTACGAAAGAATTTGAAAAGCTTCTATTCCCAGAGGAATCCGTACCTTGTTTACGTTTAATTGACCTTAGAGTGACCTTCAAGGTCTATTTGACGTGGGACAGAGAAAAAATGAGAAAACCATGAGCAAAATTTCAATTAGTACGGTTAGTATTTCCGTTCCTCATCGAGTTTTTGTTCTTGCAACTGAACAAAAAAAAACCACGCATGACTCTCAAATACATCCGAATAATCACTTGGGTTGGATGAGAATGTTATCGTAAATTAATTTTATCCATTTGGATTTTGTAAAATTCTCTCAGCTTTCGTTTCTTTGTATTCCGAGATCCCAAAATCTTGTTAGAGTTCTGCACGTAAGAGTAAAAGAAAATATTAGCAGTCAATAGTTTTCGTGGAACAAAAGAAGCGCCGAAGAAAAAGAAAGAGCGAGAGAAAGGCCAAGGGCTTTTTCGAGATTAGCTCGGTAAGCTTTTGAGTTCTCGAAGTTGTTAGGTACACTCGGTTTTAAACTTACAGAGTAGGTATGTGTGTCATATACAGTGATATGCTGGGTTCGATAATTATCCAAAAAGCTCTGAAAAGTAGCTAAAGGTACTTGCCTCTTAACTATACTTTCTTAACATCTTTCGGTCCCTTCCCGTTAACTCTCAGCCCTCGAGCGAATTTTATGCAATATTCCATCCATCAAACAACTTGCGTTCTCCCTTATCCACGCCCGAAAACCGCGCGGAATTTCAGACGTTATATATGGGGCATTCCATCCCAAATCGGACAGTTTGAAAAACTTTTTTTTTTTATTTCCTCAATTTTTTTATATTATCGAGTACCCATCAAAAGACCCTTCCTGTTAAATCTTCAGATTTTTTTGATTACCCGTTCAAAAGACATTAAATTAACAAAAAAACCGCTTTTTTTTTGGTATTTTGGTCATAACTTCTTTAAAAATGGTGCAAATTGAAAGTTTTTTTTTCAAAATTTTAGCTTTTTTATGGCCCTTTCAGAAAAAAATACAACAGAAATATTCGACGTGTTTTTGAATGAGTTTTTTTGAGTTTTAAACGTAAAATCGCGTTTTTAAAAGTGAATGTCATTTTTTATTTTTTATTTATTTTTTTGTTCCAAATATCTGTCTATTCAACAATTTTTAAGACTAGTCCGATCGTGGGATCTCAATGACTACTATTTTTTTGGATTTTTAAAAATTAAAAAAAAAATTTTTTATAAATTATTATGAATACTAATTTTTGTTATTGTATAGTATTTTTTTCAATATTTAGATTTTATTTTGACACTTTTTTATTGCTAATCACGTTCTTAAAATTAATAATTAATCGTTAAGTCTGTTTATGAACAATAATAACATCAGTTTTTATTCATTCACGTATTTTTTTGAAAACCTTACATATACGATTATTTCCTGAATTAGAATATTCCTTTGCCAATACATTTCCGTTGCTCATTGGAATAATTGAATAAAATTTTTGTGTCCCCCTGTGATTGACTTTGCAGTATTTTATCGCAAATAAAATCTTTCTTTTGCATCTGAATAATGTTTCTCATGTGAATATTTGACAGCAATATTCGGTAGACTATTTAGGTTCAATGCCCACTCATATACAATTTTTGAACTGTTGTTATTTGCTCATCGATTAATAATTAATTTTAGAAATCTGTTAACAATGAAAAAGTGTCCAAATCAATTCAAAATGATTTAAAAAATACTATCCAGTAACAAAATTTGGTATTCATAATAATTTATGGAATTTTTTTTTTTTTAATTTTAAAAATCGAAAAAAATAGTACTCATTGAGATCCCACGATCGGACTAGTCTTAAAAATTGTTGAATAGATAGAGGTTTAAAACAAAAAATTCAAAAAAAAAAATCAAAAATGACATTCACTTTTGAAAGCGCGATTTAACGTTTAAAACTCAAAAAACTCATTCAAAAATACGTTGAATATTTTTGTTGGGTTTTTTTCTGAAAAGGCCATAAAAAAAACCAAAATTTTGAAAAAAAAACTTTTAATTTGGACCATTATTAAAGAAGATAAGACCAAAATACCAAAAAAAAGCGGTTTTTTGTTAATTCAATATCTTTTGAACGGGTAATCAAAAAAATTTCAAAATTTAACAGGAAGGGTCTTTTGATGGTTACTCAAAAATATAAAAAAATTAAGGAAATAAAAAAAAAAAAATTTCAAACTGTCTGATTTGGGATGGAATTACCCATACATATAAAAAAAAAAACTTTTCATGACCTCGCAGAACGTGGTTGGAGCTGGAATTCGTCCTCAGCGTGGAGAAAAGACGACGTGAACTTCCACTTGAAAGGGCACCAACGTTCAATCGCGCATGTCTAACTAACTCTTCTCTGCGCAGTCAACGAAGCAATATTCAGCTCTCAGTTGAGGATGAAGAATAAAAAAAAAGGTCATTTAATAAATATGGCCCTCGCGAGGTGATTCGAGAAACCACGATTATGTTTTGGAGAGAAGCTTCGAGGTACGACGCTTGGATTCGTATAATATGGAATATGGCCGCTGAAGGGCGAGCAAAAGTGGCGAGGAAAAAAAAGGTCTGACGGAAAGTAAGAAGGGAATATCCCTCTTCATTTTTCATCATCCTTTATTTTTTTTTAGCACAGCTTAAGCGGATAAAGAGGTAAGGAAAAAATGTCTCCCTTGTCGGTTGATGTCTTCATCGCTTCGTCAAGTGGTTTTTTTTCTGCCTAACTCATTTTGCCAAATTCGTCGTAAAATATACCGCAGATGGTTCTTTACTTTCTTCACCGTTTACACCGTATATAATCATGTGATCTTTTCGATTTTTCGTAGCAGGAAATAATGGAGAACATGCGGTCGCAGCGGGTAATGAGGGTCACTCTATTTATGATAGATTTGATGATTATTTCATTTTTTTCTCACGGTTATTTTTATAGAAATAAATGACGTATAATTTGCAATCCAATGATCATTGTAGTGATATAAATAAGATTTTCATAGCTGATTCGAAATTTGCTCCTCGTGGGTTTTAGACAATTGGAATATGTCAATAAAGAATCGACTTTATTTTTTTTCAAATCGGTTTTTTTTCAATTTTTTTTGTATTGAATGTACTTTTCAGAAAAAAATAGAAAAAAATTATTCAGACTGATCTTCATCGTTTTTTTTTTTTTTGAATTTTCGGAATGAAAGGAAAATATCTTGATGATTGCCACTTTTTCGTTTTTTTTCTTTTTTTTTATAGAAGCTTCGACATTTTCTGCAAATTCTCTGAAATTTTCCGAGTGGGCTTTTTTCGTTTTCTATTTTTTTTTTCAATTGAAAAAGATAATTTTCTTTTAATTCAGCTTATTTCTCATAATACTACTCTGGGGATTTTTGAGGATGTTGAGAGAACCTCAAAGTTGGAAAAAAAAATAAATGAAATTGAAAGTGGTAATCATCGAAAAAACTTCAATGTCTTTCGAAAAAGTAAAAAAAAAATAAAAGATAGTTCTGAAAAATTTTTTTATATATATTTTTTTGAAAACTACATTAAAAAAAAAAAATGAAAAAAAAAACAAATCGTTATTTGGTTCATTTTTGGATAAACAACGGACTTTCAAAAACTTTTAAGTGGTTAATTTATAATCGAATTATAACTATTGTATATAAAATTATTTAATAAACTATGTTTTTTGGGGTAATTAAACAAAAAAAAAGCAAAGGGTTGAAAAAAAAACATGAAACGAATTCCATTATAAATTAACCACGTAAAAATTTTTAAAAGCCTGTCTTTTGTCCACAAATGAACCAAATACCAATTTTTTAATTATCTTTATTTTTGAATGTAGTTAACAAAAAAGAGTAGTATAATGAGAAATAAGCCGAGTTAAAAAATAATAATTTTAATTGAAAAAAAAACTAGACCATGAAAAATGCCCACTCTGAGAATTTCAGAGAATTCGCAGAAAATGTCAAAGTTTCTATTAAAAAAAAGAAAAAATGGCAAATATCGAGAAATTTTTGTTTTTTTCCGAAAATTAAAAAAAAAGTTAAAGATTGGTCTCAATAATTTTTTTCTATTTTTTTCTGAAAAGTACATTTAAAAACAAAAATTTAGAAAAAAAACGTCCCGATAAAGGCGAAAAAACGGTCACGTACAAAAGTGCATACCGGGTCGAAAAAAAAAACATAAAAATTATTTTTTAAAAACGGAAACAAAGCTGAATTCCTTCTCGCCGAAACGCTTTTTTAAAAATTTGATTATTTTTTTTTCGACGGAGTTATGCAACTTCTAGAGCGGCAAGAAATATCGACTGGACCCGAACTTTTCGGCGCTTACATTACAAAAATGAAATTTAAAAAATCGATATTTTCAAAATATCGATTTTTTAAATTCGCAGTGAAGATTTTCAAAATACTATTTTGAAAATCTTCACAGCGAATATAAGAGCATTCCTTTAAAGCCCTTTAAAGAGCATTCCCTTTTCCACCCTAAAATGTGGCAAAGGGTCAAAGCGAGGTCTTACACTGAAAGAAATTTTATTACACTATTTGGTTTTTCGTGTAACGAAAAGTACAATAAAATCTAGCAATTTAGGGACAATCGAGGTACAATCGTAAACATTCCTATAGTAATAGGACATTATGCTATTTCTATAGATATTAATATTATCTTGAAAAGCAAGAATTACTATATGACTTTCAGAAACATTGCTATTCTACACTTGGAGAATTGAAATTGTAAATAATGATACACTGTAAAAAAAGATATGAAATTTCAAACATTTTTACTATACAACTGTTACGGAAATTCCCAAACACGGAATATGAAATGCAAATTCATACACATGTATAGTAAATTTAAAGGAGCTATATTAATTTCAATATACTATTTGAAATTTCAATATATTATTTGAAATTTCAATAGACTGTTCGAAATTAAATATATATGTATAGTAAATTTCAGAAGAGATATTAATTTCAATATACTATTTGTAAATTAGAGGAGACATATTAATTTTAATATGCTATTTGAAATTTCATATACATAGTATTGGATAATCAACAATTTTGTCTCAAATTCAATATTTGTATATTAAAATTAAAAGAGTGAACATTGAAAATTAATATCCCCGTATATGAAAATGGTTTTTATATACTTTTGAGCAATTTTAAGATACATTATTGAAAATTAATACACTCATGTCTTAAAATTACAATCAGCTACGGTAAGAAAGTCTTCAAATTTAATATAAAAACGAATATTTATGAGAGCGTCGCGGTTTTTTTCAAACAGTTTTAAGATTTCACATAACAAATGAAGGGTCAGGGGCTCTGACATTAAGTTATGAGGGGTTACTTATTTCATGAGGGGTCAGGAATCCTGGAATTAAATTTTGCAGCTTCTCATAACCTACGAGGGGTCAGAAATTAAGTTACGAGGGATTACTTAAGTTGTAAGTATTCACTTAAGTTATGAGGGGTCGGGTATTCTGGAATACAGTTTTGAGAGTTCACATAACTTATGAAGAGTCTAGCGTTCCGAAATGAAGTTATGAAAAATTACTTGAATTATGCTGGAATTAATTTTGCGGCTTTACTAAACCTACGGGGGGTCAGGGGTCACGAAATTAAGTTGTGAGGGGTCAGTTAAGTTATGAGGGGTCAGTTAAGTTATAAGGGGTCAGGTATTTTGGAATAATGTTTTGAGAGTTCACATAACTTATGAGGGGTCAGGGGTCCCGAAATTAAGTTATGAGAGGTCACTTAACTCATGAGAGGTCACGGTTTTGTGCAAACATGTTTTAAGGGATTACATAACTTATGAAGGGTTAAGGGCTCTGAAATTAAATTATGAAGGGTCACTTCATGTATGAGAGATCAGGTATTCTGGAATAAAGTTTTGAGAGTCCATATAAGTAATGAGGGGTCAGCGGCCCTGAAATTAAGTTATGAGAGGTCACTTAACTTATGAGAGGTCACGGTTTTATTTAAACCAGCTTGGAGGGTTTATACAACTTATGAGAGGTTAGAAGTTCTGAAATTAAGTTATGAGGGGTCCCTTATCTTATGAGGGGACAGGGATCATAGAAGTAAGTTTTGCGACTTTACATAATCTACGACGGGTCAGAGATCGTGAAATTAAGTTATGAGGGGTAAAGTAAGTTCTGAGGGATCACTTACGTTATGAGGGTTCATGCATTCTGAAATAAAGTTCACATAACTTATAAGGGGGCAGGGGATTCGAATTCGCAAATCAAAAACCAACTTTCATGCTCATTCAAAAGCATATACTATTATTTTTTCGGCATTCCAGCATTCATATATCATACAAGTTGAGGGACTTCACAAGTAGTCGATAGCGTAATAGGTAGCGTGTTAGGTAGATAGGTAGGATGGTAGGTAGGGTCGAGTGTTCGATTCCCGGTCTCAGAGAGAAATAAGATCGGACAATTCGTGCAAATTTTTGTTTTTTTTCGATGAATTTCTTTTTGGGGCCGGTAAACTATGCATATTAAATTATTTTGCAAGGGCTATATATTTTTTATAACATATTTAACAACAATTAATTCAGCTACGGTAACGTAATTTTCTTGAAATGAATATGAAAATTCAGACATGTAATGTGATTTTAAAATAATCGCATATATTAATTTTAATACACATTTTTTTAATAATAATATACCCGAAATTGAAATTTCAATGGCATGTATATGATTTTTCAAATACATCAGTATTTTAAAATTCAGCTCCATACTTTTATTCTTCAAATTCGGGTCCATGAATTTTCAATATTGAAATTGAAATTTCATACACGGTATCCGCAAAAAAACTTCCTACAATGTATATTAATTTTAATACAGATTTTTTTAACAGTGCGTAGTGACTCTTTGGAAATTTTGCTAGGATAATTTCAAAACTTGTTACTTAAAATAATATAAGCTGCAATGAATATATCAAAATTTACTATTCTTAATAAGAACGCACTTTCAAATGAGAAGCACTTGTACCTTTGGTAACGCGGACTTGAGGAAAATCGTAAAACACTCCCGAGTGGAAATTTGATTCCGGCTGGGATCAGGGACACCTCAGGCTGGCCTTACAACAACATCCGGCACTGATCAGGCTACATATCAGGTCCTGATGAGATTATATCTCAGGCTACATGTCAGGAGAATAACGCTATTACCGGACAGGCTGGGATCAGGCTCCTCATCCGGTCCTGATCGCGCACAGTTCCTAGCCTGATCAGCCGCCTTATCTGGTCTTGATCGAGCACAGTTCCTGCCTGATCAGGCGCCTTATCTGATCCTGATCGCGGACGGTTTCTAACCTGATCGGGCGCTTTATCGCTTATTCATTTTATTCCACAAAAATTTTATGTGTTTATAGGGTATAGGTACAGTACGAGAAAGTCAGCAAAGGGCTTTTCGTAATAGGGCTTCTCGCGAGGTTTCATTCCTCGGGGTAGAGAAGTAAATTTTCATGCTCGTGGTTGTATATATAAGCATACTACTCACATCATCCGTATGGAAGCGAGCGTCCGCCGTACTGCGATATCTCGCGGCGAGTCTCGGAACTAACACTCCTACTCCGTTCCAGATCAGGGAAGTATCAGGCTAGCCACATTATTCGGACCGCAGTTTTTTTTGCTGGTCCTCAGCACCACCTGATCTGTCCCTGACATGGATAATGTAAGGCTAGCCAGACCTATATCATACTGAAATATGATCCGTCTGGGATCTGTGCGTGATCAGGCTACCCTGATAAGGCTATCCTTACTGATGCCTGATCAGGTCTTTATACGTTATTAGAGGTTAGCCGGATCAAATTTCCGTTCGGGTTTTTTTGCCGATCCTTAGCACCACTTGATCTGTCCCTGATCAGGCTATCCTTACTGATGCCTGATCAGGTCTTTATACGTTATTATAGGTTAGCCGGATCAAGTTTCCGCTCGGGTTTTTTTGCCGGTCCTTAGCACCACTTGATCTGTCCCTGACATGGATAATGTAAGGCTAGCCTGGCAATCTTGTCATACCAAAATATGATCCGGCTGGAATCTGTGCGCGATCAGGCTATCCTGATCAGGCTATTCTTACGGATGCCTGATCAGGTCCTTATCCGTTATTAGGCTAGCCGGATCAAATTTCTGCTCGGGCTATTGTTAAAGTTGCCGAATGTTCTCGAGCTGACCCGAGTTCGGCCGAGGGAAAATTCACATATATATGTATTAGACTGGCCGTTATTTGGCGTTAAAATTAATTTGACCCCTGCCACCCCCCAAATCGGTTTGAAATACGTAAAAACTAACGCTGTAATTTTTTCAGATTTTTAAAAAAACGTTTAGCCCCTGACCACGGAGGTTGAAGTTTTCCATTTAAAATACATGGGGTTTTCCTGCGTTTGCAGTCACTATTTTACTGTGGGCCTAAATATGTTTGTAAAATCTTGAAATTTTCAGAGATTAGTTTACAAGATTAGTTGCTACATGGAACAAATTCCCGAAACCCCTCCCCTCAAAATGTTGTATAACATCACCATAATAATTATAATTTTTCTTTTTTAAATTTTTAATTTTTTTGTTTTCCTAGTTTTTTTTATAAATGCATTGAAAATATAATAATGACCCGGATAGCCCCGCGCGACAGTGCCGTTGGAAGATTTATGAAACTCGAGCCGGTAGATCTCGCGATTATTTAATAAAATAGACGCAAAAAAGGAGACAATACTTAAGAATTTGAAACTCGTTTAGAAAATTATTTCATGTTAAATACATTTATAAAAAAAACGAGGAAGGAAAAAAAATAAAAAATAAAAAATTATAATTATTATGGTGATGTTATACAACATTTTGAGGGTAGGGGTTTTGGAAATTTTACCATGTAGCAACATGCTTGTAAACTAATCTCTGAGAATTTCAAGATTTTACAAACATATTTAGGCCCACAGTAAAATAGTGACTGCAATCGCAGGAAAACCCCATGTATTTTAAATGGAAAACTTCAACCTCCGTGGTCAAGGGTTAAACGTTTTTTTGAAAATCTGAAAAAATTGCAGCGTTACTTTTTACATATTTCAAACCGATTTGGGGGGCGGCAGGGGTCAAATTAATTTTAACTTCAAATAACGGCCAGTCTAATATGTATTGTAATGGAACGACCTCGGGCCTGCCACGATCTCCTCACTTCGCTCGAGATCCGCTAGGTGACGATGGTCGACGCGCGCTCTCGCGCCAGCGAGACAGTCATCGGGCACCGACAAAGTGCGGTGTACGAGGACCTCAATTAACATTAACTTGTTGGAACATTACCCGCGCTCGGTAGTCGCGCAGTCCTATGGACCAAAGACTACTTATTTAAATCAAATCACCATTGCACTTCGGTGGTGCTCGTGCTCTTTATGGGAGCGAGGATAAATAATAGCTTTCACTTGACCGATCAATTTCATGATTAATTAGTTAAGTAAAAGCTGGGAGGCTCATAGCTGTAGCTATGAGCCTACCGCGACGGATGTGATTTTAAGAATAGTGGTTTAGAGAGATTACAATGCGCTGATACGAAATCCCGCAAGATCTTATTTTACTTATTGCAAAGTACTATTTTAATTTTTGCAATTCGAGCTCAGAACGATTGCTCTAAGTTTACCAAAAGGTGAAATATTTTATTTCGCTATTTGTAAAGCACTATTGTAATTTTTGCTATTCGAGCTCAGAACGATTGCTATAAGTTTACCAAAACGTGAAATATTTTATTTCGCTATTTGCTAAAGCACTATTGTAATTTTTGGTATCCGCGACTATAGGAAATTATATCTTTTCGTTACACGAAAAACCAAATAGTGCAATAAAATTTCTTTCAGTGTAAAGATTGATATCTTCCAGGAGAACGGCCCAACGGCAATTATCGACGCTAACTCTTCAAAAAGTCTCACGGGCCATTGCCAGTAGCCAAAGATTGGCGAGAGGCTCACGCCGAGCTTTAATCTCCCTCGGATACGAATCGTTCACTCACATCCGACGCTCACTTTTTTGCGGTTAATCGATCAGCCGCGAATTCGTTCTCACGCGAATCGTCGGTTCGGCGAAAGGTGCGCCGAATCACGCGCCTTTGGCCTTTTTATTTCCATTGTTTCTTCCAATTTCATGTGCCGGAGGAAAGCTTAAAGTCATTTGCAATAAAACCGACAGAGAGAAAGAGAGCGGGAAAGAGAGAGAGAGAGAGAGAGAGAAAGAGAGAGAGAGAAGTTGTGTGTGTGAGAGAGAAGCGATCGGGATTCGTCGATGATCGATAACGGCTGCAAACTTCCTCCACCACTTCCGCCGACTTTTGACCCACCTCTGGCTCTTTTCTCCGTTACATCGAAGCCGAGGAGTTTGATGAAAAAGTACTCTGAGGACACAATTTCTCCCCGTCGATGCAGTCCCGTTACTTTCATTGGTTTTCCAGAGTGCGGAAACTCAAACTTGTTGATTGAAAAGTAGCAACTAGCGGTACGAACGTTTCGCGAACTTTCATATCCGGCAAGAGGAATTCGATAAGCATCAATATAGCTCGCGTTAAACGTACTTTCCGTATAATCCGCTGTATTAAGGAGCCCACTGTGACGGGTTCAATCAATTGATTTTTTTTTACATCTTTTGCAAGAAAAACATCTTAAAAATATACACTAGTGGAAAAAATTAAAGGATCAAAAAATTTTCCCAAATTTTTAGTGGTTTCTAACATAGCTGTATCTCAGTAAAAAATAGTCGTATCGAGGTCTAAAAAAAAACATTTTGAAGCTTGAAGTTTCTAGTTTTCAGATCTTTTAGCAAAAAAAAATCGAATCTACAGGTTTCACGCAATTATGAGAAATACCAAGAAAAAAAAATTTGGCAAATTTGCATTGCTTTTATTTTGGCTGTAATTTTTGGGAAAAAATTCCTCCAGCTAAAACATTATGAAGACCGGATAGCTTGTTTATTTTTCTTCAATTTGCTTTTTTTGAGACCTCGCTACGATCATTTTTCGCTGAGATATCAAGCTTTTACGAAAAAAGACACGTTTCTGTTTGACCATTGATATCTCAGCAACCAATGATCGCACAGAAATCAGAAGGGGCGTTTAACAAACTTGAATCAATGCTCTACAAGAATTGTCAATGGTTTTTTGAAAAAAAAAAATGTTTTCCATCCTTGCCATGAATTTGAAAAAACAGGAGAAAAAGGGCTATTTATGGTTTTTTAGAAAATCAACGGCCAAATTAAAAATATTGACAAAACGACTAATGTTGAGCGTGACTTTTACAGCTCAATATACCCACAAAATCCCTGTAAAGTTTCAATTTGATCTATCGAACGGTTTTTTTGTTTCAAGGATCAAATTTTTAAAAAAAATTAAAAGATCATGTTTCTGCCCCTTAACGTCATAATCATTATTAAAGTGGAAAACAATTTTTTTTTGCTTTTTTCACATTTTTATTGCAAACAGCGCTTAAATACACAGAAAAAAAAAATTTCGAAGAATTTTCGAATTTTTTTTATTTTTATTAATTTTATCGATTTTTTTGGTCTTACATAAATTTAAACGCTGTTTGCGATAAAAATGGCGGAAATACTCGGAAAAAAAATTCTTTTTTTTATTTTCATAATTATTTTGAAGTGTAAAGGGGCAATAAACATGATCGTTTAATTTTTTTCAAAAATTTGATTGCTTGAAACAAAAAAACCGTTCGATAGATCAAATTAAAACTTTACAGGGATTTTGTGGGTATATTGAGCTGTAAAAGTCACGCTCAACATCAGTCGTTTTGTCAATATTTTTAATTTGGCCGTTGATTTTCTAAAAAACCATAAATAGCCCTTTTTCTCCTGTTTTTTCAAATTCATGGCAAGGATGAAAAACATTTTTTTTTTCAAAAAAAACCATTGACAATTCTCGTAGAGCATTGATTCAAGTTTGTGAAACGCCCCTTCTGATTTCTGTGCGATCATTGGTTGCTGAGATATCAATGGTCAAACAGAAAAGTGTCTTTTCGTAAAAGCTCGATATCTCAGCGAAAAATGATCGCAGCGAGGTCTCAAAAAAACAAATTGAAGCTAAATAAACAAGCTATCCGGTCCTTATAATGTTTTAGCTGGAAGAATTTTTCCCCAAAAATTACAGTCAGAACAAAAGCGATGCAAAGGCCATAGCCGGCTAAGTAGGAGTGAGCGGCCCCCACGCGCATTCGTTCCAATTTTTGGCCAAAAGTTGCGTTTGATAGATTACAAACTCACCCTAAATTTCAACCATGTAGCTGCACTAGGAACAAATATAAAAATACAACTAGCATTTTTGGAGAAGATTTTTTTTCTTAGGATCTATTGAACCAATTTTCATGAAAAAAATATATGTTATTAATATATTCAAGGCCATTTATAGAAAAAAATCAAAAATTCAATCCCACGAACGAAACTACCCGAAAAAAATTATTTCAGTTTTCGTGATTTTTTTTCGATTACTCGCTCACGGAATACAATTATCAGTTTTTTTCTATTAAACTATCGGACCTCTTTCTATAACATATAATTTTTCCAAGTCGATCGAAGTGGTGGAGCATAGGTAAAAAAAATAAAATACACTTTTTTTGCACATTCTTTTTGTTTTCGATGTCATGATAACTACAAAAAAAATTCCGTACTGTTATGATCGAGCGCAGTAGAGTTTCCTTGTCAGTTTTATCGAAAACTTTACCACAAAAGCATGAAGCTTTACGCAAAGCTTTTCTATGATAGTTTATCTCCGTGTTCGGCTACTTGGCAGCGTCCGGCAATCGCAAGACGCGACGCGCTGCATTTAAGAGGATGTGAAAGACCTGTATTACCATCGTTGCAGACTCGAATTTTCGAACAAATGCCATTTTCAAATCATTCAACCAAATGGGCTGAAATTTTAGGACGTCATTACGGTAATAGTATTCTGGGGCCTGAAACTCAGAAAATTTCGATAGCGCAAACAAAAATTACAGTTTTATCATCAGGTGGAATCTGTAATGCAGAAATAGATTTCCCGATGTTTCCCGGCTATGGCCTTTGCCAAATTTTTTTTTCTTGGTATTTCTCATAATTGCGTGAAACCTGTAGCTTCGAATTTTTTTTTACTCAAAGATCTGAGAACTAGAAACTTCAAGCTTCAAAATGCTTTTTTTTGGGTGGGGTTCAAAGAGTCGACTAACCAATATTTCGAACGGCCGAAATCCCGAATTTCACGATTACGAGCGTTCGAATAACGAAGCGCCGAAATCCCGAACGCCAGAAAAGCGAAAGCGGAGAGAGCCGCCCCATGCGTAAGAGAGAGAGAGATGCGCCTCTTCTCTCTCTTACGCATGGGGCGGCTCTCTCGACTTTTTCTTTTCTGGCGATCGGGATTTCGGCGCTTCGTTATTCTAACGCTCGTAATCGTGAAATTCGGGATTTCAGACGTTCGAAATATTGGTTAGTCGACTTTTCGACCCCCACCCTGATTAATGTAAGTATATTTTTTTTTTAAATGTGTTGTCAAAACTTCAAACGTGTTTTCCTCGAAACCACGTTTTCGAAATTCCGGGGAAGCACCGACTAAAGATAATTCAAACGATTTGGATAAAAATTTTACCCGTTATTTTAGACACACATAGCAAAATACCTTATCTTTGAAACATTTAATTTTTTTAATAATAAATACATTCTTTTGAACAATTGTTTTTAAAAAAAATCGATTTCGAAGACCTTTTTGTTCGCAGGTCCGCCATTTCGTTTTGTTTTTTTTTTAAATATGCATATTATAGGTTAGTTCATTAGAATTAAGCCTACACAACAATAATGTCTTTGGTTTTTTTTATTTCAGATGACTACGGAAGACTGTGTGCTTCCCCGAAACAAGTCACATTTTTTTTTAGGACTTTGACACGTACAAAATCATAAACAAATTCATGTAAAATTGAGTAAACAAAATTTTTTTTGTACTCTTCAAGATGCAAATAACAAAATGTGAAAATTAAAAAATTTTATTTTGCATTTTTTTTGTTATTTAAAAAAATTAATGAAAAAACGTCGAAATTTCGGTCATCACACTGGACTACTACCTCAAGAGACTGAAAGAATTTCTCTGGGAAGTATGAGGCGCGAATTCTGAAGCTAAAAACTCCATGCACGTGCACGTAAGTCAACCTGGAATTTTCCGAGGTTCATTTTCCGCGCTGGCGTATTCACGAGAAAAATCAACCTCTTCGTATATGTCAAAGGCCGCGGGCAAATCAATCTAACAGAAAAGGCTGTTGTCGCTTCAATTGGCAAGATTTCTAATCGATAATAGCGCACAATTTCGACGATATTTTAAGGGGTTACATGGGTTTAAAAATGTCAGAAAATCCATTTTTTAATTTTTATCTAATGGCACAATGAGTCTAAAATATTTTCCCAAAGTATGAGTCAATTAGAGTAAAAATCTAGGAGAGGCAGCCTTTAAAAATTCTCCTCATTACATATTCACACTTTAATTGTTCCCTAAATCGGACTATCTCCAATGCTCCTTCAAACGTTACCTCAATTAAATCAACCCCTTAATAAGCATCCACAAGCTATATATTTTCTTAACTCTATTCGGCTATTGTTGAAGTCGATGATTTTCGCTTTTTCATCAAGGTCATTCATCAACGTCTATTTATTTACCATTTAAGCGTCCCTTTCTTTCAGGACCCTTCTTTACACTTCTGAAGATTTTTAACTTTTTCTCGATGCTTTTCCATTCCGCTGTCTAATCATCGAAGAAAAGTGGGGTCACAGAGACTTTTAGGATTTGTTCAGGTTGCGGTTGGAGAAGAAAGAAGGGACGACGCGGAAGGTCGAAAAGAGATTCAGACGGGAGTCTCCACCTTTTGCCGAGGCGCTTTTGTCCCCGGAAGAAATTACCCATCCGTTGCTGATTCGATTTTGCTCGACCTCTACCCGAGATTTAACGGAGCAAAGGAGCTAAATGTCTTCGGCAATGGTGTGGCCCGCTCGAATTTCCCTTTCTCTGTCCCCTTTCTCTTTGAATTTTTTATTCTCAGCCACCCTTCACCGAAAATCCGAAGCCCCTTTCTCGCACTCCGAATTGCGATGAGAAATTAGTGAAAACGCGAGATCCGTGTTAAATCCGGCGAAGAGCAAAGAAAAGACAAAAAATAAGAAGAAACAGCAGAATTTCGACCCTCTGGTTTCAAGAGCCAAGGGCTGAAATTTTGCACCCCTCGAGAGAAAATTACTTTTCAAGTTCGGCCTAATTTCCATTCTCCCGTACAATTTTATTATACCCTTTTATATTCTCCATTGAGAATGAGAGTCTTGTTATTTCACGCTGTTTCACTCGGTCCCTGATTTATCGTTACGATTATTATTCTCAATTAGCTTTGATGGCCCCTGCTTTCACAAGTGTCACGAGACTCTCGTAGCACGCAATAGTTCAAGGGTTTATCGAGTTTTTTTTTTTTTTTTTAATCATGAAGCTGACTTTGAAAGAGCCATATTGAAGCGGCACTTGACTTTCGAGTTTAACGCTGGCAACTATTTCTTTAACTCTCATGATTTGCCCTACACTTGAGACTCGAGTTACTTTTAACAATTGCATGCTCGTAATCGTATCTCAATTCTTGGCTCGCTAAGCCGGAATTTTTTATTTTATCTCAAAGCTTTAAATCGCTGAGGCCATTTTTAGGGTTCCGTACCTCAAAAGAAAACAACGGAACCCTTATTGGATCACTTCGTTGTCCGTCCGTCTGTCTGTCACAGCCCTTTATCTTGGGAACGCGTGGATGTATTGAGTTGAAATTAAAACCATATACTCAGGTCTACAGTCCCTCGAAGCTGTTATTTGCGGAAAAGTTTCTATCGCTCAAAAGACGACTCCACGACAAGTATTTTTTTCGCTCTATATCGAGAAACTTTGCTAGCTACATTTTTTTTTTCAATGCCGAAAAATATAAGAGATTTAATTAAATGGATTACACTCATAATCCATGTGCGGAAAAATTTCTGTCGTTGAAAAATCCACTCCGTGACAAGCATTTTTTTTCGCTCTATATATGGAGAATCTTCGCTTGCTACATTACTTTTTTTACGACGTTGAAGAATATGAGAGATATAAGTGAATGCATTTTACTTATATTCCACGTGCGGAAAGATTTATTTCGCAGAAAATCGATTCTGCAACAAGTATGTTTTACCGCCCTATATCACGGAAAAAAAGGAACAGTTAATATTACAGGGGGGCCCAGTTCGCATTGGACTCGGGAGGTAAGGAACAGCGGAAATCACAGCATAAACTGGATATAAAATAGGGTGACATATTTAATTTTACAGAAGAACACAGAAATGTAGATCGTCTCCTACCAAAATGATGACTTTTCCTGTGACACACTGAGATTTTGACAGTGTACACTGGCTTAATTACAATTTGGTATGTGAATAATTCAGTGTCACCAGTAAAAAAATTTTACTGTAGAATTTACATAAGATCACTGATTTTTTTCCTGCACGTAACTGCAAGGGTTACAATGTACACTGTATTGAACATAGGGTGATTCATTAAATTTTACAGTGTGACGCTGTAAATTCACTCTTCTTTCGACAGTTCATGACATTATCTGTGCACACTGAGGTTTTTACAGTGTACAATGGCTTATTTACAGGCTGGAGTTGTGGATAAACCAGTGTGCCCGGTAAAGAAATTTGACTGTAGAATTTACATGAAATCACTTAATTTGTTCCTGTATACAAACTGCAAGATACACAGTGTACACTGTATTGAATACAGAATGAATCATTAAATTTTACAGTGTGGCGCAGTAATTTCTAGCGTGCACGTGCGTTTTGTATATTTATATATATCTTTTTATTTTCGCGCCACTGGATTCAGACAGTCAAAATGACAGTGTGACGCACAGTAGGAGAAAAGCCCAAAAACCTGGCCAAAACCCCAAAAAATAAATTTTCGAAATAGGGTCAGTTGAGTAGTCATTCAGGTAGAGGACTAGTAACTGCATTCTATTGTGGAAGGGAAAGCCCTTTAAGTGTATACCTGCACCGCAGCGTCAGTTGGCAGTTAGTGTTCGTGAAGAGTGTACGTGTCACGCGCTGAACAGACGAAAATAACGCTGACTTCAAAAACCCATAACTTTAAAGTGACGGGTTTAATTTCAATTCTGCAACATGGATACGACTTCTGGAGGTATGTAGAACATATTTTTACATCGGTTGAATCTAAACTTTATGTATAAATGATTGAAATGTAGTATAGCCTTCGGCATAAATAAAATTGAATAATTTTGAAAACTTATATTTTCAACGGTCCGAAAAGTTATATATTTTGTCACATTTTGCAAAGCTCCTAGTCTCGGCCTTTAGTTTAATGTATAAGCGTTCGAAGTTTACAAGAGTTACCTGCGGAAAACGTGCGTCTTGTCCGTTATGATTTTTTTCGTATCGTGCGGTAGCCGAGCGTGCACGCGGCACTATTGAGCAGCCTCTGCGCCTCTACCTGAGAATGGGTGAAGTAGCATCATAACGGACAAGACGGCTGTTATACGCTTGAAATAAATTATTTTAATATATATGTATGTGTATATATATATATATTAGACTGGTCCAAAAAAAAATTTTTTTTTTTTTCGGTCCGCCTTCCTCATTAAACTGTTGTTTATGATGAAAAACAAATCCTCTGCAAATTTTAGCTTGATCGGAGAAGATTTAGAGGTCCCGCTATCGATTTTTTCGTTTTTACATTGAAATAACACGTAAAAAAATGTTTACGTTAACTCACGGTCGATTTCGCGTGAAAAATATAGACGTGAATGAAAAATCGCGTGCCTAATGCCAAAAGGGCCTATTACAGCAAGAAGATAGGGGTCCATGCCAAAAGGGCCTATAAAAAATTTTTTTTTTGCCATTCTTCTTAAAATTGCTTGAAACGTGAAGATCTGTAAAAAAAAAAATTTTGATGTACTAAAACCAAAAGGGCCTATAAAAAAAATCAAAATTTTTCAAAGTTTTGAATAGAAATTGCATACCAGAGCATTTTTTTTTGGAAAAAAATTTTTTTTTTTTTTTTAATTTTTTTTTTGGAAAAAAAAATTTTTTTTTTTGGAAATTTTTTTTTTTTTTTATTGAAAAAAAAATTTTTTTTTTTTTGAATTTTTTTTTTTTTTTTTTTTTGAAAAAAAAAGTTTAAATAATTTGTTATTGTTTATTTGTTTCAACATTTTGTTATTTTTTATTTGTTTAAGCAATTTGTTTAAACGTTTGTTTAAATTATTTGACTTGTTTTCATTTTTTTTTTTTTGCAAAAAAAAAGTTGAAGTAATTTGTTATTGTTTATTTGTTTCAACAATTTGTTATTTTTTATTTGTTTAAAGAATTTGTTATTGTTTATTTGTTCAAACAATTTGTTCTTATTTATATGCTTAAAGAATTTGTTATTGTTTATTTGTTTGAACAAATAAACAATAACAAATTCTTTGAACAAATAAAAAAGAACAAATTGTTGAAACAAATAAACAATAACAAATTGTTGAAACAAATAAATAATAACAAATGATTTAAACTTTTTTTTCCATATAAAAAAAAAATAATTTCAAAAAAAAAAAAATTTCAAAAAAGAAAGATTTTTTTCCAAAAAAAAAAAAAAAAATTTCCAAAAAAAAAATTTTTTTTCAAAAAAAAATAAAAAAAAAATTTTCCAAAAAAAATTTTCAATTTTCTTAGCGGAAAGTAAAAAAAAAAAATTATAGGCCCTTTTGGCTTTAGATCACTAAATTTTCAATGTCCCAAAGCCAAAATTTGAGACATAGGTCCTTTTGGCTTTGGAAATTTTTTTTTTGTCTTTAGGCTTAGAAAATGTTGGCAAAACGATTGGCGCAAAAAAAAAATTATAGGCCCTTTTGGTTTTGCGAAGCCAAAAGGGCCTATAACTTTTATAGGCCCTTTTGGCATTAGGCACGCGACATATCTAGAGACCTTTTTTGTACCAAATATTATCACCTACAAAAAAGTTCTCTTGATATTTTTCATTCACGTCTATATTTTCACGCGAAATCGACCGTGAGTTAACGTAAACATTTTTTTACGTGTTATTTCAATGTAAAAACGAAAAAATCGATAGCGGGACCTCTAAATCTTCTCCGATCAAGCTAAAATTTGCAGAGGATTTGTTTGTCATCATAAACAACAGTTTAATGAGGAAGGCGGACCGAAAAAAAAAAAATTTTTTTTTTTGGACCAGTCTAATATATATATATCTACATATTAAAATCAACCACATAAAAATTTTTTAAATATGAATGAAATGTTGTAACATTCAAATAAAATATTTGAATATATATATATTATATAGTAAGCAAAGCTTTCTTTTAACCAAATCCATGTCAATATTTTCTGTCTAATTTTTTAAAAATTATTTCAATTATTGCGGTTATTTATTTGGTAAAATAATGTACATTGTTCAAGTTATTGTATTAATTGAAAATTTTATCTTTTCCTTTAACACCAATTTTCTACAATTTTATGTCTTTATTACAGGATCCGGTTACGAAGAATTGGTGCTGACAAGGAAAGAAGTATTTCTGATAATCAGCGAGCATTTATCCGATAAATTCGCTTCCTTGATCGAATTTATGGTAGAAAAAATTTCCAAGGACACCGGACGTACAGTTGTAGTGCCTGAGGACTCGAAACAGACTTTTTCGATACTCTTCAATCAAATGAGATTAAGAATAAAATTTTCTATTTTTGAAACGTTCCGTATGTATTTTGGCAATAAAAATAATAATTGCATAGAATACACTGTTCACGTTTATTTTATTATGATGATTTTTTTTTATATATTAATTTATCTATTTAGCAGGATACTCGGCCATTTTGTTTACAACAATTTGCTGTAAGCTCTTTGTTGCAAGTTATAAACAATAGATATCGGATTGGTAATCAGCGACCTTGAAAACCCGTATATACCAATTTTTGTCAACATCTGGTAACTTTTTAACGTTCATGTCGGCCATATTGGATCGGCCATTTTTTTTACGATAATTTGGCTGGCGGATTCGTAATCAGCGACCTTGAAAACCCGTAAATACCAATTTTTGTCGACATCTGGCAACTTTTTAACATTCATGTCAGCCATATTGGATCGGCAATTTTGTTTACGATAATTTGGCTTTCAGATTCGTAATCTACGACCTTGAAAACCCCTGTAAGCCAATTTTCATTCCCGTCAAAGGTCATTTGAGGTTTTGGCCAGGTTTTTGGGCTTTTCTCCTACTGTGTGACGCTGTGAATTTTATCAAGTGTTTGATCGTAATGGTGGTAACAAAGGGCTTGTCTCGGGCGTGCCACCGTGTCGTCAAGCGCTGTGGCAGTTAGTAGTGAGTGGTTCATCGGAAACGGAAAGAAAAAGGTTGTTCTTGTTCAATCTAATTTAACCTAATGTACTTAAATGTATTAATCTGTACAGTTTTTGCGTTTTATGTGTATGTGCGTATGATCAAATGTGTCATGTGTGTATTGGGCTTAACTTATTAAAAAAATACCATCGTAGTTATATTCAGCAGCATCCTTGTCAAAATCGAACATGCAAATAACTTCTCGAGTTTTACTATCCTCACTTGATTTATCATTTCAACTATGCTTCATTTCACGCTTGACATTGTCAATCGGAGGTCAATCGGTCAAGGTCTTCGAACGATCTTGAACATGGCAACTATCGACAATGTGCTCACTTCGGCGATGCCTTATTCGGTGGGTTCACTGGAGGGTTCACAAAACTGGAGGGTTCACTTGGTCCACACTGTAAAAAGCAACGGTTGAAAACTGAAACTATATCAGTTGCTGCCGACTTTCTTCAACAGAGGATTTCACCATGGAAACACTTACGTGGGCACTGTCCATACAATAAACGCATTCATAGTATATAATACACATTAACACTGTAAACTTACGGATTTCATCAAGTTTATATTTCAGTGTTAAACTGTATAATTTACTTCGGACTACACTGTATTTTGGATTATGCGTTCCAGTAAAAGAAACTGTGGGGTGGCTCCGGTCCAAAGAGGACAGTGCAGAAACTGTAATAATTCACCTTGAGCTCACTGCATTTTGAGCAGTTCATTCTCAGTAAATATCGCTGTGCAATTCCGTGAGTCCAATGCGAACTGGGCAACCCCTGTATTTTTAACTGTTCCTTTTTTTCCGTGTATAGAAAATCTTTGCCAGCTACCTTTTTTTACGATATTCAAGAATATTAGAGATATACACCCACAGAAAAGATTTATTTGAAACAAATGAAATTTGCTTACAACAAATGCAATTTCTTATTTAAATATGGGCCTGATACGATTCGATTAGTATCGAATATTTGGATTTATTTAAATTCAAGTTCACTATTTCTTAGCTTCCTTTATTTGGCCCTAACGAAAAATTTATTTGCCTGTTATCAAGTTGCCTAAATAAGTTATGTGCTTCAAATAAAAATTTATTTGATAGTAATACAAAATTTATTTAAAAATACTCTTATTGAATTTATATTAGTTGCCACTGATAATTTTTTAGTTGTTACAAATAAAGAATTTATTTGGTCATGACTATCTGTTCCATGACCATCCATAACCTAAAAATTTAGGACTCACGATTAATATGGGAATATGGGAATAATATGGGAAATTAGGGAACTTTGATTAATATGGGAATATACGAGATCATCATATTTTTGGGTGTGAATAACTTTTTTGGTCAATCAGTCTTGGTTGTTTGCTCACTCATGTGAATCATGCATGTTATCAACCTATTGACTTTTGAAGATGTCGATATATTCTTCGAGCCCTGAATCGCAAAGAAAATCTCGCGGTTCCTCGTCCACATCACAATATTTCACTAAAATCACAAAATCACGTACTAACGGAAACACGTGCATACACGTGAGTATATACCACCTCTGGACTGCTGAGCGTCGTCACGCCAGGGAACGACGCCATATTGTCTGCGCAGTACGAGGCAGCGCACATTTAAATAGATTTTTATTTGACATAACCCCCACGGAAATTTAGATATTTGTAATATACGCAAAATATATGTGGGTATATTTCGAATATATGTACATATATTTTTAATCCACACATATGTGCAACATATATGAGAAATAGGTGTGATTCACATATATCTCTCATTGTTCTACATATATTCTTAATATATGCTGATACATTTGCAACAAATATGAGAGATAGGTGTGACTTACATGTATCTCCCATATATTCTACATATATTCTTAATATATGCTACCATATATGCAACATATATGGTAGCATAACTAACTAACTAACATAATATTTATTCAATTATTTAAGTTTATTGTATTCAGACTTTTCATTATTATTTACATTATAATATTTATCCCGCGAGAACAAGCGATCGGATGCCTGCCACATGTTCGTAACGTATAGGCAGCGTCGCGATAGTTTCCAGACTCGCCGCGAGATGTCGCAGAGCGGCAACC
This sequence comes from Alloplasta piceator, assembly GCA_946863875.1. Lineage (NCBI taxonomy): Eukaryota > Metazoa > Arthropoda > Insecta > Hymenoptera > Ichneumonidae > Alloplasta > Alloplasta piceator. Next base: position 32,626,867 of record OX333076.1, on the reverse strand, counting down.
ACTGAACCCCCATACGGAGGATGCGACAAGTATGCTTATAAAGGCGGGCGCGAGAACGGAATATTAACAGAAGTCCGGCGTAAATGAAGCCATATAAGGAGTTCTTGATGGCTTCTCATGAACTTGTACTTTTGTATTTGATTCTCCTAGAGAATTTTCGATTTTTCGGAAATTTCTACACGGGTATCGCATATTCAACCCATATTCGGGATATATGTAGCCCACTTTTCCACTATATTTGGAATACATGCAACATAGATTTAATCTATTTTTCAGATGTATGCACCATATATATAAAATATATATATTGTATGTATTTGTCGTACATTTTACATATATCTAAAATATATTTTAAATGTATTTTATATATATCTAAAATATATTTTAAATATATTCATTTATATACGGTAATTATATTTTAAATATATTTCGTACGCAATTTTGCATATATTTTAAATATCTAAATTTCCGTGTGGGAAATAAATTGCTATTCAAATTTGATATTTCAAATGGATCATTTATTTGATGTAAGTCAATCACTATTTCGACGAACCAATATAAACATGGTAATTATTCGGCAGCAGTAAATAAATTTATATATTTGTTTAAAGTATGACTAAATGGGATGATCAAATAAAATCTTCGTCAATACAAATAAATCCTCATTAATTCTAAATAAAATTTTCGCAAATATGTGAATGTATTTGATTCTAATAAATTTTTTCTGTGGGTGTAAGTGAATGCACTTTACTTATATTCAATGTGTGGAAAAATTTCTTTCGCTAAAAAAACGACTGCGCGACAAGTATTTTTTTCGCTCAATATCGAGAATCTTTGCGAGCTGCGTTATCGTTTTCACGACGTTGAAGAATATTAGAGATATGAGTGAATGCATTTAACTTATATTCCATGTGGGGAAAAATTTCTGTCGCTAGAAAAAACGACTCCGCAAAAAGTATTTTTTTTCGCTCTATATCGAGAATCTTTTCTAGCAACATTTTTTTTTCGATGCTGAAGAATATAAGAGGATCAATTAAATTAATTACACTCATAATCCATGTGTAGAAAAATTCCTGTCGTTGAAAAATCCACACCGAGACAAGCATTTTTTTCGTTCTATATATCGAGAATCTTTGCAATCTACATTTTTTTTTTACGGCGCTGGAGAGCAATAAGATATATAAGTCAATGCATTTGACTAATATTCCATGTGGGGAAAAATTTCTGCCGCGAAACAGAACGACTCCGCGACAAATATTTTTTTTCCCTCTCTATCGAGAATCTTTGCTAGTTAATTTTTTTTTCAATGTTAAAGAATGTGAGGGATTCAATTAAACATATTACATTCATATTCCATGTGCGGAAAAATTTCTGTCGCTAGAAAAAACGACTCCGCGAAAAGTTTTTTTTTCGCTCTATATCGAGAATCTTTTCTAGCAACATTTTTTTGTTCGATGCTGAAGAATATAAGAGGATCAATTAAATTGATTACACTTATAATCCATGTGTAGCAAAATTTCTGTCGTTGAAAAATCGACTCCGAGACAAGCATTTTTTTTCGTTCTATATATCGAGAATCTTTGCTAGCTACATTATTTTTTTTACGACTTTGGAGAACATTAGAGATAAGAGATATGGGTCAATGCATTTGACTAATATTCCATGTGGGGAAAAATTTCTGTCGCTAAACAAAACGACTCCGCGACAAATATTTTTTTTCGCTCTATCCCACACAGCAAAATTGATCCCGGGACCATCCTGAGACAGTTCCATTCGTGTCCTGCTAAGATAGTACGTCTTATGAATGTCTATGGGAGGTACCAGTAAGATATTTTTCTACCCGGGATTAATATAGGATGACTTGAAGATATCCTGTTGCAACCGTGATTAGACGATCCCAACGGTCCCTCTTATAGACGTCTATGGGAGGTACTAGTAAGACATTGGTCTACTCGAGATTAATATAAGATATCTCGAGGATATCCTGTTGCAACCGTGATTAGACGATCCCAAAGCAGTCTCTTAGAAACGTCTGTGGGAAGTACTAGTAAGACATTGGTCTGCTCGATATTAATATGGAACGTCTTGGGGATATCCGGTCGCGACCGTGATTAGATGATCCCAACGCACTTTCTTATAGACGTCTGCGGGAGGTACTAGGAAGACATTGGTCTGCTCGATATAATATAGGACGTCTTGAGGATATCCTGTCGCGACCGTCATGAGACGATCCCAAAGCACTCTCTTATAGACGTCTCTGGGAGATCCTAGTAAGACATTGGTCGGCGCGATATTAATATAGGACGTCTTGAGGATATCCTGTCGCGACTGTGATGAGACGATCCCAAAGCACTCTCTCATGGACGTCTCTGGGAGATCCTAGTAAGATATTGGTCTGCTCGATATTAATATAGGACGTCTTGAGGATATCCTGTCGCGACCGTGATTGGACGATCCCAACGCACTCTCTTATAGACGTCTATGGGAGATATTGGTAATGCATTGGTCTTCCCGAGATTAATATAGGATGTCTTGAGGATATCCTGTCGTGACCGTGATAAGACGATCCTAACGCACTCTCTTACAAACGTCTGTGGGAGGTACTAGTAAGACATTGGTCTGCTCGAGATTAATATAGCATGTCTTGAGGATATCCCGTGGTAACCATGTTTGGACGATCCCAGCCAACTCTCTTAGGGATGTCTGTAGGAGGTCAGTCATCGCGCAGCATTAGTTCCAACCTTGCCGCGAGATGGCGAACGCTACTCACATGCGGAGAATGTGAAGAGCATGCTTATATAGGCGAGAGCGAACACGGATATCAATTCGACACCGACAGAGGTCAGACCTCGAAAGAGGCTATATTACAAATACAAGGAGTCCTTGCTGACTCCCTCTGTACCGTACACATTTTGTTAACATTTAATTAATTAATTGAAATTAATTAAAATTAAATCGAAACAAGAATTATTATCGACTCCTGCATTGGCAGTCCAGGAGACGTCCCGAAGATATCCTGAAGACATCCCTGGATGGCTGTGGGACCGTCCCATTCTGGTAAACACAGCGGACACTTTAGAGCCCGTGGGTATCCCATGGGATCATCCAAAAGACGTACTTGGGACGTATTATTTTGTGACTAATAATTCTGGAATATCTCGGTGACGTCTTATAGGAGTCTCGACAATATCTTACCGATATCTCCAGTCTGCTGTGTTTGCAGTCTCAGAGACGTCCCTAGGATATCCCGGGATGCCAATGGGACCATCCTATTCCGATAAACACAGCGGACACTTTAGAGCCCATGGGACCATCCCATTACCGTCACGGGACAATTAGTGTGATGTCCAAAAGACGTACTTGGGACGTATTATTGTTGTGTGGGTATTTTTCGAATGCCAATAATTGAGCGTGTGTCACACATCTTGTGTCAATATTACTCGACGCCACGAAATATTGGAATGATGAATTAAATATCATTCCTTTTCCGTACTAAAATATCAAGGAAACTATAAACAAGGGTCAATTGAAACTCTATATTTGTCAGTGCTTGTCGTCGGTTATGAAGCAAAAAATTTAAACAATCGTCCGACCACGACCGCTATCGTTGCTTCGTAGCCATTTATTCTGTAATTTTTATCCTTATGACGTATTCCATACACCCACAGAAAAAATTTATTAGAATGAAATAAATTCACATATTTGCGTAAATTTTATTTGAAATGAATAAGGATTTATTTGTATTGACGAAGATTTTATTTGATCATGCCATTTAGTCATACTTGAAACAAATATAAAAATTTATTTACTGGTGCCTAATAAATTTCATACTTATCTTGGTTCGTCCAAATAGCGATTTACTTACATCAAATAAATGATCTATTTAAAATATTAAATTTGAATAGCAATTTATTTACGTCAAATAAAATTTATTTAAATGTGCACTGCGTCGTACTGCGTGCACAATATGGCGTCGGTCGCCAGCGTGACGACGTGACGCTCAGCAGTCCAGAGTTGGCATATTCACGTTTATGTACGTGTTTCCGTTTGTACGTAATTTTGTGATTTTAGTGAAATATTGTGATGTGGACGAGGAAAGGCGAGATTTTCTTTGCGATTTGGGGCTCGAAGAATATATCGACATCTTCAAAAGTCAATACGTTGTTAACATGCATGATTCACATGAGTGAGCAGACAACCAAGACTGATTGGCCAAAAAAGTTATTCACACCCAAAAATACCTAGGATGATCTCATATATTCCTATATTAATCAAAATTCCCTAATTTCCCATATTATCCCCATATTCCCATATTAATCGTGGGTCCCAAATTTTTAGGTTATGGATGGTCATGGAACAGACCAAATAAATATCTTTATTTTTAACAAATAAAAAATGATTAGTGGCAACTAATATAAATTCAATAAGAGCATTTTCAAATAAATTTTTTATTACTATCAAATAAATTTTTATTTGAAGCACATAACTTATTTATTGCAGGCAAATAAATATTTCATTAGGGCCAAATAAAAGAAGCTAAGAAATAGTGAACTTGAATTTAAATAAATCCAAATATTTGATACTAATAAAACCGTATTAGGCTTATATTTAAATAAGAAATTTTATTTGTTTCAAGCAAATTTAATTTGTTTCAAATAAATCTTTTCTGTGGGTGTAAAGAATTTGTTGAAATATCGCAATTAACATTAGTTAACTGAAACAGCGATAATTTTTCCAATAGCGCAATGACGAATCTAATTTTCTGTCCATCAGGGCAAATTTTATTGTCGGAAACAAAAATTACTAATTAAGATTAATCGTGAAACAACCATCGACTAGATCGGAGCAGATTCTAAATTCATCTAGCGTGAAATCGAGTTATCTTAATTATTCAGATATTCCTCTCATAAAAAAAGAGTTGTCACGAAATCTCGAAGTGCGAGTTATTTCTGAAGCTGCTATAGACGAATTTTGTTTGGTTGTCGAAGTGCGTATTTCAGATCGTAGAAAAGAGGAGGAAACAATTGCAACCCTTTCGATCGCGATCGTGTGAGATTAATTGATTTGGAGACGCGATCGTGTCAGATTAAAAAAGTTATAAAAGAATTAAAGACAAGCGCGCGCTTGCGCGCGTGGTGACACTAGTATTGTTAATTCATACGTGAACTGTATGAAAGCAATATCGACGGTAACGTATTATTTTTCTGACCATAGTGGTATGAAATTATGACACATTACATATAATTGATGTCAAATCATAATTAAGAAGTGATACTCCATAATGGATAAGTATGATCGAGAATTAAAAATAATCGATCAATGCGAAAGATCAAAATGAAGTTTGAAGAATAAATTATTTCTTAGTATGAATGTTCTTGCGCAAGCGATTCGAATCGATTGCTTGAAGTTATATTAGGTGTACAAATAAGTTTCCGCGGTTTGTCAAAAGATGGCCCCACCAGAAGGTTATGGAGAAATTGTCAGATGTAAAACGTAATATCCCATGTTTCGTCATCCGGCAACACCACAACCTTAAAGTACTAGTGATTCCGTATCAGCATCACGTAATTTTTTTCGTGCAAAAATGTCAAGTTTTGTGCCGAATAAGCATCATTTGCGGCAACTTTTGATTTACTTCTTTAATTTGAAAAAATCTGCAGCTGAGGCGCATCGATTGCTTCTAGAAGCATATGGTGAAGCTGCTTTAAGTGAGAGAAGTTGTCAGGAATGGTTTCAAAAGTTTAAGAACGGTGAGTTTGACGTGACTAACAAAGAACGGATAACGGAACGGAACAGACAAAGAACCTGCGAAACCATTACTGGAGCTCTCTACCGAACACAATTGATGAGATTGAGTCGGGCACTTAAGGAAAAACGCGCCCATTACTACTCCAGACACGACAAAATTATTCTTTTACACGATAATGCTCGTCCACATGTTGCGGCGCCGGTAAAAACATACTTGGAAACACTCAACTGGGAAGTTTTACCCCACCCGCTGTATTCACCAGACTTAGCCCCTTCCGATTATCACCTGTTCCGGTCGATGGCACATGGTCTGTCTGAGCAGCGCTTCACATCATATGAAGACACCAAAAATTGGGTAGATTTGTGGATAGCGTCAAAAGATGAAGAGTTTTTTCGACGGGGTATCCGAATGTTGCCAGAAAGATGGGAAAAGTAGTGGCAAATGATGGAAAATACTTTGAATAAAACGTAATGTACTGTTCCTTCACAATAAATTCCTAATTTTTTATAAAAAACCGCGGAAACTTATTTGTACACCTAATAACTTCACTGGCACGTGTCGGAATTTATGAAGGAGGAAAAATCGTTGATGGTAATAAAATGTTGTGAGCAAAATCCATAAAAATTCAAGAGGTTTACAAAACCTACTATTGGCCAAATCTCGGTTGTGGTGCCGCAGTTTCATTGGCTATGAGTCAGGAAAGAGTGGGAGCTACAGCCAATGAAAATGCAACGCCTCAGGGATTATTAATAATGTTGCGAGAAATACTCCAATTAACACTCCCCACTATAACGATCAGTAGGTGGAAGTAGTCTATAAAAGTCGTTGATCTTCTGAGTCTTTGATCAGTTCATAAAACGCACCTCATAAAAGCAAACGGTAACCAAATTCGACATGTTGGTGTTCTACGGATTTGTGGCTCTCTGTTCTTTAGCCGGAATTTCGGCTGAGCCCGAGCATACGTGGGAAGAAGTAGGAAATGAAACTATCCGAAATTTCGACGTATCTCAGGTACGTTAAATTGTGAATTAAATAAGAAAAAAATGATGAATCAATTAAAGGCCAGCTCGTTCTGCAGAAATAAACCTGTTCTTTCGACGTAATTTTATTGAAATTTTTAAATGTTTTTTTTTTCAAATCTCATATCGATGTATTTTGCCTCCTTCTACCAATAGTTATCGTAAAAAATCAAAATTTTTATAAATTTTCATGAAAAACATCTTTGCTCAATTTTGGCCTCATTTTAGAAAACCTCCATATAGCGACATTTCATATGCTCATAACTTAACTTTGGTACAAGAAAAAACTGACAAATAAAGACGAAATTGTAAAAATGTTTATACAAATAAAACCCTACTCGAAATTTTGTTATGGTGATAATCAAAGTTTTAATTAACCTCCATTAAAATTACATTCCAAATTATTTAACTTTGTCAAAATAAAATATTATTTCAAACATATTTTAATTACCTGTAACAGTAGACTGATTATAAAAAGTGACTATTTTTTGTTTTTCCAAATAACATATTAAATACTTTTGGGGGGGTGAAAAAAGATACCTGTTAAAAGCAGAGCTCTTAATATTAATATTTCGATTTTCCTCTAAATTGTTTATATAAAAAGACACATTGAAAAAAATTTTCCAAATTTTTTCAGAATTTTTCGGTCGCGTGTTTTTTGAATTTTGTTTTTTATTTCGACAAAAAAGGAATAACTTTGTAAAATCTGAAAAGATGCAGAATAATCTAATAAAATTCAGAATTCCTAAAAAATAAATTCCTAATAAAATTTACGAGAGCGCCGTTTGGTTCATTCCGATAACTGAATTTGTGTATAAATGAAAGCAGATTGAAAAAAATGTGCCTTTAAAAATTTGTAAAAATCTATGGTCGAACATTAAAAATCTGTCAAAAATTAAAAAATAATCAGAATCGGATGCACCAAGCGGGATTTCGAAGCTACAATGATTGCAAAGAGAATGAGAGCATGCAGAACCCAAAATTTTGTTTGAAAAAAAAATCAACTATTTTACTAAAACGATTCAAATTTGGCTAAAATGCGAAAGAAACAAAATTTCTCAAATCTTTCAAATTACATCGATCAAAATCTTTCATAAAATAGCAGCATGACTTTTCACGTTTTTTGGAAAAAATTTTTAAGTTCATGGGAGCTTGGTACGAAACTGGAAATATGATCTTTGAGCCAAACTGCAGAAGCTCCAATTGGTTTGCTGCACCATCCGGAGAAATTCAGTTCAATGCGGTTTCACTTTATGAAGGGTAATACATAATAACAAAATAAAACACTGATAAATTTAACGCTACTTTTATTTGTGGTTCTTCAAATTTTCATAAATGTATGGAAACGTTCTTTCAGTGAGACCAAGCAAACATTATGTACCGTTCGTGTACCTGATGCATCCAAACCGGGAAAATTGCAGATTCAATCGTCCAATGAGAGTTATACTCTGATCATTGTGGCTACCGATTACACTTCCTACGCCGTTATACATGAAGAAAGTTCGACGTAAGTCTAGTCACGATCGTTTTAGGTTATCCTCTTTATATACAACTTTTGAAATGCATCTTTGGCACATTTTAACCGGAAATTTTTACCGGCACATTTTAACCTTGTCGAGCCATCGAAGAATAAACCTTATTTTTGTTTTTTACTTTTTTGTTTATTTTATTGTTTGAAATTTTTATGATTTTTTCGATCCACCGCGCAGATGTCTACCAGTCATTGATAATAAAAAATTACAACCGTTCATCCGGAGAAAAAAAGTCAAAAGGTTATAACTTTTCGATATTGATTATGAACATTGATGCAAATGGGCTGTCTATGGATAATCTTATGAAGACAAAATTAAACAAGAATCGCTGAGTTTGAACTAAAAAAATATGCGCTTCTTTTCTCTATTTAATTTTTCTCTTAGAACAATTGAACAAAATAACTCACCTTATTAGACCGGTACTCTGGTGTAGTGGCTAGCGTGCTCGCCTCTAAACCAGAGCATCATCGGGAGGTCCTGGGTTCGATTCCCTGTGTCGTAGTTTCGTCGAGAAATAAAAATATGGTCGTGACAAGCTCCAGATATATATATATGTGGCATACACAAGTACTCGTACAGGTGTGAGTCACATTTATATAGCTGTAGTCCATGTTTACAATTTCTCGACGAAACGTGACGTAGCTTCGGCATCGGAGAGCGAACTCAGGACCGGCTATAGTGACACAGGTTTTCCGCAATTTCCCTGTGTCTATGGAAATTAATTTCCATAGCAAATGCGCTATAGAGGGGGAAGTCGGATGCGGCCGCATGGGGATCTGGTTACTGATCCGGACCAGATCCTCAGAGGGGACTGGCTACAGACCCGGGCCGACCCTGTAATAGGCGAAAGCCTCTAGACGGGGGGAAATGCACAATAAAAAAAAATAATATTAAAAAAAAAAAAAAATCACCTTATTAAAAAATCGCGCCCAACAGATTGGCAAATTAATCGCTATGGCTGCTTTTTCTCGACTAAGATCATATGTTACGGTACAAATTATGCTCCGTTATTGTAAATTCATAAAAGGATGTTATTAAGGACGATTTTTAAAATTTGGCATCGATTTGACTGTTGACTTGAAATAAGGGATAGCATTTACTACGTTTTTCAGTCGTGAAACAGTAGCGATGTGGACCAGGAGGTCACTCCAACCTTCTCCATCAGACATCCTCTACATAGTACGGAATATTATGGCGAGGCAAAGCATGTGGTCGTTTAATAATTTCGGTTATAATCATGACTGCTGGCAATCGGCTGAATCATTGAATATATATACAACTACGACAACGGCCCCGAAAACTACGGAAAGTCCGGAAACTCAGGACGTCGTTGAGCAAAAGGAACCAAAAGAACCATCACACCTTAATCTTACAATTGAAAATAACGTTTAGCAAATCCTCTGTGCATTTGAAAATTGAGTGATAGCACCAGGAAAGTCGGTAGGCGAGAAATGTAAAATAAATTTCTCGTTTTGCATATGAATACATATTTTTATAAATTTCAAAAACGTTGAAAAGTCAATGTCCGCCGATTATATAACTGTAATGAGAATCGTAAAATGTAAGAAAATGTAATAAAATGTAAGCTTGATAATGATTATTATCAATGGAATTTTTTATACTTTTATCGCAACTTCGTAGTCGATTGATCGACTATATACCGTTTCGATAAATGGCTGTATCATAAAAGCGCCATTTTGTGAAGCTTTCTTCAATATTGAAGACACAATCGGAGGATCTTAACGATCGATTGATCGCAGTGCAACGAATGAGCATCATATTTTTTGATGCACGAGCATGTGGGTAGTTCACAAAGTGCACTGAGAGAAAACCCCGTGATAATTACAACAAACGACTATAATAACGATTATCCAACGAAAACCGATTATAATAACAGAGAACATATTTCATGGTTAGATTAGCTATAATATGGTTAAGCTTACTATAAGCGCGAAGTAATATCAAACATGCAATTTTGAAGGTGTTTATAAATATCTAATATGCGCGAGGCTACAATTATTATTGTTGAACCCGCAACGATAAGAATATAATTCATTGAACACATTCATTTAATTGTCAATAATATATAACAGTCGAGTCGTCCCATTTATTATTATTTTTGTTTCGTGCAAATCTTCTTAATCTTGTTTCGTGACGCTACTATTCTTATACTAACTTCTGATTCTTGCTCATTCAACTTTACCACAGCGGTAAGGTTGAGTTCAACAAATTTAGCCGCCGAAATGTATGTTTCATGCAGGCATAGCCTGAATTGGCAGGGACAATTGTAGTTATATTGTCTACTGTGGTTTTTGAATGCGTGCCACTATAAAATATAGACATTGCGTTACAGAAAGTTTATACGAACTAGGCAAGGTTGGGCAAATTTGTAATTCAGATGTTTCGATGATGAAATACTTTGAGCATTGTAATGGTCAATTACATCCATGTAATTTAATTACATCGATGTGATTCAATTACTTCCATGTGATTCAATTACATCCATGTAATTAAATTACATTCATGTAATTCAATTACATCCTTGTAATTTAATTACATAAATGTAATTCAATTTCATATACCGTAGTAATTAATTGACTATATTGTATTTAAATCACAATGATGTACTTGAATTACGTGAAATGGAATATTTTAGGGTTTCAATTGTTTAATAAATGTTTGTAAATATACGATATTCATATAGGTGTCATTCCATGTCAAATCGACCAAGAATTGGAAACGACCCCTCTCAATTTCGATGAAAGAGTGTAGCCGGATAAAAATGGTGAATCGGCCCCCAGCGAATTTTTGTCGCCGATTTTTTCCAAAGTGTCTAACCTAAAAAAACAATTTTGTGCAAAATTACAGCTTTCTACATCAATGCCAAGGGGTATTCCTGCTAAAAAAAGTGTTTTTTTTTCGATTTTTGCAGTTTTTAAATACCAAGAAGTGCCCGAAAAATCTTCGTAAATTTTGAAAAATCAAAAATATGTCAACATTCATGGAGAATTTTTTTATTTTTTTTTCAATGCTAAATTCTATCTTTAATCATCAAATGTTCTTTTAAAAACATTATTATGTAGCGAAGAAATTTTTCTACTATTATGACAAAAATTGACATGTTTTGATTCTTCATTCTCTACATTAAAAAAAAAAATTCCCAAAATTCAACCTGCAACACATTTAAAAAAAATAAAAACGACACAAATTTCTCATGTTTCATTGGAAATTCATACATAAATCATTCTTTAAGTTCAATTAATGGGTGATCATGGCTGGAGTAGTTCCAAATATATGTAAACAATACGATTTTATTGCTAATTTTAGTTTAATCACCCCTACTATCTATATTGCAATATATTAATCTTCATCGCTATCCCTGTTAATCACAGCATTGACCTCTTCAATATCGAAGAGATTTTTCTTCCATGAGCACCCATTTTCTAACTAAGCCGAAACAATGATGTATTGATGGGTTGCTAATGAAAAATGAAAAAGGATTTAGCCGGATAAGAATGGTGAATCAATACCGAGGGGTCATCCTGCTAAAAAAAAAATAAGAAAAGACCGAAAAATCTTTAAAAAATCTGAAAAATGACAAACATGTCAATGTCAATAGGAAAATATATATGTATGCTTTTTAATGTTAAGCTTTATTTTTAATCAATGAATCTCCATTTAAAAATATTATTTTGTAGCGAAGCGATTTTTCTATTATTATGAAAAAAATTGTCTTCATTTTACTCTTCATTCCCTACATTAAAAAAAAAATCTCAAAATTCGACCTGCAACACATTGAAAAAAAATGAAAACGACAAAATTATGCATTTTTCATTAGCAATCTATAAATACATCGTTCTTTCCCAGACGGAAATTTATATATTTAAAATATATGCAAAATTGCGTACGAAATATATTCAAAAGATAATTACCGTATATAATTGAATGTATTTAAAATATATTTTTTATAGATGTGTAATATATTTGTTTGGATAGATTTTGCCGCTTTTCGCATATATACGTATATCTTAAATGTATTTAAAATATATTTTAGATATATATAAAAAATATTTAAAATATATTTTAGATGTATGTAAATGTACGACACATACATACAATATATATTTTAAATATATGATGCATACATCTGAAATATACACGGAAAAAACGAGTTGGTTGTGGCAACTAACTGGTTTGTAAGATATGCTCTTAGTAATTAGTTGGTTAGGGCAACCATATTCGTCGTTACCGCAACTATTTTATTGGTTGCCAAACACCCAACCAATAAAAAGTTTGTTGCGGAAACCACAAAAATGGTTGCCCCAACCAACTAATTACCAAGAGCATATCATACAAACCTGTTAGTTGCCACAAACAACTCGTTTTATCCGTGTAGATTAAATATGTGTTGCATGTATTCGAAATATAGTTTAAAATCAGGCTGCATACATCCCGAATATGGGTTGAATATGCGATGCCCGTGTAGAAATTTCTGAAAATCGGAAATTCTCTAGGAGAATGAAATACAAAAGTACGAGTTCATGAGAAGCCGGCAACAATTCCTTATATGGCTTCATTTACGCCGGACTTCTGTTAATATTCCGTTCTCGCGCCCGCGTTCATAAGCATAGTCGTCGCATCCTCCGTATGGGGGTTCAGCGGTTGCCGCTCTGCGACATCTCGCGGGGAGTCTAGAAACTATCGCAACGCTGCCTATACGTTACGAACATGTGGCAGGCACCCGATTGCTTGTTCTCGCGGGATAAACATTATAATGTAAATCATAATAAAAAGTGTGAATACAATAAACTTAAATAATTAAATAAATATTATTTTAGTTAGTTAGTTATGCTACCATATATGTTGCATATATGGTAGCATATATTAAGAATATATGTTGCAAATATATCAGCATATATTAAAAATATATGCTCATATATATGCAACATATATGTGTGGATTAAAAATATATGTACATATATTCGAAATATATCCACATATATTTTGCGTATATTAAAAATATATAAATTTCCGTGGGGGTTCGGTTTAGTAAATGGGTGCTCATGGCTGAAAAATAGGAAACAGGATTCTTCAATGTTGAAGAGGACAATGCCATGATCAACAGGAATAGTAATGAAGATTAATATGTTGCAATATAGATAGTAGGGGTGAATAAACTAAAATTAGCAGTAAGATCGTATTGTTTACATCTATTCGTTAGGTCTCACAACTACTCCAGCCGTGATCACATATTAATTGAACCTAAATAATGATCTATGTATGGATTTCCAGTGAAAAATGAGAAATTTTTGTCGTTTTTATTTCTTTTCAATGTGTTGCAGCTCGAATTTTGAGAATTTTATTTTTTCTAAATGTAGGGAATGAAAAATCAAACCATGTCAATTTTTGTCATAATAGTAGAAAAATCCCTTCGCTACAAAATAATGTTTTTAAAGGATCATTTGATGATTAAAGATAGAATTTAGCATTGAAAAAAAAAGAAAAAAAATTTCATTAATGTTGACATGTTTTTTATTTTTCAAAATTTGTTAAGATTTTTCGGCCGCCTCTTGGTATTCAAAAACTGCAAGAGTCGAAGAAAAACCACTTTTTTTTAGCATAACGGCCCCTCGGCATCGATGTAGAAAGCTCTAATTTTGCAGAAAATTACTTTTTCAGGTTAGAAACTTTGTAGAAAATCGGGGACACAAAATTCGCTGGGGACTGATCCACCATACTTATCTGGCTACACCCTTTTGTCAGAAGTTTTTGTTTTCAATAAAACGGAGCCCTACGAAAAGCAAAAAATTAAAAAACTTTTTTGCAAAAGTTATGCAAGATTCAAAATTTCACAATTTTTCAAATCTTTCAAGTTTATTTTTAAAATATCTCAAAAACTATTATAGTTACGAAAAATCGTTCTGGACTAATTTTGAATAGTATACTCGAGGCTATGAAAAAAAAAATATATTCCGAAAAAAGATTTTGAAAAATGATGAATTTGGAGAATTTTGTTCAATTTTTTTTTATATAATACCTTGTACTGATCTTAAAAGATCCTAAAATTTTCAATTTTGGTAAAAAAACAATTTTCTGTTTTTTCTCTAAGATAAGTAAAGTTGAGCAATCATGTAATTCTATAATTTTGAGCAGTAAAAGTTTCTATTAATGACAATTGAAACAAAATTTTTTTTTACCAAAATTAAATTTTTTTTATTTTTAAAACAAAAACACCACCCTGAAAATTCAAGGATCTTTTAAGATCTGTACAAGGTATTATATTAAAAAAATTTAACCAAAAATTAAATGTTTATTGAGGATTCGCACGGCTTTAAAAAATTCAAAAAAGTATATTTTTAAAACAAAAAAAACACCTCTCTGAAAATTTCAGGATTTTTTAAGATTAGTACAAGGTATTTAATAAAAAAAATTGAACGAAATATAAAATATGGATCTTCGATTTTTTCGATTTTTGAAAATTAAAAATTCTCCAAATTCATCATTTTTCAATTTTTTTTTCGGAATGTTTTTTTTGTAGCCAGGTATACTCTCCAAAATAAATTCAGAACGATTTTTCGCGACTACAATAGTTTTCGAGATATTTGAAAAATAAAGTTGAAATATTATAAAAAATTGTGAAATTTTGAATCTTTCATAACTTGAAAAAAATTGTTTTAATTTTTTTCCTTCGGTAGGGCTCCGTTTTATTGAAAACGAAAACTTCTGACCAAATTTCATCGAAATTGAGAGGGGTCGATTCCAACTCTTGGTCGATTTGACATGAAATGACCCATATATATATATCCAACGTTGCCACATTGAGTTAATTTGTTTCACAGAAATAGCTTAAAGGATAACGATTTTTCTATCAAATTATATGAGAAACGCTTGAGGCCCTCAGATCAACCGCGAAAAGTACCCAAGAAAAATGAGTTGAAAAATTCATATTTTGCTGAATTGAATTAGATTTAAAGTTTTAACATGTCATAGTAAACCATCCTCAGAGTGTAACATTGAAGTATTTGAAGCGCTTCTGTATTTGAGCATTGATTATACACCGAGAAAAAGGTTTGGTAAAGTGAAAAAAATTTGGCTTGAATTAACTAAACCCGGCGGTTACGGGTGGCGAACGAAATGTGTAATTCAGTTAACTCAAAACATGTATCAAAATGGAAACAAAAATTGCATTCCCATAAATACATATATCCTTGACCCAACAGAGTAGAGAATCCGTTCAATTGAAAAATACATTGTTTTGATTCTATATTTGGTAAAATGCACTCAATACGCGATTGCATAACCAAATTGTTTAGTTGAATGAACAGTTGATATTATCTATGCAATTCTGCTGTTGTTCACCGGAAAAAAATTCATTCAATATAAAAGCTAGAAAACTTCAATTGAATTAACAAATCATTTGATGATATGCATTATTTGCTTAAGCTACGTGGGCTTTTACCTAACTAATTAATCGTGAGATTAAACTGTTAAGTGAAAATTTAACGCCCATAAAGAGCATGAGCGCCACCAAAATGCAATGGTGGTCTCATTCAAATATGTAGTCTTCAGTCCATACTCCATAGAACTGCGCGACCACAGAGCGCGGGTAATGTTCCATCAATTTAAAGTTAATTGAGGACTCCGACGCTGTTAATACACTGGTACTTATCGGTGCTCAGTGGCTGTCTCGCTGGCGCGGGAGCGCGCGCCGTTCGTCTCCACCTGGCGGATCTCGGGCGAAGCGTCGAGATCGTGGCAGTTACTATGAGTACTATCGACTAAATGTGTTGTGGCCGCATTGAAATATTTAGTCAAATTTATCAAACAATTTGATCGACGTGAAAGCATTTACTATTCTTTTTAACTGGATGAATAGCTCAAATTAAAACTAGATTTTGTTGACGAGACGAAACATAGAGTTAAAACAATTTTATTTACTTCCAGTAAATGACTAAATATTCGATTGAATGAGAAAACAAGTTGTTGAATCAATATCGTTTGGAATCATTTTGATCCAATGTTGTAATTGCGGTGAATGCAGTACACATTCGAAACAACGACGCCAGTTTTATTATTTCAACAACGGGGTAATCAAATAAAATATGTGACGATTGATTCAAACGAATTTTCCGTGATCGCAGCTGGGTAGTTGATATTACTAAGCCTTTTTTTCGGTGTAGGTAATTGAATTACTTTATAAGAATCAATTAAAGGTAATTTGAATTACTTTGAGCATCAACCCGAGCAGAAATTTGATCCGGCTAGCCTAATGACGGATAAGGGCCGGATCAGGGATCAGTAAGGATAGCCTGATCAGGATAGCCTGATCACGCACAGATCCCAACCGGATCATATTTTGGTATGCCATACATTGCCAGGCTAGCCTTAAATTATTCATGTCAGGGACAGATCAGGTGGTGGTAAGGACCGACAAAAAAACTTCGGTCCGAATAATGTGGCTAGCCTGATATTTCCCTGATCCGGGACGGAATAGGAGTCAGTACCATACACACGGTATAAAACTTGCCAGGCTAGCCTTAAATTATTCATGTCAGGGACAGATCAGGTGGTGGTAAGGACCGGCAAAAAAACTTCGGTCCAAATAATGTGGCTAGCCTGATATTTCCCTGATCCGGGACGGAACAGGAGTCAGTACCACGCACACGGTAAAAAATTAAATAATATATATGCGATATCAGATCAAAGAAAGGTTAGCCTGGCATTTACCGGATCGGGGCTGTTGATTTTTTATTTAATGGCAAACGAGCGCCAAAACCTCTTCATGCAAGGTATATAAGTCAGCTAGAAACAAACCCATAAAACAAATTGAAGGAAACGAAGAATTTGAAAATACTTTTTCAAATGTGTACATCACATTTATTTATTGCATTATTACATATTTATAATCGAATTTGTTCGTTTTATTATTAAAACAAAATTTTCTCATGTCTCATACCTTAAATTTCTTAAAACAGAACGTTGTTGAAATTTAATATAGAAGAATGGTATTAATGAATCAGAGATACGCAATATAGCTTTTGTCTAGGTGGGTGGCCGATATCGAAAAGTACCATTTTTTTATGAAATGATTTCAAGCTATATGTTTCAATATTTTGGGTAGCTTTTACCTGCCACATCCAAAATATTGACGAATCACAAGGGTACATAAAAATGGACCTCTTGACACTCAGGACTCTGCCTTGCAGTTTGATTTCATCATCTTGCTCTTTGTAGATGGTATAACCGTGCGCGATTAGGAACGGATAAGGCGCCTGATCAGGTTATAGGAACTGTGCGTGATCAGAACCGGATAAGGCGGGCCTGATCAGGCTAGGAACCGTGCGCGGTCAGAACCGGATAAGGAGCCTGATCCGAAAATGGCTAATGATAGCGTTACTTTCCTGATAGTAGCCTGATATATGTAGCCTGATGTGTACCTGATATGTAACCTGATCAGTGCCAGACGTTGTTGTAAGGCCAGCCTGATGTGGCCCTGATCCCAGCCGGAATTAAATTTCCGCTCGGGAATTATAAGTGATTGCATTACTTCAATTACAAGTAATTGCGTTACTTCTAGCATCAATTACAAGTAATTGCGTTACTTCTAGCATCAATTACAAGTAATTGAATTACTTCTAGCATCAATTACAAGTAATTGCGTTACTCCTAGCATCAATTACAAGTAATTGAATTACTTCTAGCATCAATTACAAGTAATTGTATGATATTCATCTGAATCACATGTAATTGAAATGCATTCGGTGATCGATGACCGAAGTAATTAGTAATTGAATCTACTTCAATGACATGGCTCAAAATAATTTGTAATTAAATATGTAATTTAATTAAAACTTAAACTTCTGCTCAAATTTCCCGCGATTTTCCAAAGGCTAATTTCTACTTTGCTAATTTCGTTCGAAAAAAAAACAGCATTTTGAGACTTGAATCTTTTAGTTTCGGAATCTCGAGGCAAACAAACTTTTTGGGCACCACCCTCGACGGAGTCGAAAGAAATATCACGGAAAAAATGTTGTCGAAATTTTTGCTTTTTTTCAAAACAGTCGTCGAGCTCCAAACATTTTTTTTCCAAATTTAGATTTTTTTTTAGCTTTCACGCTCATTAATTAAATGCAAATTTGAGAGACGAAAAAAGAATTTTTTTTTTTCATTTTCAACAACATTAATTGGTCTTTAAGGATCAATAAACGTGTTCCTTCGATTTTTCTAAAAATTCGATCGTTTGGTCACAAAAACGGCTCGACCGATCGATTTAAAAAATAGCACGGTTTTTAGGTATATATATATATATATATATATATTGAGCTAAAAAAACCTGAAAACATTGGTATTTGTCGCAATATCTGCAAAGTTGTGCCAGATTTTCTAAAATAAGAAAAAAGCTAATTTTTTTACTTTTTCAAGTCAAAATTAAACATCGAAATTTGTTTTTTCGTTTATGACGATAACCGGCACTTATAGAGAGTAGATTCAAGTTTCCAAAAACCGCCGTTTACTCGCTGTACGAGCATTAATGTTAGAGATATTGAAGTTATAAAAAAAAAGACGAATTTTTGTTCAATCGCCGATATCTCAGCGAAAAATTATTGTAAAACAAAAACAAAGAAAACAAATTGGAGCTAAAAAATCCAGCTAAATGATCCATGGATTGGTTAAGCTCGAAAAAAAATGCGAGCCCAACGACTGTTTTGAAAAAAAGCAAGAATTTCGAGAAAATTTTTGCCGTGATATTTCTTTCGACTACGTCGAGGGTGAGGCCCAAAAAATCTGTAGGACTCAATATTCCGAAACTAGAAGATTCAAGCTTTAAAATGCTTTTTTCTTTTTAATTTCAGCCAACATTAACAAATTTACAGCCTTTCGAAAATAGCTGAAAAATTTCACAAATTTGTCTGATCCTTTAATTTTTTGACTGATTGTGAGTGTAAGTATTTCATGCACTCTTGGCGTCACGCGGCAATCGCCATATGAGTATTTAGAGACAAATATGAGCCAAATTAATTTTTTGTTAACTTTCGGTTTGCAAAGAATGATTTAAAACCATATCTATGAATACTACCCGAAACTAGAGGGAGGGGGGGGGGGCCACACGGAAATTTATATATTTAAAATATATGCAAAATTGCGTACGAAATATATTCAAAATATAATTACCGTATATAAATAAATGTATTTAAAATACATTTTTTATAGATGTGTAATATATTTATTTGGATAGATTTTGCCGCTTTTCGCATATGTACGTATATCTTAAATGTATTTAAAATATATTTTAGATATATGTAAAATGTACGACACATACATACAATATATATTTTAAATATATGATGCATACATCTGAAATATAGATTAAATATATGTTGCATGTATTCGAAATATAGTTGAAAAATGGGCTGCATACATCCCGAATATGGGTTGGATATTAGAAATTTCCGAAAATCGGAAATTCTCTAGGAGAATCAAATACAAAAGTACGAATTCATGAGGAGCCGGCAAGAACTCCTTATATGGCTTCATTTACGCTGGACTTCTGTTAACATTCCGTTCTCGCGCCCGCCTTTATAAGCATACTTGTCGCGTCCTCCGTGTGGGGGTTCAGCGGTTGCCGCTCTGCGACATCTCGCGGCGAGTCTAAAAACTATCGCAACGTTGCCTATACGTTACGAACATGTGGCAGGCGGGATAAACAATATAATGTAAATCATAATGAAAAGTGTGAATACAATAAACTTAAATAATTAAATAAATATTATGTTAGTTAGTTAGTTATGCTACCATATATGTTGCATATATGGTAGCATATATTAAGAATATATGTAAAATATATGGGAGATACATGTGAGTCACACCTATCTCTCATATATGTTGCAAATATATGTGTGAATTAAAAATATATGTACATATATTCGGAATATATCCACATATATTTTGCGTATATCAAAAATCTATAAATTTCCGCTGAGGGGGGTCTTGGCATATACTACGGGCGGTTACCAAGGGGGGAGAGGGGGTTACAAAATTGTAAAAAATGGGTCACATAGTATGGGTACATTTCCTTACTAGAACTGCAACAGGCTCAATCATGATACAGATGAAGACCAATGACTGAGATGCATTGGTTACAACCGGGACCAAACCAATGATGAATTAAGCGGTGGTACCTGTAAAGTAAAATATTTTCCGTTTGGAAATCACGGTAAAATTAAAATAACTTAAATCAATCAACAATTTATATGCAGTTATTGACTCGACGAATAAAACACTAGAGTATGATACCTGGATATTATTCATGCATTTTGATTCTGCAAGTAGATTTGAGAATGACTAACAACGACGTCCCGATTTTTTTAAGACAAAAAGATCACTCGTCAGTGTTTTCAAGTCAGAAATTATAGGATGACTCCACAAATTAATTCATTAATTAATCTAGCGTAGAGATCGTATGCGTATTGATTAAAAAAAAAACATAAGACTCAGTGTTTTGTGGACGTTATTCTGTAAAGGTAGATGCTGGGACCAAAGGACAAAGAAATTTGCAGGTCCTGTTTTTAACCGATACGTCATAGAGGCTGGTATGTACTGGCATTTACCATTACCTAACGTTGAGGCAGTATTCTGATCTTATAAAGGCGGGCGCGAGAACGGAATATTAATAGAAGTCCGGCGTAAAATGAAGCCATATAAGGAGGTCTTGCCGGCTTCTCATGAACTCGTACTTTTGTATTTGATTCTCCTAGAGAATTTCCGATTTTTCGGAAATTTCTACACGGGTATCGCATATTCAACCCAAATTCGGGATGTATGCAGCCCATTTTTCAACTATATTTGGAATACATGCAACGTATATTTAATCTATATATCAGATGTATGCATCATATATATATAAAATATATATTGTATGTGTGTGTCGTACATTTTACATGTATCTAAAACATATTTTAAATATATATTATATATATGTCTGAAATATATTTTAAATACATTTAAAATATACGTACATATGCGAAAAGCGGCAAAATCTATCCAAATAAATATGTTACACATCGATAAAAAATATATTTTAAATACATTCATTTATATACGGTAATATATTTCGTACACAATTTTGCATGTATTTTAAATATATAAATATCATCATTACTTCAATCTCCTCAAGGGCTAAAATGAAAAATGATGAGAAAATTCTGAAAATTTGGCATGTTTTTGTATGGAGTATTTAAGAAGTCGTGTAAAAATTTCATGACGATTAGGAAGCTCGTTATTATAATATTAACATTTTGTTAAGAACCATTTTTTAAACAAATAAAAAAAATATTTGTCAATAAACTTCGTTTTGTTTCCGTTGCTTTCAATATAGTGTAGATATTGAAAAATTGAGAGGTCAAAAAAAAACTTATCGCAAAGTTATATCAGTTTCCATAAGACTACATTTAATTTAATTTAATGTGTTAATGTTAATTGTTCGATAACGAGCTTCCTAATCGTCGTGAAACTTTTACACGACCTCTTAAATAGTTCATCCAAAAACATGCCAAATTTTCAGAATTTTCTCATCATTTGCGATTTGGGGCTTAACATCCTTAAATGCTGCGTGTAACAGTACTTCTTCAAAACGGCGTAGCTTTCACAATTTTAAGCCGATCGAAATCAAACTTCCAGAGAATATTCCTGAGATGTTAATAAAAAAAAAGTAGAGACGAAAAAAAAAATTATCCACCTAGTATGGATATTTCTCTGGAGATCTAGCTCATTTTTTTTTATCGTGGACTCGCTTCACCGCGGTCCGGATGGATTTATCCTCGTGCGCGAGTTACATCTCCGATGAAAGTTTCTTCCCTCGGGGGATTAATAGCTCTTGGGGCTGTCACATGTTTATCTCAACTCGATTAAACTCTTGTCTACGTATACTGAGAAAAAAAATTTACAATATATAAGAATTGATTAAAGGGAGAATAACAAAAATTTTGCTACTATTTACCCCCACGGAAATTTATATATTTTTAATATACGCAAAATATATGTGGATATATTCCGAATATATGTACATATATTTTTAATTCACACATATATGTTGCATATATATTAGCATATATTTTTAATATATGCTGATATATTTGCAACATATATGAAAGATAGGTGTGACTCACATGTATCTCCCATATATTCTACATATATTCTCAATATATGCTACCATATATTCTACATATATTTTTAATATATGCTACCATATATGCAACATATATGGTAGCATAACTAACTAACTAACATAATATTTATTTAATTATTTAAGTTTATTGTATTCACACTTTTCATTATGATTTATATTATAATGTTTATCCCGCCTGCCACATGTTCGTAACGTATAGGCAACGTTGCGATAGTTTCTAGACTCGCCGCGAGATGTCGCAGAGCGGCAACCGCTGAACCCCCACACGGAGGACGCGACGAGTATGCTTATAAAGGCGGGCGCGAGAAGGGAATATTAACATTATTAACAGAAGTCCAGCGTAAATGAAGCCATATAAGGAGTTCTTGCCGGCTTCTCATGAATTCGTACTTTTGTATTTGATTCTCCTAGAGAATTTCCGATTTTCGGAAATTTCTAATATTCAACCCATATTCGGGATGTATGCAGCCCATTTTTCAACTATATTTCGAATACATGCAACATATATTTAATCTATATTTCAGATGTATGCATCATATATTAAAATATATATTGTATGTATGTGTCGTACATTTTACATATATCTAAAATATATTTTAAATACATTTAAGATATACGTACATATGCGAAAAGCGGCAAAATCTATCCAAATAAATATATTACACATCTATAAAAAATGTATTTTAAATACATTCATTCATATACGGTAATTATATTTTGAATATATTTCGTACGCAATTTTGCATATATTTTAAATATATAAATTTCCGTGTGGGTAGAGCGTGAGATTCGTCGCTCTAAGAGTCCGAATTTTTCAACTGTACGTCGACCCTAAAATAGAGTCCTAAAACAATTCATAGTACTTTTTTTAAGCATACATTTGATACAATGACATTCAAAAGTTTGGAAATACTCGTCCCAATTCCGCACCACACAACAACTTTCACTGCTTTTTACAAAATGAAGATATTTCAATTCAACAGGCAGCGTTTTAAAGGCGACATATTCAGCTTCATTTCGCTTTAAAAAAAAAAAAAAAATTTTGACCCGGTACGTCCATTGAAACATGGTTATTTTTTGGCTTCTTGTGACGTTGAACTTTAGGCGCACGACCGAAGAATTTTTTTAAACTGTTTTCCGCATAAAAAAACTTGTGGAGGGATGTATAAGCTTCAATTTGGTTTTTTACGAACGTTCATACGATTTTTTTTCGCAAAAATATTAAGGTTTTCGCAGAAAACGACCATCTTTATAAAATTTAGCGTAAGTCTAAAACTACTGGGTTTTTGTGAAATCACGAAGAGGGTAAAAAGTTGTATATAATTATTCTGGATTTAATGAAATTTTTTCAGAATTCTTTTTCAATCATTTTTTTTCCAGTTTTTTTCTTGACGAGATATTTTTTTTATCTTAAAGGATCGGATCTTTTACCTCATCTATACGGCTTATTAATCGAAAAACCTCATCTATAAGGTTTTTTTATCGGAAAACTCGTGAAGATCAGGTAAGAGACCCGATTGTTTATTTAGAAAAATATATCGTGGGCAGGACAAATTTTCGAAAAAAAAAAAATTTGAAAAAAATTCTGAAAAAATTTCATTGAACCCAGAATAATTGTACGCAGCTTCTTACCATCTTAGTGATTTCACGAAAACCCAGTAGTTTTAGAGCCACGTGTCATTCTATAAATATGGTCGTTTTTTACGAAAAATTGTATATTTTTTCGAAAAAAAACCGTACGAAACTTAAAAAAAAACTAAATTGAAGCCTATACTTCCCCCTCAAAAAGTTCTTCACACGGAAAATAGTTAAGACAAATGTTCGTGGATCGTGCGGCAGAATTTCAACGCCAAAAAAAAAGCTAAAAAAGGAATGTTTCAAAGAACGTACCGGGTTAAAGAAAAATCGAATTTTTTTTTGGAAAAAGTAAAATGAAGTTGAATATATCCTCTTTGAAACGCCGCGTGTTAAAATGAAATTTCTTTATTTTAAAAAGAGCAGTAAAACTTTTTGTGCGGCGTGGAATCGAGACGAGTGTTTCCAAAATTTTGGACAACAGTGTACATGAAGCACTCCACACCAAGTGGGCCACTAAAAAATCGTGTGACCTCGAAATATTATGAAACATTTTTTTTAAGGTTATTCAAGTGTCTAAAGCAGGCAGGATTTTTTCAGATTTTTGAATGTGATTTTACACCCCCAATTCGGATAAGAATGTTGTTATTTATTTTTTTTTCGATTCATTTTACATGCGAATCGATCCATTGCACGCAAAAAAACACTTCTACATAAAATTTAGATTTTCGAATATACTTTATAATCGCATCTATTTTGAAGCTGTCCAAAATCCTTTTCGTGTATTTTTCAGCGAAACAAGGCAAGAATATTTTTTTTCGCCGACTTCACCGTTTCCAATTTTCCTACAATTTCGAGAGAACTTACGTTGATTTCACAACAAACCACAGGAAAATTGGCATGATGGAGAATCCATATCGCGTGCCTAATGCCAAAAGGGCCTATTACAGCAAGAAGATAGGGGTCCATGCCAAAAGGGCCTATAAAAATTTTTTTTTTTTCCATTCTTCTTAAAATTGCTTGAAACGTGAAGATCTGTAAAAAAAAAAAATTTTGATGTACTAAAACCAAAAGGGCCTATCTTAAGATATAGGCCCTTTTCGTTTTAGGAAATTGTCAGCCTAAAACCAAAAGGGCCTATAAAAAAAATCAAAATTTTTCAAAGTTTTGAATAGAAATTGCATACCAGAGCATTTTTTTTTGAAAAAAAAAGTTTAAATAATTTGTTATTGTTTATTTGTTTCAACATTTTGTTATTTTTTATTTGTTTAAGCAATTTGCTTAAACGTTTGTTTAAATTATTTGACTTGTTTTCATTTTTTTTTTTTGCAAAAAAAAAAGTTGAAGTAATGTCGTCACTGTTGTCACTGTTGTCACTGTTGTCCAAAATTTTGGAAACACTCGTCTCGATTCCACGCCGCACAAAAAGTTTTACTGCTCTTTTTAAAATAAAGAAATTTGTTATTGTTTATTTGTTCAAACAATTTGTTCTTTTTTTAAAACAATTTGTTATAGTTTATTTGTTTAAATAATTTGTTATTGTTTATTTGTTTGAACAATTTGTTATTGATTAAAACGAAAGTAATTTGTTATTGATTAAAACGAAACTTAAAGTACTTCTACTTTAAGTACTTTAAATCTCAAGTACTTAAAGTAATAAGTACCGAGTACTTTAAGTACTGCCGGTACTTAATACTTTAAGTACGTAATGTATTTTGTACTTTATATTTGAAGTACTTAAAGTACTAGGTACTTATTACTTTAAGTACTTGAGATTTAAAGTATTTAAAGTACAAGTACTTAAAAAATCAAGTACCAATTTCAAGTACTTTTTGTATTAAAGCATATTTTTACCTTGCATGATACACTGAGAGTCGACAGATTGGAACAGAAATATTTAAACCAAGAATTATCAGAAGCACTGACGATAGAAATTTTTTTTTTTTAAATCTTTTTTGATACAGGTATTCATGATAATTCATGATAAATTCACGATATTATATCATGAATTGTTACAATCGTGGATCCGAATCAATAACAAATTGTTCAAAAATAAACAATAACAAATTATTTAAACAAATAAACTATAACAAATTCTTTAAACAAATAAAAAATAACAAATTGTTGAAACAAATAAACAATAACAAATTGTTGAAACAAATAAATAATAACAAATGATTTAAACTTTTTTTTCCAAATAAAAAAAAAAAATAAAAAAAAAAAAATTTTAAAAAAAGAAAGATTTTTTTTCCAAAAAAAAAAATTTTTTTTCCAAAAAAAATTTTCAATTTTCTTAGCAGAAAGTAAAAAAAAAAATTATAGGCCCTTTTGGCATTAGGCACGCGATATCTTCCAAGGGTTTTCTGAGGTTAACTGATAAAAACACTTGCGACTTACACGACAAATATTCGATGTTTATCCAACGCCCCCATTAAATTTATTTAAAAAATATTGAAAATACATTATTTGCCGTGTTTTAGCGTAAGGTTAAAGTCAAAAGTTGGGACCTCACAAAATACTTTGGTATTTCCGAACAATGAACGAATTAATCATACATTGACCCCACGCTGATACACACGGTAAATAATATATGTTCAATGTTTTTTCAATAAATTTAATGGGGGCGTTGGATAACATCGAATATTTGTCGTAAGTCGCAATCATCTGCAGTTAACATCAGAAAACACTTGGAAGATATGAATTCTCCATCATGCCAATTTTTCTGTGGTTTGTTGTGAAATCAACGAAAGTTCTTTCGAAGTTGTAGGAAAATTGGAAACGGCGAACGAACGAAAAAAAAAAATTCTTGCCTTGTTTCGCAGAAAAATACACGAAAAGGATTCTGGACATCTTTAAAATAGATGAAATTATAAAGTATATTTGAAAACCTAAATTTTATGTAGAGGGATTTATGTATTTTCAGATCCAAAAATCTGAAAAAATCCTGCTCGCTTTTGACACTCGAATAACCTTTCAAAAAATGTTTCATAATATTTCGAGATCACACGATTTTTTAGTGGCCCACTTGGTGTGGAATGCTTCATATAAGAATAAAAAATTGACATTGCAGCAGGATTTTCTTGGCTGTAAAATTCACTCACACGTAAACAGCAAAATGCTTTTTCAAACGATACTGTCGACAAAATAGCCGATCTTTATCCTACTTTTTTATTGAGCCATTTACAGTATCACGATCTAACGATTCTCGTACGTTTGTCTATGTTTCTTATCGTAGAACAGATTAACGCTCACCTGCCACCACTTCGGGTGCCACATCTCCGTCATCATCACGTGACCCACTGGGGTCCTTATTTCGAGAATGCGGAGGGTCAATGGGTCAATGGATCCCAGCACGTTGATCTTCATCTCGGAGCTACGGCGATGCTCGACTGTCGTGTTGCGATGCTCGACAAGAGAACGGTAATTGATCCAATTTATTCACTAATATATCAATTAACGCGTTATCGTCACTATCTACCACAATCTCATCTATTAGATGGAACATTCAACGTCAATTTAGCTATCCGAAAATGGATTTAACAATTGGATAAACATATACTTTTATCTAGGATCAAGATAAATTAATCCAGATATATTAAGGGGTCTACCCTAATTAGACACGCAAAAAAATGCCTATTTTCACGATTTTTTTTCATTGTTTTAAATTAGAAATATTAATATGACAAGTATGAGGCTTGATAAATATAATCTTGAAATGCATGAACAAATTTTTTTTAAATTTATTTTTCGGTTTTTTATTATATGAAAATGCAGGCCAAAAAAATATCAAAAAAAAAGATGAGTGCGCCCTGTTGACGGAATCTCCGGAGTGGATTATCTAAAAAAATAAATAAAAAAGGTTTTAGATTCAGTAAGGTCATGACTATGTCGCATATCATACGATTTTTGATTTTTTTAAAATTGGCAAAATGGCGGCCATATATCGAAAAGTAACGAAAAATAACCTTTTTTTATCAGTTTTTTTATTTATTGAAACCAAGTTAAACTCAAAATTTCAAAAATCGTATGATATGCGACATAGCTGTCGACACCCGTAGTAAAAAACTCCATTCGTCACCATTGAAAACTCCCCATTCATTCCCCATTGCCAAAATAACCAACGGAGATGAATGCCGAATTGCCTAAGGGGATTTTCGCCATTGAATTCCTCATCTAAAATCGAAGGAAGATTTTCCAATGAGGATTGACTTCCCCATTCGAAACGGAATGGGGATTATCCTATGGGGATTCAATGAAGAAAATCCCCATAGGCAGTTCGGCATTCATCTCCATTGGTTTTTGTAGGCAATGGGGAATGAATGGCGATAATCAATGGAGATTCTTTCATACAGTAAAAAACTCCATTCGTCACCATTGAAAAATCGCCATTCATTCCCCATTGCCAAAATAACCAATGGAGATGAATGCCGAATTGCCCCAAGGGCATTTTCACCATTGAATTCCCCATTTGAAATCGAATAGGGATTTTCCAATGAGGATTGACTTCCCCATTTCAAACGGAATAGGGATTATCCCATGGGCATCAGTCGGCAAGAACTCCTTGCATGGATTTTTTGGACACTGACTTCTGCTAATATTCCGTGCTCACAATCGTCTAGATAAGCATACTCTTCGCATAATCCGTATGGGAGTTCAGCGGGTTGCCGTCCTGCCACATCTCGCGCCAAGTCTCGGAACTAACGCGACGCGGTTTCCAATGGACATCTTTGGGTAATGCTGATCATTCAGTTCATCCGCATTTACTTCCCAATGGACACCATTGGGTAAAGCTGATCATTTCGTTCATCAGCATTTGCCTTCCAATGGACACCATTGGACAATGCCGATGACTCGGTCCATCAGCATTTGCTTTCCAATGGGCATCATTAAGTAATGGTGATCATTCGGTTCATCCGCATTTGCTGTCCAATGGACGTCATTGGGCAATGGTGACTTTTCAATGGATATCCATTCACTGATCAATGGTCGTTCCTATACGCCATTGAAAAATGCGGAAATATCAATGGGTTCCCATTCATTGTCCAATGGAGTCGTATGAGGACCATTGGTTGCCATTGGCGATTCAATGGAGTTTTTTACTACGGGCATAAACAATATGTGGTAAAAATTTGGTAAGGATTGATGCAGTAGTTTCCGAGATTTTTTCAACAAGCCGTAAAAATGTCATTTCGACAAAAACGCGATCAAACTCCGAACGGTCACTATTAGCGCGCTCAGGTAACTAAGTAAAAGTCCCTCAAAAGTACACTTAGACTGCTCGGATCTTTACGAAAATTTAATATGATACTTTCAAATATCTATACTTTCGAAAAATGGAATAAAAAAAATCGATTTTTTGAAAATTGCAATAAGGGTAGACCCCTTAAGATATATTAAGTATTAAGATATCATGTCATCCACGATAGGGAAAAAATATAATAAGAGTATCTCTGAATCCTTGTTCAAATAAAAATATTTCATCCTTACATTCCTCCAAAATCAGGCTTAATCTTTTAAAAACAATTAATTCCAATTTCATTTTATAGTTGATGATAAATCCAATTTTTTCAAATGTTCATAACGACCCGTATCAAGCACTGTTTCTAAAAAAATTCTGTTAAATAAAAAATGCACAATATTTGTAATGATGTAATCCTTTAAGTGTTACATGTGTTTTGAAGATTGAAGAAATCATTTTCTTTTTTTTTTTAAATATAATAAATATATTATTTTATTCAAAATTTTAAGCATATATAAAAGAGCAACATTTATACAATGTTTTGTACAATTATCATTGAAAAATTTGGAAAATTCCGCTGGTGGGTCCTGGTTTCCGAAGACCTCTAAAAAAAGGGCCCTTGTGATGATCAAGATAACTCATGATAGCTTTATCTGAAATTAGTAAGCCAAATTTCATCCGTCAGTAGATAAATATAGCTTGTGATTGAAGGAAGGATTTCAAAAAAAATTGAAACTTAATTTATGACAGAGTTGTATTCAAAACAGTACATTTTTTGGTGCAATTTTTACTACGTTTGGACTTCAAAAATTTTTTGTAATCAGGGTTGGGCAAATTTGTAATTTACAAAAATCGATGACAAAATATTTTGATCATTGTAATAGGATTCGAATTTTCATGGTAATTATTTTCAGCATTGTATTTGAGTACAGAATTCCATTACAATGCGGGATGTAATTAGCATCGAAATCGAAACGATGCCCGAAAAAATCGCTGTTCAATATAATTTAATTACATTAAAATAATTAACGGAAAAGTAACTAAGAACACCCTGCAAATAGAAATTTGCACATTGCTTCCTCATCTTTATCCATAGTTCGCATAGCTTCCTTTAACACACGGTATGGGGATCAAATTTGGCTTCCTCATAAAGGAAGCTTTGTCAACTATTGAAAAATATTAGTAATCAATGTTCGAATTCGATCAATTTTCACCAAATTTGATCGCGAACAACCCTTGATAGCTATACAAGTATTGTACAAAATTTCTGTGAAATATATTGAAAATTGTGTAAGTTAGAGTGCTTGCGCTATTTTTCAAAAAAATCAAAATTTCATAAAATTTTAATCCCTCGATGGATTTTTTCCAAATTTAATAGCGAATAACCTTGATAGCTATACAAGTTCTGTACAAAGTTTCAGTGAAATATATTGAAAATTGCACATGTTAGAGCGTTTGCGCTATTTTTCAAAAAATTAAAAATTTCATAAAATTTTAATCCCTCGATGGATTTTTGCCAAATTTAATAGCAAACAATCTCGATGGCGATATTGGTTCTGTGCAAAGTTTCAGTACGATATTTTAAAAATTGCACGAGTTGGAGCGTTTTCGCTATTTTTCGAAAAATTCAAAATTTCATTACATTTTCATCCCTCCATGGATTTTCGCCAAATTCAATACCAAACAACCTTAGTAGCTATACTAATTCTGTACAAAGTTTGAATGCAATATCTTGAAAATTTCGGAAGTTAGAGCGTTTACGCCATTCTTGCAAAAACGAAAAAAGTCTATAAAATCTGAACACCCGTTAGAAGTAAATTAATTTTTTTTTTCAAAATGAAGAGCAATTCGTGCTTGACAAGTTTGCCAAATTTTATCTTGATATCTCGAATGGTTCTCGAGTTATTAATTATTTACATCTGAAACTCAGGATACATACATACACACACACACACATACATACATACATACATACATACATACATACATACATACACACATACACCCATCCGGACATTTTTTCTAAATGTGATTTATCGACGATTTGGGACGTTTTGAACATACTGACATGAAAATTGCGAAAAAAAATTTTTTCACGAAAACAAAGCTTCCTTTATGAGGAAGCAAAAATGATTTGAAACATGCATATTGTTCATTAGAAATAATGAAGTGATCACTTAAGGTGATGCGAATTTTACGATATCGAGCTAAAATGTTATGCGCAGATAATTTAAACTTCTATGTAAGGCGAACTCATCAAGAGCATATAAATAAAGTTAAAAGAATCAATGATTGATTACTGCACCTATGTCGTTTTGAATTAATACTTTTGCGTCCGCATAATTTTTTCAACCCACATCTCACGGTTCTACCTTTATATATGAAGTCCCAAAGGGATAATTTTTTTTTTGGAAATGGTTCAAAAATCATAAAAACTAAATTAATTCAGTGAAGAAATTGGAAAATAATTGACCAATTATTTTGCTGAAATAAATTAGTTTCAAAGTTCTAACGTGTCATAGTAAACCATCCTCAGAGCGTAACATTGAAATATTAAAGCGCTTCCCTATTTTTAAATTCATCGAGTTTTTCGAGAGTCGATTATAGGTGATTGAATTACTTAGAGCATCAATTACAAGTATAATTACATTACTTCTAGTATCAATTTCAAGGAATTGAATGATATACTTCTGAATTACATGTAATTAAAATGCCTTCGGCGATCGATGACCGAAATAATTAGCAATTAAATTCAATTCAGTTATATGGCTCAAAATAATATGTAATCAAATATGTAATTTTATTGAAAATGAAATTTATGCTGCCCAACTCTGGTTGTAATTTTAAAAAAACCTTCGATGACTGGCCAATCCTATTTTGAAGAAATATTCAAAATTCTAATAAGATCGGTGCATTAGTTAAAAAAAAAAGTTTAAAGAATGAGACATTTTTATGAGGAAAATTTTCAAAAGCTCTCTCTTCTTGACTTTCACTCCAATTGATTTAAAAATGTGGGACAATAATATAGACAGATTCTACTATTAAATAAAAAAATGTGTAAAAATGGGTTGATGGAATGAATGGAAATCCATGTAACCCCTTTGAATTGGACAAAATGTCGCTTTTTTCTACTCCATTTTTGACTCCGAGTCATTTTTCGGGTTGCGTAAAGCTACGTGGAATATCCCATGTGAGGTTTTTTTTTTGTAGGAAAGCGAGTGTCCAAATTATTCCGAAGAAAAAGATATTTCAGGTTTCCGTGTCCCAGAAAATGAGTCGACTGCGTTATAATGGATCCATCAAAGATTAATGTAGTAACCGGAGCGAAGGGCTCTTCAATCACAAAAAAAATCACAATAGTGGCCGTAGAAAAAAAAACACTTTGTATCGTAGATTATTTTTCCTAGGTGACAGATGCATGTTTTTCATTGTCGATTTCACATAAATCACCCCGGCAATAACAAATGTGGTGATGATGCCCAGATAGACAGCCATGATTGTAACACCGTGTATACATTTGATGAAGCAAATTTTCCAGTATATTGGCTACATGTTGTGATGCATGCCCATGAATTTAGTATGACGAATTTACAAAACATTTCGATCTCATCATGTCGTTTACAAATGCATCATCCGTTGATTACAAGATGAACTCATCAGCCGGCAAATTTACATTCTGCAATGAATATTTGCAGATGAACATCATATGAAAGCCATTCAATGATTTTTGTGGTGTATTCACTAGGTTAGCATTGAAAATATCCATGCCATGCATGCAATATGATGGCGTTATGCGTGTTTCTCTGTCATACCTTCGATGAGCGCAATATTACGGCGATATGCATGTTTCTTAGTGATACATTCGATGAGCGCAATATGACGGCTGCAAAATCACTGCAAAATGACAGCATGTTGTGACAAGCCTCGCATCTTTTTACAAGTTCACAAAATTCATTATAAAGTTATTAATAATGTTCACCAACATCTGAGAATTTTTGCAAATCACGGCCACCATATTGAATTTTTAAAAATTGTTTTCAATTACGTAGAAAAAAAAATTATTTTAACTAATTTTTTTCGAATGTTTTAATTTTTTTGTTTTATATTTCAGTTTCATATAAGCAAACAAACTTTTACAAAAGTTGCACTATTTTTCATCATTTTTTTTTTATCAAATAGAACCCCCATTTTGAATTCTACAAATTTCCCTATAGATTCGATTGAGAGATTCGAATTCGCGAAACTGTAAAAAAAAAACTAAGAAATTGACTTTCACGAATATCCCATTTTTTTGAAATTTTGGATGCCATATTGAATCGTCTATTTTTTTAATTCTTAATTTATTAATTACTTTCATTTTTAACTGTATATATATAATATTCAAATGTGACTCGTTTTCCCTGGCATGTGACCACTGATATATCATATAAGTGAAGAAAATTCATAAGTACTCGGTAGCGTAATAGGTAGCGTGTTAGGTTGTTAGGTAGGATAGATAGGCAGGTCGCAGGTTCGAATCCCACTGGAGACAGAAGAAATTGAAAAATAATGAAATTGGGTGTTTTAAAATTTTTTTTTTAATGTAACCGGTTCAGAAGCTATGTAAATGAAAAAATGTACATAATAAAAAATTTTGCAAGCAACAGAAATTTAAAAAAAACCGTATGAAAATTACAATAATACCTCAGATCCCGACGGTCATATGAGCTTCATATGAGCGCAACCAATTTCACCACGGTATGACGTCAATATGATCTTCATATGAGCACCACAATTTCGTCACGCCGTGACTGCCATATGAGCCCCGTATGATGTGTTATTGTCAATCATCGTATGATGCAAATATGACTTCCAGGTGAGCACTCATAAGCGACACACAGCTGTGAGTGTTCCTATGCGTCATAGATGTATGCAATATGATGCCAATATAAGCTACATTTGTCTATCTGGGGCGTTTACTCGACGTTTCAGGTAATGTGGGTGAGAAAAAGCGCCGATAGAGCGTTTCTTCTGACACTCGGAAAAGACGTTCACATCTCGGATCCTCGTTACAGTATGAATTTTCAATATCCGAATAATTGGAGACTGACGATCGCCTCTGTGCAGAAGGAAGATCGCGGACAATACGTCTGCGAAGTCAACACTCATCCACCGACAATGCTCGTCACCAATGTCACCGTACTCGGTAATCTTTCTTGAATATTACTCGATAAAGTCCCCTGCTTGCGATATTCACCATTTTGGAAAATCAATCAATTTTGTCGCGTTCATTTGAAGATTGTTCTGCAGAATTATCGCAATTGCAACAAAGTTACAAAATAAGAATTTGCTCAAGGCGAGGCTCAATACCGACATTATTACCAAATCCCTACATTATCGACTCAAAATCGCTGTCCAAACTTTTTCCAATACCGGTGGATGAATATCAGAGCTGAGCAGTACTTGAAAGTACTCGATACTTGCAGGTACTTAAAGTACAGTACTTGCAAGTACAAAGTACTTAAAAGTACTTCAAGTATTGTACTTAAATTTTTCAAGTACTTCCTGTACTTCAAGTACTGTACTTGAAAATTTCAAGTACTTTTCTGTACTTGAAGTACTTTTTTCAAGTACAAGTATCAAGTACTTTTGAATGTGTCTTGCTGATGGTTGCATGTGCAAAGCCTTTGAATATGGGTCATTCCATGTCAGATCGACCAATATTTGCAATCGACCCCTCTTAATTTCGATAAAATTTGGTCAGAAGTTTTATTTTATTATGAAACGAAGTTCTAACAAAGGAGAAAAATTACATTTTTTTTTTCGAAAATTCAAAATTTTACAATTTCTTCAAGTTTATTTTTCAAATATTTCGAAAACTATTATAGTTACGAAAAAATCGGTCTGGGTTCGTCTTAAAGAGTATACTTGGGACTAAGAAAAAAAAAAATCCGAAACAAATTTTTGAAAAATGATGAATTTGGAGAATTTTGAATTTTTCAAAATCGTGAAAATCCACGATCAACATTAAATTTTTGGTTTTATTTTTTTTTCATATAATACCTTGTACAGATATTAAAAGATCGTGAAATCTTCAGAAATGTGTTTTCTTTTGTTTCAAAAATATAAATTTTTGAATTTTGGTGGAACTTTTTTTTTTATCTCCAAGTTAAGTGAAGTTGATCAATCATGTAATTTTGACTGCTCAAAATTACAAAATTACATGATTGCTCAACTTAAAAAAATGTAAATTTTTAAAACAGGAAAAAAACCTTCCTGCAAATTTCCGAATCTTTTCAAAACAGTACAAGGTATTATATTTATAAAATTGAACAACAAATTTGACGTTAATTGTGGATTTTCACGATTTAAAAATATTCAAAATTTTCCAAATTCATCATTTTTCAAAAAATTTTGTTGGAATATATTTTTTTTTCGTAGCCTCAAGTATACCTTTCAAGACGAAACAAACGATTTTTCATAACTATCATATAGTTTTCAAGATTTTAGAAAAAAAATTTGAAAAATGGTTAAATTTTGAATTTTGCATAACTTTTGAAAAAAAAAAAATTTAATTTTTCTTGCTTGGTAGAACTTGGTTTTATGATAAAACAAAACTTCTGACTAAATTTCATCGAAATTGAAAGTGATCGATTCCAACTCTTGGTCGATTTGACATGGAATGACCCAAGTACCAGAATTTACGAGACGTACCCGAAAACTTGAAAAGTACGTGATACTGGTACTTGATTTTTTCAAGTACCACCGATAACAGTACTTGATACTTCAAGTACCTACGGTACTTTGTACTTGATACTTGAAGTACTTTCAAGTACTTTGCCCAACTCTGATGAATATCAATTAAATTTATGAATGAATCATAAATCAACGTTTTCATTAATTGTCACTGACTTGTCAGACAGTTTGAATAGAAGTCTGATGACAATAATATTTATTTTATGAGAATTCCATATGGAGCTGCCCTCTTTCGGATTTCTGTGAACTTGATTTCGTCATTTTGTTTTTTGATAAAACAATAAATTTATGAATATTTATCTCGTGATTTTGATTCCAAACTCACGTCGCGGTTTTTTCATAAAATAATGTCGAAAACGTATCGATATTCGTACTTTGGTGTTCGTCATGAAGCCCAACTCTTGATTTTAGCCGAAATGCCGTAAAAATATTATAATGTAATATTTTCAATTACAGATTCCTGATGATGATCGGATCTGTAATTTTTTTTTGTTTTTCGAAAAAATTTAAGTGGGGCTCCATCTGTGCCATAATTCTTATGATACTGCAGTCAAAATTTTATTGATTTCCATCGATTCGTGCCAATTATTCAATTATTTCGGAATTTTCCTATCAAATTTTTTGTTTTCTATTTTCGCTCGAAACTCTGATGACGTCCCAACGAAAAATTGTATCTGACTGAAATTTCCGTACTTCTCGATACAGTCCAAATCTGAAAAAATTCAGCAACATTTGACATGCTAGAAACAACAATGATCAATAATAATTATTGATAATTGTTCATCAATGATAATATTGCCCAAAATTCGTTAACAAATGGTTCAACAATTGTTTAAACAATTTATTCATAACTTTTGGGCAATAATATTATTGATAATTGTTGTCTATAACATGCAAAATGTTGCTGAATTTTTCAGATTTTTATTGTATCACGAAGTACGAAAATTTCAATCAGATACAAGTTTCTCCCTTAAAACATAAATAAAAAATGTTTCAAGTTTTAATGCTCTATTGATTTGACTATACTGTAAGGACTACCTTAAGCTTCCTTTATGAGGAAGCGATTGATCTTTCCCTTATTACAGAGAAGGTTATGAATTTTATGAGAAGGTTGATTTAGTCAGATTTTGTGTGCGTGCCAATTTGCCTTTTTCTTAAAATAGATTCCCGAAAGCTGAAATTTATTTTTGCCATGATTCTCTGATATTATAGAAGGTTCTGAAATAATTTTGCATTTCACTGCACTCTTTGCGGCGACTCAATTCTAACTAGTATTTAATTAATTATTAATATATATCAATATATTAAATCTTTAAGAGGACGCTAAATACCATTTTCGTTCAATCCCTACATTATCGACTAATCACCGTCGTCCAGTCTTTCTCCCAAAACCGTAAATGAAAATTTATTAAATTTTGAAAATTCAGAGGAGGATAAGTTAATTAACAATTAATTGATAATTAAGGGGCTAAAACGCGTCACAACTAACTCCAACGAATTCATTGGAGCCCCAAAAATATTAGGTTACTCGTCAGAATCCATGGTGCTGCCCTCCCTTGCACGTTTGTAAACTAGATTTCGCCATTTCGTGTCCCGATAAAACTACAATTTATCTATATTTATCTCCTTATGCGCCATCCAAACTTACGATGTGTCTTTTCCATAAAATAATGTCGAAAACGTCTTGATATTTGTGTGTTGGCGTTCTTCATGGAGCCTCACTCTTAGTTTAGACGAAATACAGTAAAAAGTCTCATAATTCAAGATTTTCAATTACAGATTCCTGATGGTAATCGGATCTATAATTTTTTTTTTGATTTTTCAAAAAAATTTTAGTGAGGCTCCATTTGTGCCATAATTCCGATTATGCTGTTAAAATTTAATTGAATTCCATTCATTCGTATGAGAGCAAGTTTGGATGGCAATTTCGAAGCGTAGTGTCGGTATTTAGCCTCCTCTTAAGAGAGATACATTAAATATTCAGAATATTATGGAAAATTTAACATGCTTAAGCATAAAAGTTAGCAACGTTTTCTAGAAAAACTATGCCTTTTCAGGGGAGTAATTGAAAAATTGAAAATTAATTTATAATTATTTACCATTATCAATTACTTCTCTGAAAAGTCATCGTTTGTCCAAAAACGATGCAAAATTCTATGCTACAAATATGTCAGATATTTGATAGCACGCAATGAGTTGGCAAATTTCTACCGAAACTCTTCGGTTCGTTTGCATTATAAATGTGCGTGCTTCAGGACAAAGGGAAAGTCGCGACCAGAAAAATCGAAAAGTAGCTCAAGGCATACCGAAGACTTTTGATCAGCAGTTGGAAAGACTCAGTGAACGAAAGCCTTCGTCTTCTACGTCATGAGCTTTGAGATTCTTCATACACATGCAGAAAGTCTTTCGGACCAGGGATGCAAATCTCACAAAATGATACCGACGTATATATACTAGGGTGAGTCAAATAAATTGGCTATTTTTTTTCCTCGATATAATGAAAAATGTATTGTTTGGCATCTCAAAAAAAACCCTCAGCAAGTATTAGCCCTTCATATTTAAATTAAGAGGTCCCTCATCGCGAATTTTCATTTCCCATTTAGATTAAACAGGAAATATTTTTCTTAACTTTGGAATTTTATTAGACTTCAACCGTTGAGGTTAAGAAAATTGTTTAGCACATTTTTTCGGAACATTTGATGCTCTACACAAAAGCTCTTTTGTGTTTAAGGTAAATGTCCCAATATCCGACCACGTCCCAGTACCCGACCACTTGAACCAATATATCAGCAAGTTAAGCGTTCACTTAAGAGAAATCTTAAACTGTGAATTGATTTAATATCCAGGATTCATAATCTACGTATACGACACTACTTTTAGTAGTTCAAGAATCGTCTGTAATTTAATTTTAGATCAATATGACAGCACGCGTACACTATTCGGGGCACGGAAGCCATTGTCTAAGCTGAAGTACTAAGGAATCGCGATATCTTATTGAAGCTATTTCGAAGTGGTGTTGATTGTTTTCGAACTGAGCCTTAGCTGTTTTTATTCGGAAAGATACCACTAATTTGATCATGTTGTCTCAATTAGCCAAAAATGCGTTTTAAGTATTTAATTTTCATGTCCGGTTATTGGTACATACGAAATGTATCTTGTACCGATAACCGACTATGTGTCCGGATATCGGTACTTGCTCGCGACTATGTTCAGTCCCAGTAACCGGAAATCTGCTGACATGTATATTATTCGTGCATAACCTCAAAATTTCGTGACACATTCTCCGAGCAGCGACGCATTTTTCTCAATCCACCCCCTCCCTTCCCCCCACCATAGAGATGAGTGGTCCATTATAGGGTCATAATGTGTGGTCAGATATTGAGTCATATAGAAAAACGGGTGGTCGGGTATTGGTACATTTACATTTCTCAGTATTTTCAATTATTATGAATAAGCAACTAATTGTAGCAACAACTATATCCTGTGTTTTGGAAACTAGAGATTTCAAGCTTTCCAATAGTCATAGTTGTTATAGAAAATAGTTTATTTTTGAACGCGAAAAACAAGTTTAACTTTTTCGTCGCCTCTTAGATGGTCAGGATTGGGACATTTACCTTAATCGATAAAACTAACCGTTCAAAAAATCATTATCACTAATGATCACCGATTATTTTTTGAACGGTTAGTTTTGTCGATTAGACACAAGAGAGCGTTTTTGTGGAGCATCAAATGTTCTACAAAAATGTGCTAAAAAAAACTCTCCTAACCTCAACGGTTAAAGTCCAATAAAATTCCAAAGTTAAACAAAAAAATTTCCTATGTTATTTAAATGGGAAATAAAAATATGAAGAGCTAATACTTGTTAAATTATGAGGGACCTCTTAATTTAAATATGAAGGGCTAATACTTGCCGAGGGTTTTTTTGAGATGTCAAACAATACATTTTTCATTATATCGAGGAAAAAAAAAAATTAGTGATTTTATTTGACCCACCCCAATATACACACACGTATATTTTCGCTCTTCCAAAGGCGATCTACAGTTGCCCGGCTTATTCGTCGAAAGTCAAAACACGTCGTATTGTCTCAAGATGGAACGAAACTTTTAACATTGGCCCAGTCTTCAATAAAAAGTTGCGTACAGCAACGAATTTCGATGATCATGGCATCCTTAATCTATCCAATTTTTTGCTCGTCTAAGAATTCAGCTACTCTTTATTAATTTACAACAATCTAGCGAAGAAATTCTAGAGACTGCCTCAAGACGAATAATTCCATCTTAAAAGAAACCTCAATGGTCTATTTGAACATTGAGGGGACCAAGTCAACTTCAAAACGCCGATTTTTGAATATAAATATGAATATTCGTCGAATACGTGTAAGCCTGACCAATGGTCCATCATGAGACGTATCAAATGAAGAAATTTTATACTAACTACCATCAAATGCCGAGTCGGCATTTTGACGCTCACTCGGTCCTCTTAAGGATGTCGAGTTCCAAATTGAAAATGATAATAAAAAATTAAAAATTTTATATGCCACTATGTACAACATTTTATAGGTTGTGTAAAAATCTCACGACTATCAAGAAGCTGGCTACTGAGAGATTAAAACTAACAAATCACATGCAGCCTTTTGGAAATTCAAGTAAATTTGCGATTATTTTTTTTTTATTATGAAAAATGATGCCAAAAATACAAAAAAAATCACACTCGAGAAGAAACAAATAAGAAGCATTGTGTAATTTTTTCAACACATTTAAGAAGCTCGTGTTCCAGAAAATAAATAATAAAGAAAAAGTACGTGGTTTTACAGCAAGAAACAAGCATATAGCGGCAACGTTGCATAAACCAAAAGTAGCGGGAAATTCAAATACTCATTTTCGTTCACGTATGTATGGCATCGTTTTTTGCACCATAAAGAGGTTTCGAGGTTATGTTTGCTGTCAGATTCACATTCAACCGTGACCGTCGTGACTTTGCCAAATTTAAAGCTAAAAAAGCGACTACTTTTAATATTAATATTGTTTACGAATATTGTTTTTTTTTTGCAGTTCAAAGTAATTTTATGTTACATTTCTATAGTTGCGACATAAAATAATCAAAATTTTTTTGGGAATGAACAGTTTCCACTATCGAGATTTTAGCGTTGTCAAGTATGCACAAAACATCCAAAAGTTAATCCTCGCTTGTAAAAACATTGTTAAAACTTGATATAATGCATAAATAAGAATTTTCGATCATTAATATGCACAATTACGATACTTCTTTTCACATAAACGGTGTTACGATACGAATTTAAGTATTTATCAATCTCAATAAGATTTGGTACAATCAGAATAGGTGCCAAACGTTTGGAAGGGACGGTACCGACTCAAAATCCTTAATAAGTTCAAACATCTGATCATTATCAAATTGACTTTGCCACTTAACTTCCGATAACGAAAAATGCATCTCGAGATTGAAATTGATTTTTGTACGTTTCCATTTTAAGCTATCATCCCCATAATAACCCGCACGGAAATAAAGTATATGTAAAATATGTTCGAAAAAATATACAAAATATACGTTTTATATTTTGTTCCAAAAATTAGATATTTTTTATATATTTTTTAATATATTTACGAGTATATGCAATGTATAGTGATGAATATACTGCAAGATATATGCAAAATATATTTTTCATCTAAGTAGCAAGTATCCTAGATGTATTGTACAATATATTCTAATTTACATGCAGATGTATATTACAAAATGTACGCAAAATATATATTTCATACAGATAGAATGCATGTAGCATATATTGTAAAATACATTCAAGATTACATGTAGATGCATATTACAAAATATATGCAAAATGTACATTTTATATAAGCAGAATGCATGTTTCATACATTGTGCAATACATTTAAATTTACATGCAAATATTGGTGTACAAATAAGTTTACGCGGTTTGTCAAAAGATGGCCCCACCAGAAGGTTATGGAGAAATTGTCAGATGTAAAACGTAATATCCCAAGTTTCGTCATCCGGCAACACCATAACCTTAAAGTACTAGTGATTCCGT
Source organism: Alloplasta piceator (assembly GCA_946863875.1). Classification (NCBI taxonomy): domain Eukaryota; kingdom Metazoa; phylum Arthropoda; class Insecta; order Hymenoptera; family Ichneumonidae; genus Alloplasta; species Alloplasta piceator. The sequence goes on along the minus strand of OX333076.1, from coordinate 32,584,768 downwards.
ATCAGCATTACGTAATTTTTTTCGTGCAAAAATGTCAAGTTTTGTGCCGAATAAGCATCATTTGCGGGAACTTTTGATTTACTTCTTTAATTTGAAAAAATCTGCAGCTGAGGCGCATCGATTGCTTCTAGAAGCATATGGTGAAGCTACTTTAAGTGAGAGAAGTTGTCAGGAATGGTTTCGAAAGTTTAAGAACGGTGAGTTTGACGTGAAGGACAAAGAACGGACAACGGAACGGAACGGACAAAGAACCTGCGAAACCATTACTGGAGCTCTCTACCGAACACAATTTATGAGATTGAGTCGGGCACTTAAGGAAAAACGCGCCCATTACTACTCCAGACACGACAAAATTATTCTTTTACACGATAATGCTCGTCCACATGTTGCGGCGCCGGTAAAAACATACTTGGAAACACTCAACTGGGAAGTTTTACCCCACCCGCCGTATTCACCAGACTTAGCCCCTTCCGATTATCACCTGTTCCGGTCGATGGCACATGGTCTGTCTGAGCAGCGCTTCACATCAAATGAAGACACTAAAAATTGGGTAGATTTGTGGATAGCGTCAAAAGATGAAGAGTTTTTTCGACGGGGTATCCGAATGTTGCCAGAAAGATGGGGAAAAGTAGTGGCAAATGATGGAAAATACTTTGAATGAAACGTAATGTACTGTTCCTTCACAATAAATTCCTAATTTTTTATAAAAAACCGCGGAAACTTATTTGTACACCTAATATTATTCTCGAATATGACCACAATATATATTGTATGTAAGGAGAATGCATTTTTTATATATTGCAAAATATATTTTAATTTATATGCAGATGTATACTAATCTATATATGCAAAATATATGCACGATACATACACCCCCGCTCAAAAGTTTGGATACACCTTGGATTGTTTTCAACATGTTATTATAGGTCTTCGAGCTTTTTCTAAAAAACATGTTGAAAAAATGATGAAAAAAATCTGAAAAAATTCAGCAACTTTTGACATGCTATGAACGATAATGATCAATATTAATTATTGATTATTGTTCATCAATATAATAATATAGGCCAAAAGTCATTAAGAAATTGTTTAAACAATTTATCAATAACTTTTGGGCAGTATTATTATTAATAATTGTTGTCCATAGCATACCAAATATTGCTGAATTTTTTCAGATTTTTATTGTATCACCAAGTACGGAAATTTCAATCAGACACGATTTCGAGTTTCGAGCAAAAATAGTAGAAAAAAAATTTTTATAGGAGAATTCTGAAATAATCCCAGACGTTTCCGCGTATATCTACGCTACTTTTTTTGTACTCGACATTTTCTTTCAAACTCTATAGTTTTCGAGTTACGTTGCATCTTTCAAAATTTGTCTTTTTTAGCCAAAAGTGAAATAACTTTGCAAGAAAAAATCGTACGAAAATATTTTAAGGACATAAATGAAGTGTTTGCGTATCCTTTTAAATGTCCCGCAGATGAAAAAGCCGAAAAAAAATGCCCTTAAGCTGTGCGCCCATTTCGCGATGGTCGAAAAAAAGCCAAAAAACGGTCACGTTCAAAAATTCATACCGGGTCCAAAAAAAATCGTAAAAAATCTTTTAAAAAAGGGAAATGAAGCTGATTTCCTTCCCTTCAAAACGCTTTTTTAAAAATTTGATTATCTTTTTTTTTGGCGGAGTTATGCAACTTTTAGTGCGGCAAAAAATATCGACAGGTGTATCCAAACTTTTGAGCGGGGGTGTACATTATCTAAATTAAACATATATTGCATGCATCCCGATATGTATAATTTGTATACATTTAACGTGTTCTCGAATCTATTTAATATATTTTCCACACACAGTGTACAAAAAACAGTGTGTGTGTGTGTGTGTGTGTGTGCGTGCATGTGCGTGTGCGTGTGTGTGCGCGTGCGTGCGTGTGTGCCTCTGTGTGTGTGTGTGTGTTTGTGTGTGTGTGTTTGTGTGTATGTGTGCGCATAGCTTGAATTTAAAAAGCATATGGAATTTGTTCATAGACTCGAGAAACTATTGAAACTAGAGCGTGAGTCTCGTAACCCGCGGACCCGGATTCGATCCCCGAGGCGACACCGCTGAAAAAGATTTTTTCAGGTGTTTCTGCTGCGGAGCTGCCTTTATAGGGAAGAAAGGGAAGGATTAGTAAAAAAAGAGCCTCGCGGTCTCGACGCTAGTAACGATATAAAAAAACAAATTGAACTTTGTAATTAAAAAATACATTTATCGTACATTTTATTTTGTATGTAAAATGTACGCGTAAATATATTTTGACTGTATAAAATTATATATCTCGTTTACATCTATTTTATATGTAAAATATACGCGTAAATATATTTCGACTGTATAAAATAATATATATTTGGTTTACATCTATGCCTACATTTCGCATACATGTAATATGTATCTGACGTACATTTTGTATACATTTCTAAAATATATTTTTTGTTCCAAAAATTGGATGTTTTTTATATATTTCTCGTATACGCTGCATATATATTTTTTTTTATATGCAGTGAATATAGAGCATATATTCAAAATATATTTATTATGTATTTATTATCTATTTTTTGTATATAGAAAAATATATTATTACATATACTTTATTTCCGTGAGGGGAAATGCTGCCTTATGCTGGAATGAAGCAAAAAGGCTATGAAAAAAAAGTGAAATCGAGAGAAAAGGTGATAAAAATGCGAAACTTGTGCAAACTGCATCCGACTTCTAAAAGGCGTCGCGTATTATCATGAGTTTTTCAGTATTTCACCGGATAAGAGAAAAAAAAAGAGACGTTGCTAAGCTCCCACACGGAAATTTATATATTTGAAATATATGCAAAATTGCGTACGAAATATATTCAAAATATAATTACCGTATATAAATGAATATATTTGAAATATATTTTTTATAGATGTGCAATATATTTATTTGGATAGGTTTTGCCGCTTTTCGCATATGTACGTATATCTTAAATGTATTTAAAATATATTTTAGATATATGTAAAATGTACGACACATACATACAATATATATATTTTTAGTATATGATGCATACATCTGAAATATAGATTAAATATATGTTGCATGTATTCGAAATATAGTTGAAAAATGGGCTGCATACATCCCGAATATGGGTTGAATATGCGATACCCGTGTAGAAATTTCCGAAAATCGGAAATTCTCTAGGAGAATCAAATACAAAGAACGAGTTCATGAGAAGCCGGCAAGAACTCCTTATATGGCTTCATTTACGCCGGACTTCTGTTAATATTCCGTTCTCGCGCCCGCCTTTAAAAGCATACTCGTCGCGTCCTCCGTATGGGGGTTTAGCGGTTGCCGCTCTGCGACATCTCGCGGCGAGTCTAGAAACTATCGCAACACTGCCTATACGTTACGAACATGTGGCAGGCGCCCTCCTCGCTTGTTCTCGCGGGATAAACATTATAATGTACATCATAATGAAAAGTGTGCATACAATAAACTTAAATGATTAAATAAATATTATGTTAGTTAGTTAGTTATGCTACTATATATGTTGCATATATGGTAGCATATATTAAGAATATATGTAGAATAATATCGGAGATAGATGTGAGTCACGCCTATCTCTCATATATGTTGCAAATATATCAGCATATATTAAGAATATATGTAGAATACATGAGAGATATATGTGAATCACACCTATCTCTCATATATGTTGCATATATGTGTGGATTAAAAATATATGTACATATATTCGAAATATATCCACATATATTTTGCGTATATTAAAAATATATAAATTTCCGTGGGGGCTCATAGAAACGAAAGTACAAATAAACAATGACAAGGAGAAGAAACAGACAAAAAACTCAGTCATAGAAAACACAAAACCCATGAAGAAATGAAAATTACGTCGACGCGCTTGCAGCCCTGGGAAATTACCCTCCAGTTCTTTGTTCGTGTTCGTTCGCGAAAGAGCGAACAACGAGGAAAACGTCGAAAGCTGAAAAGAGAATAAGGAAAAAGGGCCGGCGAGACATGCTTTATAAGGTTGACGCACAACGGATGATCCGCGTTAGCGAGCTGCCCTTTTGTTCGTCCTTTCGATTCATCCCTCCTGCAATCGTGTTGTCTGTATTCGCTTATTTCCTCCTTTCATTCTCACTCTTTCATCCTCCGTTCTTCTTTCACCAGCACTATTTTTATCCGGAAATAATTATCGAGTTATTTGCCACGTGCGAGATTATCAAGCATTCATTGTTTTGCCATTGAAATAAAAATAACCCTACAACAGAAAATCTGGCTGCAAAAGTTTTTATAGATCACATCAAAGTGTTATCTCAAAATTTTATCGGCAAATTTTTGTTCATTTCGCGAATGTTCCAATCTATAAACTGAGTTTTCCTATAACTAAACATGAAATGAATAAATAATATCGTATACAATTATCTACTTTGTTAAGGGTAGATATTTACCCCCCACGAGGGTTCAAAGGTACACTGAGAAAACAATATATTTCTATGTATCAGGGTCCTTCCATGTCAAATCGACCAAGAGTTGGAATCGACCCCTTTCAATTTCGATGAAATTTGGTCAGAAGTTTTCGTTTTCAATAAAACAAAGTTCTACCAAAGGAGAAAAAATTAAATTTTTTTTCGAAAGTTATGCAAAATTCATAATTTCACAATTTTTCATATTTGTCAAGGTTATTGTTTGAATATCTTGAATGATATGATATAGTTTGAATGATTTGAATAATTCGGATATCACTATTCGATTCGATTCGATTCAAATACTATTCGCACACCCCTACACTGAGAGAAAAAAATACTAGAACCAATGAAATAAAGCGTTGAAGACAAAAAATCATTTTTTTCATTATTTGCCAAAACATATTAGATTGGTTCCCTTATATATTTACGTGGTTCATTTTTTCAGTCAATTCCATAAATTTCTGTTTCAATAAACGAATTTACTTGAATCTAACAATATGTTATCAATTATATGTAATATGTAGTTTGAATCAAGAACACATTTTATCATTTAAAACACGCATGTCTTTTAATACAGGAAGCACTGAGAAAAAAAATTGGTTGAATCAACAAAATAATTAGTCCAATCAACAGGAAAAACAATTGATTAAACTAAATGCGTGTTTATTAATTGTTGCTAAACATGTTATAAAAAATATATAGCCCTTTCAAATAATTTAATATGCATAGTTTAGTGACCCCAAAAAAGATAAATAGAAAAAAAAGACAAATCTGCGCCAATTCCCGATCTAATTTCTCTGTCCGATCGAGATTCGAACCCTCGACCCTAACTACCATCATACCTATCCTACCTAACTACCTAACACGCTACCTATTATGCTATCGACTACTACTATGCACTTGAAAAAATTTAGGTGTTATGAAGAATCGAATATAAGAAAAATTTGACAAACCATTTTTTAAATTTTTAACAACTTATGTATACTATTAAAGTATACTATAGAAATGATAGTTCTTTGCTTGAAGGAAATAAAAATTTGATCATTCCAAACAAATATTCTATTGGAATAAAATAATGTGTTATTTACTTCACTACAGCTTCTTTTCAAATAATCACAATCAATTTTATATCTAATAAATATTGAAAATACTACAGAAATATTTTTAGAAGTAAAATAATAATGAATTTGTTTCTATCGTACTTTAATATTGATGTCGTTTTTCAGATTCAAATAATCTCATGTTTATGATACAAAAATCTAATTAATCCAATGAATGCAAATTTATTAAAATCTATTTAAATAAAGATATTTTTAGAAGACAAATAATGATGAATTTATTGCAAAGAAATAATTTTGTTCGAAAAAAATAATTTCGTATTGAAGTTGTTTTTTAGATTTAAATAATCATCATTTTAGATTCAAATAATCTAATGCTCATGATGCGATAAGTACAATTAATCTAATGAATACAAATTAAATCAAATCTATTCAAATAAAAATATTTTTTGAAGTAAAATAATAATGACTTTATTGGAAGAAAATATTTTTTTCGAAAAAAATAATTTTGTATTGAATTCGTTTTTTAGATATAAATAATCTCATGTTTATGATGCGATCAATGTCATTAATCCAATGAATACAAATTTAATCAAATCTATCATGCATTTAATTGTTACTATTAAACAAGAGTTTAATATAATGGAGTAATAGATTCGTGAAAATATTTTTTTAAATGAAGAGTGATTTTCTTGGTTCAACAAATAAATAATCGAATCAATACTTTCATTTAATAAATAAATTCATGTTCTCAAATTCATTAATTTTTTCTCTCAGTGTAGTTGTCACTTTTACTTAAATATACCTTATTTGTTACAAAATTCGTTAGTCGTCAAAAAATATTTATTAAATTGACTGTTAACAAATTATTGATTTCGTCAAATGTTTCAAGCCTTTAAGATTTTATTCTTCTCATTTTGCTTTAATTTCAAATCGACTCCCTTTCAGCCGTAAGCTTCATGGAAAAATCGTCTCATTTCTCGCTCCTTCCGCTCCTTTAACAGGACCCGTTGAATGCAGCGACGGGAGCGAGCAGCAGTCTATTAAAATTCCATCCTCGTGAAGATTCAATTACAATGAGAAGCTTGCTTGAATTTTTTCGCGAGGGAAAGATTGTGTTTTCCCTCCTTCCCTCCCTCCCACCCTCTTTCTCCCTCTGGCTTGTGTTACTCGTCGTTGCACATCCCTCTTCCCCGAGGCATTCACCGGGATAAAGTTGTCCTTGCACGTAACGCGTTCCTCTTATCTTACCCCGAGCTTATTTGTAAGCGAAGCTCGCACTCTCGCGGCTGAACAACAATCAGGGGCGTGGTTCGTGGATTTCACAGCCCTTAATTTCTCTCTCCTCTTGGTCCTTGACGTAACAGGACGAGCCTTATTTTTCAACTTACCGTTGTTGCTCGTCGAAGGACAAAAAAAAGCAAGAACAAAGAAGTGAAAAGCTTCGAAGGTATCCCAAAGGTTGGTCCAGGGGCGGAAAAAAAAACATCATCCCTTGTCTCGTGATTCTGTGGTGTGTTGTCGTGACTTTCGATTAAACTTTTCTCACTATAACCCCGCCATATCGCGGGCGTCGTCTAATTAGAAATTCATGCGGCGAGTGGAGTTTGCGGGAAAAAAAAAATTGCACAAAAGCTCGTGGACCAGATGAGAGACATGAGAAAAAATTTGCACGATCACTGAACACGAAGGACCTCTGTATGCATAATGCATGGGAAAAGGAAAAATCGTCGAATATGGTAAACTCATGAGCGATCAAATGACATTCTAAATGTTGCCACATAAGCTTGAATCTTAAGGCCTTAGGCCACTCTAGAGCCCTCAAAAAAGGCCTAACTTTGACAATTTTTTATGGGAGTAAGGAAAAAGGAATCGAATTACTCTCTCTTAGGCTTTATTAAACATGTATTGATGTGTATGAAAAAAATTGTATATTGCCATTTTCATACAAAATGGCGGCTATCAGACCAATCTTCCGAATCGTCTTTTTTAAAAGGGCTTCTACAGGCGACGGTAATTCTACGAACTCGTGCTATCTGAAACAAATCGAAGAACGGGGTTTCAATCTACATAAGATTTGCTAGTAAAGTACGTACGATTTTAACTTTACATCAATTTTTCGCAAAATGGCGGACTTGTGAAAAAAAGTGTCAATTTTTGACCAAAAAAATGAGCAGTAAGTTGTGTATAAAAAAGAAAGTTGCAATGATAACACAAAAATCGTACATACTTTACTAAATAATATGACTGTGAAGCTACAGTTAAAATTTCAAGTTGATACGTGCGATAGTCTCAGAGTACCATCTTTGCCCGATTTGAAAAATGCAGTTTCGAGAAAAACGCGTTTAAAGTTTTACGTGCTGAAAATTTTGTTATACCTTCAATCTGCGATGAAGGTATGAGCAGCTCTCTTCATACTTTGCTGACACATTATTTCTGCACCATCATGAATACATTTCACTATAGAGTCATAAAATGAATGAAAAATTAGCCGTGGAAGATCCATGAATGCACAAAAATTTTGTATGCCGTGTAATCTCACTCCGATTAATCGCATTGCGAAAATGATTCTGCGATTAATTTCACTATTCTACCAATTGAATAATGTTCTTAGGACCCTAAAGTGTACTTTAAGCCAATAAAAAAAATTTCGGTTTTTTGAAAATCCTAGACTGGCCTAACCCCTTAAACGACCTACAATTTTTTTTTACACAGGTACGCGAATGATGAATAATGAATATTCACTTCGCATGCCTTTTTTGTTCAATGGCTCCATCGTCGACCCCCATTCTGGCAACTTTTTCTACTTTGTTCGTTGATTGTGCACTCCGTGAACCTTTTTAAGGCACAAAACCTCCGGGAAAATTCGATTTTTTTCCATCTCCAAGATTCATGTCTCAAAAATGCTCTCTCCAAATTTTCAAGTTTTAACAAGTCGAACCAAAGTTTGAATAAAGCTTAAATCAAACCTAAATGTAAATTTACGTTCAAGCTATAAATTAAATAAAAAATTTGAATTTCAAGAAATTTTATGTATTGGAAGAAGTCAATACCCGATTAGCTTAAATTTTTTAAGAATTAAATTGAATTTAAAATTAAGAAACATTCTGTAAAATAGTGGAGAAAAGCATGTATCAAGCATGTTCAAAAACGGATGGTAACAGGATTACTAGACTGCAAAAAAAAAAACAAAAATCCTTTCGCAGAAAAGGCTGACTGGAAAGCTTATTGAAGTTATTATAGACCCAGAAGTAGCTGACTGAAATGAGTTAAGAGAATTTGGGTTTTATTTGTGAATTCATGCATCTCTAAAATTTTAAACTCGTTTTTTTTTCTATAATACGATAAAATCCGAAGAAAAAAATTGAGGCTTGCTATTTTATAAATTTTAGTGATATAAACTTTTCCTAAAACATACTTAAATCTTTATTTAACATTAATCACATAGTGAAATATAAGTTGTCGATATAACCCCTACAGCACACAATATTCCTGCAATGTTGCTAAAATGTTACACGACAACATTGTAATATTCCAAAAAACATTGCTGCAATGTCGCTATGTCCGCCGATTGAAATATTGCTGCAATGTTCCGCAATATTCCAGAAATATTGCATCCAATCAATATGCAATATAACTCGTATTACATATTCAATATTTCAGGAATATTACCTGCAATGGAAACTTTATCATTTGAATCATTGCATAAAATAAAAATATGTAGTTTTAAGTCCATAGGACTGCGCGACCACAGAGCGCGGGTAAATATTCCAACAATTGATTGTTAATTGAGGATGAGGACCCCGATGCTAGTAATGCACCGGACCTTTATTGGTGCTCGGTGGCTCTCTCGCCAGCGCGAGAGCGCCCACCGACCGCCGCCACCTAGCGGATGTCAGGCGAAGTGCCGAGATCGTGGCAGGCCCCAGGTCATCCCGTTTCAATATATAACCATATTTTACGAATAAGAATCATTGAGAAACAAAGTATATTTTGGTTTTATAGCTTTTTTGATATTAAACATTTTTTCAATACGAATATCACAATGTCTTAATATTATTAATATCACATGTCCTATTAATGTCAAAAGCACAACAAAATTTTGAAAATAAGTATGAAAAAAGAAAAAGAAAATGACTCGAAATCAATCGTTATTGATATTTTATGAGGAATAAATGAATAGATCTTTTTCAATTGATCTTTTCCATATTTATTACGCTCGTGTAGTTGTAAAATTTGAAGTTCGATCTCACCAATATTGCTGCAATTTACTCGCAACGTTTCAATAAAATATTGCAGGTATGTTGCTTAAGAACATTCCCCAAACATTGCTGAGAGGTTTCAGTGCAATGTTGCGTAGTAATATTGCCACAACATATCTGCAGGTTGATATGAGGCATTCCACACCGACTCAATGGTGTTTTTCCCTGACCCCCTGCGATTTGTTCCATTATTTTTTATGTTATTCAACTTATCAAAAAACGTACTCCCAATTTTTTGCAAATTTTTTGAACCAGCCGCAATCTAAAAAAAAATTGACGAAATCTGATTTTTGACGAAAAAAACGCCGATTTTTAAAAATCCCAAAAAAATCACAAAAATTCGGTGTCACAAAACAAAATTTTTGGGCCATAAAACATAGTGGAAGTATTTTTTTTCTGGGTTTTATTTCATTTAACAAGTTTGATTAAATTATTTTTTTTTATTTCGCACATTGACAACGTCACTCTTGGTAGCTCATGAACGTTGAAAAATTAAGTTTTTTTTCAGAATCTTATGACATGTGTAGATAGATAAGAATAACCAATTAAGAATTTAAAAACTCAAATCACAAATCCAAATCGAATCTATATTATATTGTTGGTCTGAAGAAGAGCGCTTTATTTTGCAAAACTGGAAGAGATTAATTGTTAAGAGTATTTTCAGTCCTGAATAGGGTCACAGTGCATTTCAAGTCGGAGACTTATACTGCAGTTTTATACACAAAGGTTTTGCCATGTCAAAGTTTCGTACTGCGAAAAATGGCCGGTAAAAACAAGTTCGACGAGGCGTTGCCGGTCACAATGTAACACAACAGGTTCGGTGTACTCAAGTTTTTGTATGAAATACTTTAAAATAGCAGTGTGACAGAGTATTTAGAATTACCATGTCATTACCCATACATGCCTCACGTAAAAATTCAAAGAATACAAAAATGTCGATCTACGTTTTCCTGCGTAAACCCAGAAAAAAAAATATTTCCACTATGTTTTATGGCCCAAAATTTTTGTCTTGTGACACAGAATTTTTGTGAATTTTTTGGGATTTTTAAAAATGGGCGTTTTTTTCGTCAAAAATGCGATTTAGTCAATTTTTTTTGAGATGGCGGATGGTCCAAAAAATTTGAAAAAAATTGGGAGTGCGTTTTTTTATAGGTTGAATAACATAAAAAATAATGGAACAAATCGCAGGGGGTCAGGGAAAAACACCATGGAGTTGGTGTGGAATGCCTCATATATATTTAACTGCTCTCCTTTTGGGTATATCTTAGTCAATTTTTGAGATTTTCAGTTGAAAATTCGTGTAAATATTTTCAAATATATAAATAATAAATATATAAATATATACAAATATATAAATATACAAATATATAAATATATAAATATATAAATATATATTTTCAAAAAATGGAAATATAAATCGAATTTTTAGATCCGTCATAGTGGCGTTCCTCCTTAACTTGAAAATCCGCGTATATTCATGTGTGGGCGAGTGTGCTTCTTTCTTTGTGTTTGTAATGGATCATCCTATACGTGGGGACCACCTGCAACATAACAACCTAGCCACTCTGGGCTTCATCTATGCGGATGAACGACAGGACCGCGTTGATCCGAATTTATCACACGTAGACGACGGGAGAGGTCTGTACGAACGCGTTAATCATCGGACTTGCATGCGTGCTGTACCAAAGCGACTATCGTATAACATTGTACATATAAATATACATATATATTAGACTGATTCAAAAAAAAGCGACTATTTTTTGTTTTTCGAAATAACATATTGAATAATTTCGGAGAGGTGAAAAAATATGCCTGTTAAAAGCAGAGCTCTTAATATAAATATTTAGATATGTCTCATCGCAAATTCCAATTTCCCATTTAAATAACACAGGAAAAAAATGTTCAAGCGTTGAAATTTTCTATCTCGGCTTCGAGTCAATGTACCAAAATGAACAATACATTTTCTTGTAGAGAATTGAACGCTCTACAAAAAAGATCTCTTATGATTTTTCGATAAACTCACTCATTCAAAACTTATTCACTGTCTAATTACATGTATTAGGGTGGGTCAAATGAAATGACTAATTTTTTTTTCCTCGATATAATGAAAAATGTATTGTTTGGCATCTCAAAAAAACCCTCTGCAATTATTAGCCCTTCATATTTAAATTAAGAGGTCCCTCATCGCAATTTTTTATTTCCCATTTGAATAACACAGGAAATTTTTTTTTAACTTTGGAATTTTATTAGACTTTGACCGTTGAGGTTAAAAGAGTGTTTTAGCATATTTTTGTAGAACATTTGATGTTCTACAAAAAAGATCTTCGTGTTTAATCGATAAAACTAACCGTTCAAAAATACCTGGTGATAATTAGTGATAATCGTTTGTGATAAAAAATAATGACAGTGATAAAAAAAAATTTCCTGTGTTATTTAAATTGGAAATAAAAATTTGCGATGAAGGACCTCTTACTTTAAATATGAAAGGCTAATATTTGCAGAGGGTTTTTTCTGAGATGCCAAACAAAACATTTTTCATTATATCGAGAAAAAAAAATTGTCATTTCATTTGACCCACCCTAATATGTATATTAGACTGTGAATATGGGTGAGCTACTCTTGGTCATTACTTTAAAAATTAGGTAATTTATGTCAATGCAATTTAAACTTTTGTTTCAAGAAAGATTTTACCATATTTAGTAATAAGTTTCAACATTTTGCCGGAAACTAAAAAAAAAAGTGAACTTTACTTTAAATTTAACTTTAACCTTGAATAACTTTCGAATGAGTGAGTTTATCGAAAAATCATAGAACTTTTTTTTTAAGAGCGTTTAATTCTCTACAAGAAAGAATATATATCGTTCATTTTGGTACATTGACTTGAAGCCGAGATAAAAAATTTCAAAGTTTGAACATTTCTTTCCTGTGTTATTTAAAGGGGAAATAGGCATTTGCGATGAGACGTATCTAAATATTTATATTAAGAGCTATGCTTTTAACAAGCATCTTTTTTCACCGCCCCGAAAGTATTCAATATGTTGTTTCGAAAAACAAAAAATAGTCGCTTTTCTTGAATCAGTCTAATATATATACATATATGTCGCGATAACCGACCTAAAAGCCCATCTCCCTTGCTGCAAACAGCGTTCGATTCTGTACCAGAGCAAACCTCCGCTTTGCCATCATAGATTATTCACACAATAGTAGTCCCTCAATCGGGACTATTTGTAGCCAGGATTCAAACATAATCGAACAGATTCGATCAACGTTCTCCGTACTTTCAATTCAAATGGACGAACATGATGAGAACATCGCTTTCGTGGATCGCGAAACGGATCTTTTGTTTTTTGTTTTCCAATTGACCCGGCACTGCTTCGCTTCACAGAGGCAACGATTATACGCTCGTCAAACATTCAAACCACACGACGATGTTTTTAACGAAATCACACGCGTACAAATGTCAATGTTACAACGAACCGAAGAACTTTATTGTTACACGAGCTCAAGATGTTATGCCGGAAGCTCTCGATTGTACATGTTACGGTGGGATTTCACATTTTATTTTGTTAAATCGAAACACGATGTTCAATGTGTCGAACTGATCGAGCAGTTATTGACGTTTAACTGGGTTAATCAGCAATCAACGAGACCTGAAAGTTTTCGATGGCAAAGGGTAGACTGGGTACGGTTGTGCCAAAGTATGGTTGTGACAGTCGCCATATTAGCAAAACTATAAGGAATACCGGCGAGGGGGGGGTGTAAGGGGAGAGAGGAGCAGCCCCCCACGGAAATTTATATATTTTTAATATACGCAAAATATATGTGGATATATTTCGAATATATGTACATATATTTTTAATCCACATATTAATGTTGCATTTATATTAGCATATATTCTTGAGATATGCTGATATATGCAACATATATTCTTAATATATGCTGATATATTTGTAACATATATGAGAGATAGGTGTGACTCACATGTATCTCCCATATATTCTACATATATTCTTAATATATGCTACCATATATGCAACATATATGGTAGCATAACTAACTAACTAACATAATATTTATTTCATTATTTAAGTTTATTGTATTCATACTTTTCATTATTATTTACATTATAATGTTTATCCCGCGAGAACAAGCGATCGGGCGCCGGCCACATGTTCGTAACGTATAGGCGGCGTTGCGATAGTTTCTAGATTCGCCACGAGATGTCGCAGAGCGGCAACCGCTGAACCCTCATACGGAGGATGCGACGAGTATGCTTATGAAGGCGGGCGCGAGAACGGAATATTAACAGAAGTCCGGCGTAAATGAAGCCATATAAGGAGTTCTTGCCGGCTTCTCATGAACTCGTACTTTTGTATTTGATTCTCCTAGAGAATTTCCGATTTTCGGAAATTTCTACACAGGTATCGCATATTCAACCCATATTCGAGATGTATGCAGCCCATTTTTCAACTATATTTTAAATACATGCAACACATATTAAACCTATATTTCAGATGTATGCATCATATATATAAAATATATATTGTATTTATGTGTCGTACATTTTACATATATCTAAAATGTATATTAAATATATTTTATACATATGCGAAAAGCGGCAAAATCTATCCAAATAAATATATTACACATCTATAAAAAACATATTTTAAATATATTCATTTATATACGGTAATTATATTTTGAATATATTTCATACGCAATTTTGCATATATTTTGAATATATAAATTTCCGTGTGGGGCATGTCCAACTGAACATGTTTCACAGTGTTGCGTTCGCAATCGCGCGACATTAACGCCAGCAGCGGCCTACATTGCTTTTCACTAGTCAAAAGTAAGTATTTTTATTCGATTTCTCGTGCGTGAATTTGATTGAGACCCCGACTAGGCCTCGATCGGTTTTCCCTAACTTACTTCGAGCCCTTGACTTGAAGCCCAATAGGGCCCTGAATGGACGGTCTCGCTTTTTCAACGAGGGCCTTAGAAGATTGCCAAATGAGGGCCTTTACAACCACCTCACGTCTGTGCCATGTCGAATCCACGACAAGCCCATGGTCAAGCCCTATCAGGGCCCTAGTACGTACGTAGTATCGCTATACGTGTAGATTGTAAAATTGAATTATTTCAATAATCATAACAATGTTATTATTATTATTAATAATTATTATTATTCATAATTATTATTATATATTAAAATAATACATTATTACTAATAATTATTATTAATAATTCCCGAAGAGACTTTTTACAAAAAAATAGCATAAAGCAGAGGATTTCTATGTAGACATCTTGCGGGTATGACTTCCTGAGAGGTCTGACTCTGTGGTGTCGAATACAACCCATGCTCCCACTTCGGCTATATAAGTATACTATTTGCATATTCCGTATGCGAGAGAGCGCACGCCGTATGCGACATCTCATGGCGAGTCTCGGAACTAACTCTCGCCGTGACGCCCGATTAGGCCCTCAAAGGGTTGCCTCGTCAATGCCATGTTTGAAATAATTAGTGCTTCGAAACTTTCGCCCTATTTGGGCCCGATTTGGTTCTGTTGTAATTATACCAACTTCTTTAAATATGGGTTGCCCGATCGAAGCCCGACAAGGTCCTCAACGGGTTGCCTTAGGTCAGCCATATTGTAAATAGGCCTGGCAACCTTGGCATTGCCCTGTCGGGGCCCAACCTGGCGGTGTAAAGGCAATTCCTGACAGGGCATCCACGTCCAAGCCCGATGAGGAATCGACTTGAGTCAGGGCTTCCCTAGAAATTCACGCACGGGTTCTTTTAATAATTGTTGTTATATGTGTACAGATAGCGTAATGAGTTTTTTTCCTCGTTATAAGTTAAATATTAGTAGTTGAATACCAATGATTACTTTTTACGTAGATTTTTTTTTATTGTCATGGCGATTGTTTTTTTTCGAAGGAGTGCGTTGGGTACGGTTGTGACATATTTCCTCGGTACGGTTGTGATACAAGTGAAATCTTTTTTTTTTTGCTTTTTGATATCCAGAAAACGCTTGAGGAAGATGGAAAGAGGGCAGCGTGGCGTAAAAAAAAATAAAATCGATTATGAAGAAGGAAAGAAGTTTTGACTGATTACGTGATATAATATATTATGTATGATATATGAAATATGATGACATATGAACAAATAATATGAAGACTGTTATAATAACTTATTCATACAGGGCCTTAGTCTTTATAAGGGGTTAGATTTTAATATAAAGGCTGTTATATAATAAGTATAGATTCTACAGTGGCTTATTAGTTATAACTGATTAAAGTGTTCTTAAATTTTATTTCTTTTGTTCTGTAAATGTTCACTTTTTCCAGAAAAAGATTATATCGCGTTATGTTATATATGACTTGCAATAAAAGTGATTTTAGACCGTTTTGGTGAATTTTTTAACCTGTCACTACCGACCCCAAGGGGTGTGGTCGGTTGTGACACTTTTTCCTTTTTTTCTAATTTGCTCCTATGAGTTAACTATTGTACTTGGGGACAAAGTTTTGGGATTTATATGTAGACAAATGTACACTTTACTATAAAGAACAGTTTTCGTTCAGCTAACTGGCTTACTAACAAAATTATGGGCGATCAAATGAAAATTGCCACAACCGTACCCAGTCTACCCTACTCTGGTCCATGGTTACGCTTCCCATTGCGGGAAGCATATATTTTTTTTTGTTATGATGAGCGATGATTATTGAAAAAATTATTGTTTCTTCTGGTTGATGTTTACATACGCTGTCGTCCAAAAGTTTGGAAAGACTCGTCCCGATTCCGCGCTGCACAAAAAGTTTCACTGCTCTTTTGAAAATGAACATATTTCAATTCAATAAGTGCCGTTTCAAAAGGGACATATTCAGCTTCATTTCGCTTTATTAAAAAAATTTTTTAGATCTTTTTTGAACCCGGTACGTCTTTTAAAACATGTGGTCGTTTTCTGCCTTTTTTTGTCGTTTTAATTTTGGCGCACGAGTCATGAAATTTTTTTTGAAAACTCTTTTCCGTGTAAAAAAACTTGTGGGGGGAAGTCTAATGTCAGTAAATGAAGTATAGAGACTCTTAAGGGGACTGAGTCGGTTGAGAAATTGCAACTGCGAAACAGCGAGATCTTGTCGCCAACTCCGCGTAGAAATATAATCGACAGGTTACATTCTTCTTCGCTCTCTAAGCTTTCTGTCAGCTCAAAGAAAAACCCTTAAGGGCCACCATCACCCTGATGCGCAGCATTTTGAGCTTTTTCAGTCTGCGCGTGATTCAGAAAAAACCGGTCAACGGATCGAAGTCTAACTAATCTCATTTTGTTCGCAACGAATTGCCATCGGGGATGGGCGCAGCACATTTTATTTTAAAGCTTTAATTTCAAAGGGACAAAGCAGTTTTATAGTTATTCAGTCAATGTTGCTCCTCTGATCAGAGTTCTTTTTATATTTCACACTTCAATTGACCCTAAAACAAAAATGTGCTGCGTTCATTCCCGATGGGAATTCGTTGTGAACAAAATGAGACCATAGGTAAACCTTGATCCGTTGACCGGTCTTTTCTCAATCGCGCGCAGACTGAAAAAACTCAAAATGCTGCGCATACAGGGTGATGGTGGCCCTTAAGGGTTTTTATTTGAGCTGAAAGAAAGCTAGGAGAGCGTAAAAGAATATAACCTGTCGGTTATATTTCTACGCAGAGTTGGCGACAAGATCTTGCAGTTTCGCAGCTGCAATTTCTCAACCGACTCAGTCCCCTTAAGAGGAGGCTAAATACCGACACTAACGCCTCGAAATTGCCATCCAAACTTGCTCTTATACAAATGGATGAAATTGAATAAAATTTTAACAACAACATCAGAACAATGGCAGGAATGGAGCCTCACTAAATTTTTTTCGAAAAACAAAAAAAAACTTACAGATTCACTTACCACCAAGAAACTGTAATTGAAAAACATAAATTATTAAACTTTTACTGCATTTCGGGTAAAACCAAGAGTGAGGCGCCATGAATAACGCCACGATACAAATATCGAGACGTTTTTGACATGATTTTGTCAAAATGACAAGCCGTAAGTTTGAATGGCGCATCAAGAGATAAATATCGATAAATTGTAGTTTTATTGAAAAACGAAATGGCGAAATGTAGTTCACAGACGTGCGAGTGAGGGCAGCACCATGGATTCTGACAAGTAACCTATAATATTTAGGGGGCTCGAATGAGTTCGCTGGCATTAGCTGTAACGCATTTTAGCCTCTCAATTGACAATTAATTGTTAATTAATTTATCCCCCTCTTAATTGTCAAAATGTAATTAATTTTCATCCACGGTTGTCGGAGAAAGACTGGACGACGATGATACGTCGATAATGTAGGGATTGAATAAAAATGGTATTTAGCCTCCTCTTAAGAACAATTTGCAATAACTCGAGAGAGGTTTTTTTCAACCGGAACAACATTCCACGCAAAGCATTCGAAAAATCGAGCAGATTCGAGGACCAGATACTCATACATTTCACATTGAATGCCCCGCATATGTAGTTGAGCTAGGCACAGGACAATTAGTGGACTCGAGTCGAATTGCGTCACGGGGATCTGAATCACGGTCCAACGGGTCAGTGGCGTGGCTCTCGCACTCTGCCAAAAAGAATTGAAATTTGCTGAAGATTTATCGTCGTCCATTATGCCTACGACGATTTATCGCACTTATACAACGTTCAAAAAAGCGAGACAGGGAGAGGGAGTTCACCCCAAGCCTTCAACGTTTCGGCGCGGTAGGAATCAATTGGCGTTAGTCACGTCTATCGATGGATCGTGAGCCATGTTTCTAGTATATATGGGGCATTCCACGCCAAATCGACCACTTTGAACGCGACCCCTTTCGATTTGGCTGAAAGTATTTTTTTTTTACCCTATGAAAAACGTCTCAGAATTTTTGCAAATTTTTTTACCCAACCAAAAAAAAAGTTTTGAATTTCTGAAAAAAAATTCTATTTTTTTAAATAGCTATAACTTTTTCAAAATTTGACTTATCGGAACGTTTTTTGTCTTCGAAATTTTCGTTTTTGACTGTACTTTTGGAAAAAAAATTACAAAAAAATTATTGAAAGCCATCTTCATAGTTTTTTTTTAGTTTTTTGGAAAAAAACGAAAATTTCTCGATGATTACCATTTTTAATTTTTGTTTCTTTTTATTATATCAAACTTTGACGTTTTCTGCAAATCCTCAAATTTTTTCAAAGTTTTGTTTCTGATATATCTATTTTTTTTCCTATTGAAAAAAAAAGTTTCAACTAGCTTTATTTCTCATAACACCATTCTGAAAATTCTTGAGGGTATTCAGAGAACTTCCAAATTTGAAAAAAAATGAAAAAAATCGAAAGTTTTTTTTAAATAGCCGAGCCTTTTTCAAAATTTGACTTATCGAAATGTTTTTCTTCGAAAATTTCGTTTTTAAATGCAATTAAAAAAAACTACAAAAAATTATTTAGAGCTACCTTTCATTTTTTATCTTAATTTTTCAAAAAATTCAAATTTTTTCGATAATTACCACTTTCAATTTTTGGTTTCATTTTTTTCCCCAAATTTGGAAATTCTCTCGACACTCTCAAAAATTTTCAGAATGGTGTAATGAGAAATCAGACTAGTTGGAATATTTTTTTTTCAAATGGAAAAAAAATATAAATAAGAAAACGACACTCTGAAAAAATTTGAGAAATTGCAAACAATATTAAAGTTTGATATGATAAAAAGAAAAAAAATCAAAAACGATAATAATTGAGAAATTTTCGATTTTTTACATAAATCTAAAAAAAACAATGAAGATGGGTTTCAATAATTTTTTGTATTGTTTTTAAAAAAGTACATTTAAAAACAAGAATTCAAAAAGAAAACGTTCCGATAAGTTAAATTTTGAAAAAAGTTATGGCTATTAAAAAGAACAAATTTTTTCGATAATTACCACTTTCAATTTTTGTGTTTATTTTTTTTTTCAAATTTGGAAAGTCTCTGAACCCCCTTAAAATTTTCCAGAATGGTGTTATGAGAAATCAGGCTAGTTAAAAAATTTTTTTCAATTGAAAAAAAAATAGAGATTGAAAAAACACCACTCTGAAAAAATTTGAGGATATGCAGAAAATGTCAAAGTTTGATATAATGAAAAGAAAAAAAAATTTGATTTTTGATTTTTTCAAAAAATCTAAAAAAAAACAAGAAAGATGGGTTTCAATATTTTTTTGTTTTTTTTTTCAAAAAGATATTCAAAAACAAAAATAAAAAAAAACGTTCTGATAAGTCAAATTTTGAAAAAGTTATAGCTATTTAAAAAAAAGGCAAATTTTTTCAAAAATTCATCTTTTTTTTGATTAGGTAAAAAAATTTGAACAATTCTGAGAAACGTTTTTCACAGGGTAGAAAAGGACAAAAAACTTTCAGCCAAATCGAAAGGGTCGGGTTCAAAAGTGGTCGATTTGCCGTGGAATGCCCCATATACACGGTACACAACCAGACACTCAAATACCTTCGACACCTAAACCTCTGCCGAGTTATCAATCTTCACTGTGACGCGGATAAAATAGAGCAGAGTTCCAATGGCCAAAGGTAAACAAAAGAAGACAGCACCTCGAGCCTGGTCTGCACCTGGACCAGTTCCAGTTATATTTCATCATCAGCACGATCGAACAAAAAATTTAACAGTCGCGTCGCGTTATTCAGCATCTCTCATATCCATATTGCAAAGCCAGATGTTGTTTCGCGTGCGATTAACTTGGATGATCGTTTGTTTCAGCGCCGGACATCAGGATCGTGGACGAGGCGAGTCACGAGTTGCGCGATCGTTACTACAAAACTGGAAGTGGCATCGAGCTCGCTTGCATCGTCAAACCGGCGCATCCGGACTCGCAGGTGCCTCATCCAACGTGGAAGAAGGCCAGCGATGTGGTGCCGGAACACGTAAACGTTTATCACATCAACGGGTGAGCATGGAATCAAGATAAACATTGCTCTTACACTGCAAACCTGCATGAGCAAACATCCTCTCTATTCTAACACTAAGATAAACATCCTCCATAATTATTCCGCCCAAGCATGATCCGTATTGAGCGTCAATCAAGACTAGAAGCGTGTCCATAGGAATCCAAGTTACCATCACTCCCAAAATAGGACAATCGTATCAACCACGCGTGACCAATTTTGCCACGAAAGTTTGTCGTGTTGAATGCAGCATGCCGATGAATGTACAAAGCGTCCCTTTAAGCTTTGTCAGCTTCTTTGAACGCTAACTTCCTAATAAAAGTGGCCTCCCATCGCCGCCCCTCCAAAGTTTATCCACGCTGATAGACTCTCGATCACTGTGGGACGTAAGCGCTGAGCTGACGCTCGTCACCCAATTTCCATCGTGGACCTGTAAATATATTCCCCTGGTGTGTAAGCATCGTACGAAACGTTGATGAAACGAACCTCAAAATCTGTCGGAAGTCTACGTCACCGAGATGGTGTTTTAGTCAGAAACTACTAAACCATTATTGACTCGTTGGAGAGACGTAACCACGGTATAACCAGTTTCCTCAGAACAGATTGTCGGGATGTTGGGACGTTCTTTTCCAAGCAATTTGGTGATTGCGTTAATGGTGGATGTAGATTTCACCACGGAAGATTGAGTGATCCACGACAGTTGGTGCAAATTTATAGCTTTACCACTGATGACTCGCCAGAAACGCATACCTACCGCAATAAATGTCTATCATAACGTCTCCAGCGTATGAGAACTCTCAACATCTCTACCGAATAAAAGCATTTTGACATCCATTATTCTTACAAGTCTAACAGAATTTATCTCTATCGGGTATAATCCTGTCAAATGTCCCCACCGCATTACTAATCTTCCCAAACACTGGATTATAAGTTTCGGGCTGCCTCTTTCCGAAGACACACTTGCCAAGCTGCACTTTGGTCAGAAGACAAATCGTACCCAAACTCAATTCATGGATTAACACCATTTTCATTCTGTGCTTTCAGTTCACACGACGAATTGATCACTGGTCTTCACATCGCACGAGCCAAAAAGACTGATAGCGGCGAGTATACCTGCACCCTTGGACAGTTTACCAGCTCCATGGTTCACATCCACGTTCTCAACGGTAGGGAATAATAGAGCAGACCCCACACGGAACATTAGCGTCATGGGACCTCCAATATCCAAACATGGTGGATGAATGCTCCATCCCAGGGACGTCTATGAGTATCCCTATCACTGGCTAAAAGAAGTGCAAAACGGCACCTGTTCTATGTACTGGGAACATCTCTTATACGTGCCTTGAGGCGGAGTTTAGACGGACTAGACCCCAAAAAATGACGTCTGACTTACGTATTTAAGACGAATAAACCAGTGATCCGAAAGATGTCCAATAATCATCTATTATACGTCCCTTTATTTAAACAATTTAATCGTTAGTAATTACACATTATTAATTAATTATAAACTTTGTTACTGATTATATGATATTCGGGGCCTATGAGATATCCATATTTTACAGAAAAAAAGGAAAAAAATAGTTTTCGATTTTTCACACTGCGGTCACCCATCCAAGTATTGGATTCAAGGGGTGATGCTTAACTTTTCTAATCTCCTACCTACCTACCCACCTACTTACCTACACTAACTTGACTTATGAGAAATTTATGCATGTAAAAACCTTCTACGACTATACGGCTAATATACTTATATATCTTTGTCTCACAGGCCTTGAATAATGTATAATCGTGATGAAATTTATAATTAATGAATAATCTGTAATTAATAGCGTTTTAATTAAGGGACGTATAATAGATGATCATCCCGTGTAAAAAAAATTAGTCTATATTAAGTCTACAATTAGTCTCTCACGTAGTCTACGAAAAGTCTCTCTAATGAAACAATATAGACTTCGGAGATAGACTTTTCAAGAGAATTTACATTCCACAATAAGTGTCTCATAAGTCTATATACTAATAAGTCTATATTCATATACACTAATAAATCTATATGAACGTGAATTCATAACCCGCTCTCATTTAGACTGTCAAAAGTCATTTTTTTTAAAATATGAATATCGACTTATGAGTAAAAGTCAATATTTATATAGACATATAAGTTTACATCAATATATAGATTTGGGTTGGGACTTCACAACTCAATGAGAATTCATCAATCGAACTTATTTTGTTGCCCAAAAGTCTTTTAAAAGTCTTCTCTTTTAGAATAAATACAAATGATATCTGTATTTATTCGTCGCAAATTTAATTTCAGAGCCCCTGTCCCCTCTTAACTTATGAGGGGTCAGGAATTCTGGAATTAAGTTATGAGGGGTCAGGAGTCCTGGAATTAAATTATGAGCGGTCACTCAACTTATGAGGGGTCAGGAATCCTGGAATTAACTTATGAGCAGTCAGGAATCCTGGAATTCAGTTATGAGCGCTCACTTAACTTATAAGGGGTCAGGAATCCTAGAATTAAGTTATGAGGGGTCAGGAGTCCTGGAATTAAATTATGAGCGGTCACTTAACTTATGAGGAGTCAGGAATCCTGGAATTAACTTATGAGGGGTCAGGAATCCTGGAACTAAATTGGCGGCGAACAAATACAGATGTCATTTGTATTTATTCTAAAAGAGAGACTTTTAACTTTTGAGAGATAAAATAAGTTCGGTTAATGAATTCTCATTCAGTTGTGAAGTCCCGACCCCAAGTCTATATTATGTAGACTTATAAGTCTCCGTTAGTGGTTTCCCATGGACTTCCCCGGAATGAAATTTTCATCCAACTTATATGATTATTGGACGTCCCCTGGCTGTTAAGTTACGCGCGGAATATATTTATAGCTCCAAAAATATGTGTCGTGGACGTCGAATAAACTTCCGCATTATCCTTCGATAGATGTAATTTGTACGTACATACGTCGATCAATCGGCGTACCCATTACTTAAATGTACATCTAAAGTACGAATGCTTTTGATTGGACAAAACGTGATGGATCACACAGGACGTATATCGTATGTCCACAACACGTACTATTTCTTGAGCTACAATATACACAACACGACTATCCATGGTATGTCCATAGGTAGACATTCAATAGCTTTTCATTCAGGATAGTAATTGGACATCTATTGGACGTTCCAGGTTCACGTCTATATGAAACATCCGATGGACGTTCAATTGACGTCCTCCGAATGTGATTTTCGTTTACGAACCTGGAACGTCCAATGGATGTTCAATTACTATCCCGAATTAAAAGCTATTTAATGTCTACCTATGGACATACCATGATAGGCCGTTTTGTGTATATTTGTAGCTCAAGAAATAGTACGTGTCGTGGACATACAATATACGTCCTGTGTGATCCATTGCGTTTTGTCCAAACAAAAGTGTACCATGGATGTTCAATGGATGTCCGCATTACGTCCATCGTGGATGTAGACGTGGTAAGGATCTATGGATGATAGATGGACGTCCAATGAACACTCGGTTCTGTGTGGGACACATCAAACTTTTATCGGTGATGGCATCATTGTGTCCAGCTTTCTCCTGGTGAAATTATTATACTCGTTCCCACGGTAAACGTTTGATAGCCTAATAACTGTGTCATCTCAAGGGTTCGTAAAGCCAGGACACTGCGATAGGATTCCTTCGTCCGCGTAACAGGCTCAGTCGGTATATCCGTTGTGCATTAGATCAAATCTAGGACTGGGGAACAGAAGTATAGGTCAAACGTGAGACTGACTCGTTGTACAGTACACAGTCGCATAATAATTAATATGCTAATGAACTCAAGCCAGCCCGATAATAACGGTCCTCCCTGCGTCATAGTGAAGTCCATTGCCCACTGAGATTCTAGCTTGGGCTGACCTGTGGTCAGCCTCGGGATCACATAAACCAGATTACGGAAAATTAGAGCTACTCCTTCCGATACAATTTCCATTCTAACAATTCAAATTCATAATTCGAAAAAGAATCTCAACGCTCGAATGAGAAAAGACTACCATCACCAAACTGTCCTCGCATGCCTGAGCTTAGCGGAAATCGGAAAAAATGACACGCGGATAGAACGACACAAGGAGTAGGAACGAAAACTCATTATCAGCAGATCGAATACAGCTTCCTTCCACTTTTTCTTCGTTCTATACAATACTTTTTTTTATCAGATATCGTCTTGGAAACTCCCCAGACTTAAGGCTGCGAACCGAGTTTCTTCAAACTCTCTTATCCGCAATGCTCGTTCCCGGGCTTGGAGATGGAGTCAGAGAAAGAAAAGCGAAAGAGTGCTCTCGGCCAAAGGAAATTGCACATCCCCCTTCAGGACTCGGTACACGGTGGGAAAGGGAGGGTAGGCAGAGAAACAGAGAAAACAGGAAGAGAAAGAGCACTGATGGAAAAAGCCAGTAAGCATTCACAGGGATGCCCAATGTCAGAGTGCAATGGTACGGAGTCACTGGTGGATGGACTCTAGAAGAGGGTGCAATTTGCCACCCTGAATTCACGCGACAACTCAGAAAAGTTGAAGACGGAGGCAGGAAGGGTAATATGATGTGGGGGAGGGAACTGAAAGAGGAGGATGAAAATAATATTAAAAAAGATGTGTTCCAAAGCTCGGTTCTCGAAAGACCGCTTGACGCACGCGACAATGACCGGTCGGGCATGCACTTTGACGTTTGAGTAATAGAGGCGTGAAAGCTATAGCAGAGGGAAAGGGGGAGGGAAGGTTGGAGCGAAGAAAAAAAAGAGGAAATTGCACTTCACTCAACGCCTCTCAACTTTCTTTTTCTTTTTTTTATTACACTTTTTCTCATTCAGTTCATTCTCCTCTGACTGATTGCAGGCGAGAAACAAGCGGCCGTGCATCACGACCAATGGAACTCGGCGACCACGAATTACGACAGGGCTCGTTGGAGCCTGTTCACTGTATTAACCGTGATTCAGCTCGTTTTTCATGCAGCATATCCCCCGTACTCCAACGTCTACGTGTCGTAAAGAGACCCCACGTCGATGGAGCGGCTTCAAGGGTGGATTTTGTCGACGGCGCAATAAGGGTCTGGCTCTTAATCGTCGCATTAAAATTCATAGACGTCGCATTTGACGCGCCTTCGCGTTATGCAAATGCCAATGTGTGTACTCGTTTCAAAGAGGGAAGCAGAAAGAGTGAAAAAGAGAGGGAGGCTGAGAGAAGTGACGTACGAGACAAATGCGAGCTATCGATCCAAATTCATCCGGAGGGTGCTTCATCGTAACTCCACCGTGTAAACAAACTTCGATTAAGCCCATTAATTTCAGCTCGATGTGTAAAATAAAAATTCACCAACGGACAGTATTGAAGCGTTATTTATAAACGTCCGAAATTCATCGTGCTCGCCATTGTGAAAAACGTCGGATTATATATGGGGCATTCCATACGAAACCAATCAATCCGTAGCCCCAACCATTTTTTATTTATTTGAAATTTTGTTATCTTCTTGAACGTACTGGAAGCGGTCTTTCAGATATTTTTTAGATTTTTGTCTCAACTCTTCCGGCCACGATAAATTTTTCAAAATTTCACACAGTTTTTTTTCAAATACGCATAACTTTTTAAAAAACGGAGATCTCAAAATAGAACAGGAGATCATTTTTCCGAGCCTTGAGTTGTAGTCTTATAAAAAAAATACAAAAAAAAATATCAGTATTAATTTTCATGTTTTTTTTTCAATTTTAAACTCAAAATGTTTTTTTTTTAACTTTGATCATTTTGATAGGTTTCGGAAATTTCACCACTATTTCTCAAATACATTTTTACCAGTACTCAAAAATTTGCAGCTTACGATGCTCATAAATTGTATTTTTTTTTCTTAAGTTATACGTCACGCGTTATGTTTTTAGTGTTACGTATAACTTCAAAAATAAATACAAAATATAAGTTATGAATATCACAAGCTGCGAATTTTTTCGTACTCGTAAAAACGTCTCTCTGGAAGTGGTGAATTTTTTCAAAAAAATCAAAATGGTTCGAGTTAAAAAAAATATATATTTCGGGCGTAAAAGTGAAAAAACATCTGAAAATGAATTTCGGTATTTTTTATATTTTTTTAAATAAAACCACTACTCAAGACGAAAAAAATGATCTTATGATTTATTTTGATATCTTCGTTTTTTCAAAAGTTATGCGCATTTGAAAATAAAATCGTGTGAAATTTTGAAAAATTTATTATAGTTGAGAGGGTTGAGACAAAATTCTAAAAAAATTTTGAAAGACTGCTTACATCTCGTACAAAAAAATAGAAAATTTTCAACGAAATCAAAAATAGTCGGGGTGACGATTTGGTCGGTTTCGTATGGAATGCCCCATATATTTATACATATTTTTTTTCTCTCGAGTGATAAGGAAATTGTATCAAATCACGCGTAAATGCTCCAACGTAATCGTTTCTGTATAGCAAATCTGTAAATACTAATTATCATGATTATACATCGATCCTGTATTATTTTACTATTAATTATTATGCTAATTATTAATTAAAAATTTATAATTAAGATAATTATTATGCTCACTGCTCGAAACTTTCGTGGAACTCAGTATCGTTGGACGATTATAATGGCAAATGACAGTGAGATTTCGGGCGAATTTCTTTCCCACGATATCGTTGCACGTAGAAACGATTTCCGGGAACAAAGCTGCCAATGACAGAGGTTAATATGTACAATAAATATTGGTAAACTGCAAAAATCGTTTTATTCTTCGTTTATTTGTCTTAATAGTAATGAATTGCGTTACATTTACAGGTGAGAAGCTTGAATTTTGTGAAGATAAAAAATTCTTAACCATTGTGATGAAAATCAACTTGAATCGGTGAAGGATCGTAAAAAAGTGTAATAATCAATTATGCACCGAGAAAAAGGTTTGGCGAACGAAATGTGTAATTCAGTTAACTCAAAAGGTATACCAAAATGGAAACAAAAATTGCATTCCGATAAATACATATATCCTTGACCCAACAGAGTTAAGAATCCGTTCAATTGAAAATTGCATTGTTTTGATTCTGTATTTGGTAAAATGCACTCAATATGTGATTGCATAACCAAATGGTTTAGTTGAATGAACAGTTTATATTTTCTATGCAATGCAGATGTTGTTAACCGGAAAAAAATGCATTCAATATAAAGCTACAAAATTTCAATTGAATTAACAAAACATTTGATGATATGCAATATTTTTTTAAGCTGCGAGGGCTTTGACTTGACTAATTAATCGTGAGATTAAATAGTTAAGTGAAAACGTAACTTATTTATCCTTGCTCCCATAAAAAGCACGAGGGCCATCAAAGTGCAATGGTGATCTCATTCAAATATGTAGTATTGTAGTCTTTCGTCCATAGAACTGCGCGACCACAGAGCGCGGGTAATGTTCCATCAATTTAAGGGGGGGGGGGGGGGGGGGTGAGGTTAATTCGTAAGAAAAAAGACATGTTTTTGTGAATTTTTTGTGACGACACCGTTAAAATCTCTTTATTAAAACCAATACCACATTAAAGTATGACATTTGAAGAATGTTGTGTAAAATGTTCACGAAGAAATATTAAAAATTACGGCAATGGCAGCAATTATTCGGACGTGTCTCGGAAAAAAGTGGAATTGCGGTGCCCCTTATAACTTGGTGCTGGATCATCTGAAATAAAAAAATCAAAGTTCATTCGTTAGATAATAGTTTTCCGCAGGTAACGCTGGGAGGGTTTTTCAAAATTTTAATTTTTCACTTTTTTGGAACACTTTGAAGGAAAAAACGCGATTTTCCGTGAAAAAAATCGGCTAATTTGTTATTGTAAAATAAAAACTATCAACAAATTTGAAAAAACTCTCCGGCGTTACCTCGTAAATTATGTGCAAAAATAGTGTTCAAAATTTCAAAAGGATCGGTGCAGTAGTTTTGAAGTTATGAGGGGCACTGACTTTGAAAACGTGAGTTGTGGGAAAAACGCTTTGAAGTTTTGAACTCTAAGAAATCTGGTATGAAACGTTTATAAGCAAATTTTATCGCCTTACCTCACACTGAATCATCAATGCCAGGTCCATAAAGGATGTTGCTATCATCCACGATGTCTAAAGCACCTTTTTGCTCCTGCCTACGACGAATCCTGCCTTCCTTAGTTTGTCTATAAATTTAATTCGTCTATAGTTTATCTATAGTTTAGGTATAAAAATACTCGTAACTTCGTCAATTTTGACACATTACTCTCAAAATATTAAGCGTTCATTTAAAAAAATTTTTAAAAATGCAAAAAAAAATTTTTTATACCTTACCCCCCCTTAAAGTTAATCGAGGACTCCGATGCTGGTAATACACTGGTACTTATCGGTGCTCAGTGGCTGTCTCGCTGGCGCGAGAGCGCGCGCCGATCGTCGCCACCTTACGGATCTCGGGGGAAGTGCCGAGATCGTGGTAGTTACTATACGTACCATCGACTAAGGGTGCGTTCCACTTATCGCCCACAACGCTCACGACCACGATCGCAAGATTTTGAGTTCCACTAGCCCGTAAAGGCCCACAACTGAAATATTAGTGGAACGCATTGTGGGCGACACGAGCGCGATTGGAGCACAAATATGAAATAAATATATAGCCAGACGATAAAAACATGGCTACCATCGAGTTGACTCATGAGTTGAGTCCATCGACATTTACCACGCCTAATTCTAATATCGCCGAAATTGTGACCGCAGTGGCGCTACGGCGAAGAATATTGTACGAGTCTGAAAGCTCATCGAGTTCCGATTCTGATGAAACGTGGGAAATAGTAATACGAGAGAGAGGAAAGCGAAAACTTCGACCGCGTATTATAGGTTATGACGATGTTGTCCGCCGCTATGCGGATTATGAATTCAAGAGCCATTTCAGGTTTGGTTCAATTTGAATTTTCTTCTTCAGTTTTTATAATGTGAATGCATATATATAATGCAGTATATTTTCAAGTGCCCTTACAAGTGAAACGATTAAAAAGAACAAAATTTGTGAGTTTTCGTTCTTGCTGTTTATAGAATGTCGAAGGCCACATTCGAATACCTTCTCGGAATCATCGGTGAGGATTTAATTAGGAAAATAAAAGGCTGTCCAACAATCCCTGCTGATCAACAAGTGATGATCGCATTATGGAAAATGGCTACACCAGATTCATACAGGTGAAAAACAGTCTTTTATGAAGCTTAGATATCATGTAAACGATTGACATTTTTGAACAAAGCACATCGTACACCTTTTATATATTCTTAATAGCATTAAATGATACTTATCGATGATTTGTTGTTGAATATCAGCTTCACTATGCACATGTAATTAACTCTTCTTTATCGCAGATCGATCTGTGATCGGTTCAACGTGGGGAGAGCTACAGCTGTTAGAGCTGTGCGTAGAGTCACACATGCTGTGTTTCGAAAATGTACAAAATTTATTCAATGGCCCAGCGGTGATCGAGCTGAGAGCATCATGCGAGGCTTCGAAATAGCCAGCGGTTTTCCAAGAGTCATCGGATCCATTGACGGTACCCACATTCGGATCGATGCTCCAAAAGTTAACCCAGCCGATTATATAAACCGCAAAGGATACCCTTCCATCCAATTGCAGGTAAGCAAATATTATTATGACTTTTAGCAAAGTTATATTTTAAATATTTTTACCAATTTTTTCTTTGGTCTTACAGTCAGGTGGTTAACAAAAATTCAATTCTTTTGTTGACTTTCGACATCTGGTGAGGTCTTTCATTAAGTTGAATTTTTTTTGCGTTTTATATAAGACGTCCGTTATTGTATTTGCCCTTATCTATGATGCTTGTTGGTGATTTCAAGGTTATAACCTTAATTTTTTATATCATTAATGTGCTTTTACGAGTTCTTTTCAAACATATTACATGAAACAGAAAAAATAATAAATTTAACCTAAGAGAGATCCTCACCATGGCTTGAAACGTTGAAAAAAGTTATCATTATTGCAATTATTTCAATTCTTCTTATTATTTTTATTATTATTATTATCATTATTATTATTATTATTATTATTATTATTATTATTATATGTTCACGTTTTTTGCAGTTGGTGTGTGATCACAAAACGTTAATCACGCATTGCCATACTGGACATCCTGGTTCTGTTCATGACCAAAGAGTTTTTCGGCAGTCAGAAGTGGCTGATTACCTACAAGATCCTGATAAATTTCCGGCTCACGCTCATATTCTAGGGGATGCCGCATATGGGTTACACGAACGCCTGTTGACCCCCTTTCGGGACAATGGGCATTTAACAGTGAGGCAAAAAAATTACAACTACCGTCACTCAGCAGCCAGAGTGACCGTAGAAAGGTGTATTGGCTTACTTAAGGGACGAATGAGAAGTCTGATGGATCGCTTACCAATGTCAAGGGTCGATTTGATGGCGGAGTACATTGTAGCATGTTGTGTGATTCATAACATCTGCACACTATGGGGAGATGAATTAACGGTCATCACGATTCCTGCGCCTTCGCAAGAAAATTTGGGACGTAATAATAGTCTTGATCAACGAACAGTGAATGCAGGAATTGAGAAAAGGAACATAATTATGAATAATTTGCAGTGCTCATAAAAAAAACCCTCATAAAAATATTGTCTGTAATCGATTGCATAGAATTGTACAATAAAAATTACTGTAATAATGTTATTTTATTAATACTCCGAGATAACTTTGTTCCCCTTTATTTCTTTCATTTATGAATAGTTTTTTTCAGTAAACCACTGAAATCATTAATGTTGAAATCAACATCTAAAGTGTGAATTTGTTTGGGTTGGATGTCTCTCGGGAAGAGGAGGTACGTGTGTGCGTGTGTCTCAGAACTTGAAACTTGAACGGAGAAAAAAAATGCTTAACAATGACTTTCAATGATGTATTTTTAATATTGAACATAATTTTGTAATGATTTAATGTATTTATTGAATTATAATAAAATTATGTAATTTTTTTTGTAGTATTAATTTTTGGTTTGATTTGATTAATTTTAATTAATACTTATAACCGCAGCTCTTAACAATTTTGCAGTTTTGTTGAGTTTAATGTAATTATTATTTAATTATTAAATATATAAAAAAATATGTACTTTTTTGTAGTATTAATTTTTGGTTTCATTTGATTGATTTTAATTAACAATAACCGTAGCTTAAACAATTTTGCAGTTTTTTATTATTTACTTTTGTTCTGCAATTTTTCCAAGGAGATCCAACATTTTTTTATCCATCTCCAAACGTTCTTGGTGTCTTTTTTTTTTTGCTTCTTCGTGCTCCTCTTTCTGTTGCAACCTTTTTACGAACAGCGAGGTGGCCGGCTTTGTTTTTGCCGTAGATGGATCTGTAACATAATCCAAACAATGAAATCAATAATACACTTGTTATCCCCCAATCGCGAAATAATGATACATGAAAGATTCGTGACTTGCCTTGGAGCTCACATCCACTATCCACGGTAGTGGCACTTTTCTCGACATCAGTCACACTTAAGCCTGATGATGATGCAATCACCACCGGGCTGCACCATGCATTTTTTGCAAAAATATCCTCCATTATCTACAAAAATAAAAAATATGTTTTTACAAACGTTGAGGAACCGCGAAGAAATCAATCACACTTATTTTTTATTCTATTAATATACCTTGAAGTACTGCCATGTTTGTCTGTTGTTGCCCGATTTGTTGTTATGGTCCTTAGTGTGTTTGTACGTTTTTTTAAGGCTCCGCAACTTCCCGGCACACTGTGGCCCAGTCAGTTTAAGTCCGCCTTCGTTACTCATAGTTTCGGCAATGTTCTCCCAAATTTTTTTATTCGAGTGCTTGCCACTGGAAAATTTTTTCTCCGCTGCCCGATAATTTTCCAGCAGCAACAGAACAGATTTTTCGCTCCAGCGGTATAAAGAACCTGAAATAGACAGAGACATATTACCAATTACTATATTCACTATACACGATGAATGCTATCTGTGGTTTACAGAAGTATTTACATACCTGTGCTTTCCAAAACAGTTACTGGACTTTCGTCCCTGTCGGTCAGTGAACTTTCGTCCGTCTCTGTATCTTCATTGTTCGAGTCGTGGACTTGGACGAAGTCACTGGCAGTTTCTTTGCGTTTTTTTGCCGGGGGTTCATTTTCCACCGTGTCCACGTATTCGGTGTCTTCGTTTTGTTTCTTGGTCCCTGGTTGGGGGTCTTGCTGTTTCTTGAGTATTTTATTCAAGAGTTCCGTCGCAAAAACCACATCTATGTACAGAAAACATCGATCGTAAATTAACACACAAAATGTTTTTAGAGGTTACGCAAATTTTTTTCGAGGTTACGCAAAATGTTTTTAGAGGTTATGCCAATTTTTTTTAGAGGTTACGCACAATGTTTTTAGAGGTTACGCAAAACAATAAAATAATCGATCGATTACATTTTTATATACTAAAAATATGACTTACCTGTAAGAGCACGATCAGCGTCTGCCTCCGACAATGATATTTCTATCAAACTTTCGTTGTTCTGATCGAAGAAAGCTACGTTTTTCATTTTTGACATTTTTGTTTACACTCTACACCGGTACAGTAGTGTGATACAGCAAACAATGCTATAAACCATATTCCCGCTCCCATGAATACTTGCGTTATGCGCATGCGCACACATCATGACCACCAAACGATCACGCAGACCCACCATCGACGGTGGGTCACCGCGGGCGCGACGCGGTCGTGGTGTGAACGCGACCACGGCGACAAGACTGCGACTACGGTCGTTAAGTGGAATGCGTTTGTGAGCGCCGTGAGTGTTCTGAGCGATAAGTGGAACGCACCCTAAATGTGTTGTGGTCGCATAGAAATATTTAGTCAAATTTATCAAACAATTTGATCGACTTGAAAGCATTGACTATTCTTTTTAACTGGATGAATAGCTCAAATTAAAACTAGATTTTGTTGATGAGACGAAACATAGGGTTAAAACAATTTTATTTACTCCCAGTAAATGACTAAATATTGGATTGAATGAGAAAACAAGTTGTTGAATCAATCTCATTCGAAATCATTTTGATCCAAGTTTGTAATTGCGGTGAATGCAGCACACATTCGAAACAACGACACCAGTTTTATTATTTCAACAACTGGTTAATCAAATCAAATATTTGACGATTGATTCAAACGAATGTTCCGTGATCGCAGCTGGGTAGTTGATATTACTAAACCTTTTTTTCGGTGTGGCTCTTTCAACGACAGAGCTAATTGCATAATGGAAAAAAGTGAGGAAGCAACGTATGAATTTTTTGTGTATTTTGGTATTTTCAATTGCATTTTTGTCGAAGCTCGGTTTTGGTTTAGACATTAGTGACAAAAATTGAATTTCCATAAGGAATTGGTAAAATGATGAAAAATATGATATTAGAACGTTTTTTAAGAGCGGCCGAGCTCATGAGACGTCAAATCGATTAAAATTTTGCAGTATTTTCTTAAATCGCACGGAAAAAATGAATTGGTTGTGGCAACCAACTGGTTCGTAAGATATGCTCTTAGTAATTAGTTGGTTGGGGCAACCATTTTCGTGGTTCCCGCAACCAACTTTTTATTGGTTGAGTGTTTGGCAACCAATTATATAGTTGCGGTAACGACGAAAATGGTTGCTCCAACAAACTAATTACTAAGAGCATATCTTACTAACCAGTTAGTTGCCACAACCAACTCGTTTTTTCCGTGCCTGAGTACAATTACTTTTGGGATCTGATCCGAACCAAAGTAAAAAGAAACCAAAAATTTCGGTCCCCAGGTCACGGATCAGTAAAATTCGATTTGAAAATGGATGATGCGGCGATGCTCATTTTTTATTTCGAAAACTAGACGAACAATAAATCTAAAATAATATGTGTTGCATTATTGTGTTGTTAGATCGTTTGGAATACATTTACTGAATTGGTAATAAGGATCAAAAGATTAAAATCGAATAGAAGCCAGAAATGGCGTTGACCATTTTTTGTCTCGAAAACTGAACGAACAATAAAATTATTGACTTCAAATTCTATCCAAATTGCATTCAAATAAATAACTTCAAAATTGCAGTAAGTCGTGCTGCGTCTTTATATGTTGTTCTATCGTTAAAAACGAAATTTAATTGTTAAAAAGAGTTTGGTGGTTAGAATCAAAAACCTAACACAGGTTTGTGATTCCGACAATCGAATGGATTGGAATAGCAATCAACTTCATAATTTTTATTTTGATACAAAACTACGTATCGGTTGTTTATAATTATTATTGCCATTGCTTATTGCATCGACTATCATTTTTATTATAGCCAATATAGTCCTCGCATTGGATTGCATTAAGGGGGTATTCTGGTTTAGAGACATACATCTTAAGCGTTTTGTCGAGCTCGATAAAAAAATGTATATATTTTTACCATTCTTTTTTTACAACATATTTATTAATGTTTTGGCACTAAACAAAAAAAATTCGAGAAAAATAAATAAAAATTAAATAAGTTATAAGCTGGTCAAGTTGGGGCTAAAAAAGGGGTATGCTGGCTGACACAATCACAACCTTTCTAGTAATCCGATACAAAATTAAAAAAAAACATTTTTAATTATTAAGAATGTCGCTATAGCCCCCACCTCAGAGAAAACGGAAAAAATCGCAAAATGGCGGCTGCCTGAACAAAAAATTGCCTTTTCCGACTTTTTTTTTCATAGTTTTTCATTTTTTTACAATAGTAAAATTCATGATTTTGATACAGGAGTGGTAGGGGTGATAGAGAGTTGTACATTGAAGATTGGAAAAAAATTCTAAGTAAATCGGTTGAGTAAAACTTGAGATACCGTGTCAATCGTGTTGAGATAAGTAGTATAGTGCGATTCAGTCCGACGTAGTTGCTCCGTCACTAAAATAGCGATAATTCCGTAAATTATTGGAATTGAAAAATTTCCTTTCGAGGATATATTCTTAAAGGTCGAAACTTTAAGAATATACAAAAAAAAAATTTTTTTCAAAATTCTAGACCAGAATACCACCTTAAAGACAGCCGTGTTGAGATAAGTAGTATAGTCCGATTTGCTCCGACGTGCACTGTAAAAAATGTTATTGAATTTAATATACAAAAGTATATTAAATTTCAAAAACAAGTATATGAAACCGAAATTAATATACAAGGTATCGGAAAATTAACAATTTGATCTTAAATTTAATATTTGTATATTAAAATTAAAAGAGTGAGCATTGAAAATTAATATACCCGTATGTGAAAATAGTTTTTGTATACTTTTTCACAATTTTCAAATACATTATTGAAAATTAAAACACTTATTTCTCAAAATTGCAATCAACCATTGAAATTTTTTTTCAATATTGTAATGAAATTTAATATACAGTATAGTGAATTTCAATAACAAGTATACGAACTTGAAATTAATATAGATGGTATTGGAAAATTAACAATTTCATCTTAAATTTAATATTTGGATATTAAAATTAAAAGATGAACGTTGAAAATTCAAATCCCCGTATATTAAAATGGTTTCTATATGCTTTTTCGCATTTTTAAGATACGTTATTGAAAATTAATACACTTATTTTCCAAAATTACAATCAATGTCAGCGGCCGTGCTAGTTGACGCATCCACCACTATGCGTCGCATGCGCTCGGACCTCTGTGCTCAAGCGAAATAGGCGTATGACGGAGTTATATACCGGACGGCCAGCGTGCCCAATATACTTACTTGGCGCAGAGGTTATACCGTGATGATTAAGGTGGTTCCTCCAGGGCAAAGCTCTTCCATTGTACTTTTCGGTCGAGCTGAGCCTTGCGAATATCCCTAATGTGGATATCTCGGGCGTACAATTTTAGTTGCACTGTAAGAAATTTTTGTATTAAATTTAATTTTAAAAAAATGAAGTTTTTATGCATATACAGGATACTAAATTTCATATACAATGTGTACAGTAATATTCCAATATAAGTATATGAAAAATCAAATAAGTTCTTTTAATTTTAATTTACAAAAGAATATTAATTTCCATATCTTTTTTCATGATTCTGCTTTAAAAATCATACTATGTATTGGAATTTTAATATACGAACGTATATTAAAATTAATGTATTGTATATGCATAAGAACTTCATATTTTTTTTATTAAATTTAATACAAAATTTGTTTACAGTGTGACGGGCGTAGGTGCTGCGTTACTAAAATTTAAACATTTAAACATTTAAACATTTTTACATTTCAACATTTAAACATTTTATTGTAATTTAAACATTTCCTTCTAAGGATATATTCTTACAGGTCTAAGCTTTAGGGGGAGGCTAAATACCTACATTAATACTGAAGCCCTACATTATCGACTCGCAATCGCTGTCCAAACTTTTTCCAATACCGGTGGATGAATATCAATTAAATTTATGAAATAATGATGAATGAATTGCGAAATGCAAATGCGAGGTATAAATCAACGTTTTCGTTAATTGCCACTGACTTGTCAGACAGTTTGGATAGTAATCTGATGAAAATAATGTTAATTTCATAGGAATTCCATATGGAGCTGCCCTCTTTCGGATTTCTGTGAACTTAATTTCGCTATTTTTTTTCGATAAAACACGAAATTTATCAGCATGTTGGGCTTCAGTAATAATGTTGGTATTTAGCCTCCTCTTAAGAATATGCAACAAATTTTTTTTTTCTTAAATTCTAGACCAGAATACCGCCTTAATTCTGTCACTTCGAAAGCCTCGTTCATTTGGATCCGAATCGTTTCTACAAAGCCCGGATTATTCGTAAATTCCGCGCCCATGCAGACATTTAGACTGCCGGAAGTGACGTCAATTTTTTTCGTGATTTGTCTCTTTCCCTTTGTCATATCCCTTTATATCCCGCATAGTCATCATGCAGTCGAGGTTCGCATTGTTAGTCGGTAACAGGACGCCGATTTCTTACTTACCGGCAATTGGTTACCTTATCTTTCAATGATGCCGAAAATTCTTGAACTTACATGCCCGGGATAGATTTTCACATTTTACAATAAAGAAGCATACCAATGTGAGCAATGTTATCAACGGTCGAGATTCGACTCGATGCATCTTATGACGATGCCGTCGACTTTACGGCACAGAGAGAAATCCCTGTGTCACGGCAGCACAGGGCATGCTAACTTAGCGACAGCAAACATAATTTGCTGCGGTTACAAAAATCATTTGTTATGTCAGCAAAATGATTTGCTCGTCTAGCAAATCATCTGCTCGTCTAGCAAATCATCTGCTCTGTGTGCATATAGATTTGCTGACATAACATATGATTTTTGTAACTGCAGCAAATTATGTTTGCTGTCACTAAGTTTGCATGCCCTATGCTGTCGTTACACAGGGATTTCTCTCCGTGGGGTTACCACAGTCGGTAACAAAACTTTGATTTCCTCTCTTACCGTCGATCGATAATATTATCTTCCAAAGGTACCAAGGAATCATGACTCCAGACTCGAAAAACCGATTTCTGTCGCTCAGAAGAAAGCAGGCTACCAATGCAGAGAATGACATTGCCAGCAGTCAAGTAAATTAAACCATGAGTCGGTAAGGAAGATGCTTTTCTGATCGACGCGCAATTTATCTTTCCTACAATCAAACAGAGGATAAAGGTGGAAAATAAAGAAATTACACCTTCAGTATCTGAATTCACAGTCATTTATTGAAACACTCTTGAGGGGTATACATTAAGCTAATCTATGTAAGCATTACGTGAATGTATTGAAGAGAAAAAAAAATGAACAATCGCTCATGGAATCACAAAAAAAAATCGGATATCTGTCCTTCTTGCGAACGTTTAATTAATCATCGAAGATCCATTCGAAGGCACAGCGATCCTCGACCCTTACGTCTGAGCAACTTCACCACGAAAACGCGTTAATTGGTAAATACGTGGGAAGGGAATGAAAAAAAAAACCATGTAAAAATTGAACCAGGCGGAAAAATCTTTCTCCCGAATTTTAGAAATTTTAGGTTTCGAGAGGAAAACAGAAGAGAGAAGGGATCGAAATGTTCGATTAACTTTGTTATCGTGGCAATATTGAACTTTCTGAGAACATCAAAGCGCAAAATATTCATTCTTGATTGAATGGAAATATGACGCACAGAGTTCAATCGTAAAGGGGACCGAGTGCCTTCTCACAAAACAAATATTCATTACGCAACGTATTATTAAATCATACATATACATATCTTAACATAAATTCATAATCAATGCTCCTGAACGTGTCACACTTTGAGACCTATCATATACAGATCAAATCACTATTACTTCTTCGCCCAATTTTTCACGAACTTCGCCAATTCGCCAAGTTCCAATTCGAAATTGGGAAAAAAAAACAATATTTCTCGTAAGTGAGACAATTGTCAATAGCGATCAATGCTTCCACGAAGAAGTAATAATTCTCGAAAAAGGCCACTCAACTTTTACCATATTTTTCTCCTTTCTATTCGCGGATGAATATTTTATTCGCTATTTTCCATTTGCCTTCGACACAATTGTTCGATGTACAATTGTGCGTGTCGGGATTACACCGACTGGCCGATTCATGTGTATTTTGTGTATGTGTGTGTATTGAGGGGGTGTATATATATGTGTCATTCCACATCAATTCAACGACGTTTTGACGGTGACCCCTTCGATTTTTTTTATTTTTCAATATGTTATTATACATGCAAAAAGAAGTATCTATGCCAATTTTTAGCTCTCTATCTTAAACCGTACCGAAGTTATTGATTTTTCAAGAATATACTTAAAATAATCATAACTTCTACATTAAACAAGATATTGTAATTTGTCAAGAGGTCATTTCTTTTCATTTTTCGAGGTACTTTTGAAAAAATATATTAAAAATTAAGAAAAACAAATTTTTAATGTGTTTTTAATTGTTTTAAGCTAAAAAATTGGATTTTTTTTCCATGGGACCCCTTCGATTTTTTTCAAAGGAAAATTATTAAATTCTCCGTAAAAAAACAAAAATTTTGAGATCTTACCGAAGAGGGGATTCAAATAACTACTTATCGAAAAAAACTTTTCTACATGCTCCTACATTCTACAAACTTCTATATTAACCAAGATATTGTCATTTGTCAAGAGGTCATCTTTTTTTGTTTTTCAATGTACTTTTTGAAAAAAAGACGAAGAATCAAGAAAAACAAATTTTTAATGTCTTTTCAACTATTTTAAGCTAAAAAATTGGATTTTCTTCTAATGGAACCCCTTCGATTTCTTTCAAAAAAAATTATAAAATTCTACGTAAAAAAACAAAATTTTTGAGATTTTACCGAAGAGGGAATTCAAATAACTTCTTAACGGAATTTTTTTATTAGATTTTTGTTTCGTAATTTTGAACTTTTTTCCTTCTATGACTCTAATAGTTGATTTCAATGATGTTTAAATAAATAATCTAACTTGCCTCACATATTTCCATTGTAAATTACTATAATTAACATGAAGAATTACAATTCAAGTACGTTTTGCAAACTGAAGTGCAAAACGTACTTAAATTGTAATTCTTGATGTTATCTATTATAATTTACAATGAAAATATGTGAGGCAAGTTAGATTATTTATTTTAACATCATTGAAATCAACCAATGAAGTCATAGAAGGAAAAAAGATCAGAATTACGAAAAAAAAAAATCGAAATTTTTTTTTTCAATAAGAAGTTATGTGAATCCCTCTTCGGTAAAATCTCAAAAAATTTATTTTTTTACGTAGCATTTTAGAATTTTTTTAGAAAAAATCGAAGGGATCCCATTAGGAGAAAATCCAATTTTTTAGCTTAAAACAGTTAAAAAGACATTAAAAATTTGTTTTTCTCAATTTTTTTTTTTTTTTTCAGAAAGTACATTGAAAAACAAAAAAAGATGACCTCTTGACAAATTACAATATCTTGGTTAATATAGAAGTTTGCAGAATGTAGAAATTTTTTTTCGATAAGAAGTTACTTGAATCCCCTCTTCGGTAAAATCTCAAAAATTTTGTTTTTTTACGTAGAATTTTATAATTTTTTTTGAAAAAAATCGAAGGGGTCCCATTGAGAGAAAATCCAATTTTTTAGCTTAAAACAGTTAAAAACACATTAAAAATTTGTTTCTCTTAATTTTTAATATTTTTTTCAAAAAGTACGTTGAAAAACAAAAAAAAATGACTTCTTGACAAATTACAATATCTTGGTTAATGTAGAAGTTATGATTATTTTAAGTATATTCTTGAAAAATCTATAACTTCGGTATGGTTTAAGATAGAGAGCTAAAAATTGGCATGGATACTTCTTTTTGCATGTATAATAACATATTAAAAAATAAACAAAATCGAAGGGGTCACCGTCAAAACGTCGTTGAATTGATATGGAATGACACATATATATATTTTTTAGGCTTTACTTTGAATGAATCTTCAGTTTCTTATAGAGAATAAAGACTCGAGGAAAGCGGAGCTCCATAAATCAACATTTTTAACAATTGACTTTTTGAAAAAAAAATAATTCAAAATTTTTATAATAAATTATGAAAATTATTTTCGAAAATTAAAATGAAGATCGATTCGAAAAAATGGAACATTATGACGCTTGCGTCAACTGTTCATGGGCAGAGTTGCCGAAATTGTAATGTAAAAATAATGCACTATTTATTTTGGAAATAATGAAAATTCTATGATAAAATCATTAAGCATTATTTTTGTAATGAAAACTGTGAAACCAACCGATTATGCATTAAATTAATAATAAATAATGCGATAAACGTAACATTATTTATCACAACAGTAATGGATAATGCTAAACGCTGCCATTGTCCATTATTACAGTAATGGGTAATTCAAAGTAGAAACAAATTTTCATTACTATAGTAATGAATGGTACAAAACCGAAGAATAATGCATTACTTTGAGTAATGCATTGCTTTTAGTAATGCATTACATTGAGCAATTCATTACTTTGAGTAACACATTACATCGCGCAGTACATTACTTCAAATAACGCATTACACCTGAAAATAATGTATTACTTTGAGTAATGGTTTAGGAATAAAAATAATTTCCGTATGTAGAGAGCAATGTCAATGAAATCTTCCTTTTCGTATGATTTTTTACAATCATAATGCGTAAGAATGATACATCTCAGACTGTGAGTGTTATTCCCTCAAATTTTTTACAGGGTAATTCGTTTGTTTAGATTTTCCTCTATGGAAATTCGTTCGTTTAGATTCCCAATTTTTTACTTCGAAAATATAATTCGGTACTTTGTTTTTTTTTTAATTTTTTCATTTTTTAGATCAGATTTGAACCTACAGCATCTTTTTCTTTTTTATCTTTGACCGGAAATAGTCAAGAGAATAATAATTCCTGTTCATATACGATTGTTTACTTTTTTTTACTCTCGAATAATTCCATGTATTTTTTTTCAATTTGTGAATCAACCAAAAGAAAAAATCATCTTCCACTTGTGCATTTTTTTATTTGTTAGATCAAAGAAAAATGCGTAGCATATATGTATTTTATTCTCTTTCGACTCAAATTTTCAATTCCAATTTCAAATCTCAAAACGGGGATTATTATTTCCGTTGACATTCCGATGTCTACATTTTTGGGTTTTTTTACTTGAAAAAATTTCACAAACCCATACCATCGAGTCCCTGAACCGGTTTCATCAATCCATATTTTCCACTTTCGTAAATAAAAGGAAGATTTTATCGCATTGTCCTATTGGACTACGAATGCATAAAATATTTTTATTCCGAATAATGCATTATTCAAAATATTCAGTATTATAATAATGAAAAATTAACGCCACTTTGCAATATCCATTACTTTAATAATGGGTAATGGAACATTTTTGCATCACTCATTATTTCAGTAATGAGTAATGTAACTCTTTCCACATTATCCATTACTTCAGCAACGAATAATGTAATGCGTCTCAAATTACTCATTAATAACGTAATGCATAATGTTTCGTTTTTTCATTTTCCAGTACTAATGTAATACTTAATGGTCTGACATTTGCATTATTAACTAAAAATATTATGCAATATTTTTTTATCACATTATTCATTGAATGAATAATGTATAATGGAAGTTAAGTCCCATTATTAAGTGAAAAAATAATCATTAATGAAATCGATGATGCATTGTTAAAATAATGCATTTTTTGCTACTCTGTTCATGGGATGTTCATTTTTTGAGGCCTTTGACTAATTTTACTAACAACCAGAGTTGGGCTAATTTGTAATTAAAATAGATCGATGACAAAATTTGAGCATTGTAATAGAATTTGAATTTTGATGATAATTATTTTCAGCACTGTTTTGAGCACAGAATTCCATTACAATGCGGGATGTAACAAGCATCGACATCGAAATGATGCCCGAAAAAATTGTTGTTCAATATAATTTAATTACATCATAATAATTAGCTGAAAAGTAACCAAGAAAAATGAGTTGAAACATGCATATTGTTCATTGAAAATAATGAATTTTTTGCAGTTTGCACAGACAA
Organism: Alloplasta piceator; assembly: GCA_946863875.1. Classification (NCBI taxonomy): domain Eukaryota; kingdom Metazoa; phylum Arthropoda; class Insecta; order Hymenoptera; family Ichneumonidae; genus Alloplasta; species Alloplasta piceator. The sequence continues at coordinate 32,541,413 of OX333076.1, read as the reverse complement.
TTTAAACTTTCATGTAAGGCGAACTCACCAAGAGCATACAAATAAAGTTAAAAGAATCATTACTTGATTACTGCACCAAACTCATTTTTAATTGATACTTTTGCGTCTCCTAATTTTTTCAACCCGTATCTCACGGATCCACCTTTATGCATGAAGTGCCAAAGGGATGATCTTTGTTTTAGAAATGGTTCAAAAATCATAAAAAATAAAGTTATTTAGTGAAGTAATTGAAAAAATAATTGGCCAATTATTTTGCTGAAATAAATTAGTTTTAAAGTTCTAACGTTTCAAAGTAAACAGTTCTGAGACAGTAACATTAAAATGTTTGAAGCGCTTCTCTATTTTTTAAATACATTCATTTTTTTGAGATCCATTATAGGTAATTGAATTACTTTGAGCATCAATTATAAGTAATTGCCTTACTTCCAGCATCAATTACAAGTAATTGTATGAGATGCTTCTGAATTACATATAATTTAACATGCATTCGGCGATCGATGACCGAAATAATCAGCAATTGAATCCAATTCAGTTACATGTCTCAAAATAATATGTAATTGAATATGTAATTTGATTGAAAATAAAATTGAGGTCCGCTTCAACGAGGCTTCGTCTTAAGTCTGAATTTTCGAATCTTGAGATCAAACTTTCAATTGAACTCAAGTTGGAACTTGAGATCGAGGTTAAGTTCCAATTTGAGATGAATCTCAAGGTTGAATTTAAGTGTCATTGTAAGTTCATTCTTAAGTTAGAACTTTAGTGCAAACTTCAGATCGATCATAAGTTCAAACTTAAGCTTGGTTTAAGGTTTTATCTTAAGATCTATCTTGAGCTTGAACTCAAGTTCGATCGAACTTGATTATTTTGACAAATGAAGCCAAAAAATACGGTCGAGGGAGGCGATGAAAGAAGTTTGATCGAACTTAAGTTCAAGCTCAAAATAGATCTTAAGTTCAAACTCAAGATTCATCTGAAATTGAAACTTAAGTTGGATTTTAAGTTCCAACTTAAGTTCAATGAAAAGTTTGATCTCAAGTTCGATCTTGAGATCTGAAAATTTGGGCCTTAGATAAAAACTGAAGTTTCATAGAGTAGGCGAAAAAAATTTTTTTTTTTTGTGTTTCCGTGTGTGTGGCTTTATATACGATACAATATTATTCAAGATGCGGTGAATCTCTTTCACGCAATTGGAAAAAAGCCTAGCCTATTCTAACCTTATTTTATTTTACGATTTTATCTATATAAGTTTGTAATCACAAAGAAAAATGGGACTAATGATCCCGAACAATCGCAATGATTTTTTTTTTTTTTGCGGCACGGAAATCGCCAGTCGCCATGAGGGTGGTCCCGAGCTGAGTTCGTGTTTTTTTTCTCTCATAAAAAATTATTATGGATCAAAACTGGCGGAATGTTTTTTTTTCTCACGAGCGGTAAACGTGCGCCTATAAACATATTGTGTAATAAATGCATTTTTTTTTGTTATCAACGAACAACTCGATATGTGTAATTAAAGGTTCGGATATACGAAATAAAAGTAACAGAGACCGATTTTCAATTCGCCTTTTGACAGCACAAATCGTATCTTCCAAATCATCGGGCTGATTGGACAGCGAATTTTTTTTTTTTTTGGCGCTGAATGAAAATCGGCTCTGGTATGAATGTACGTCCGTTTATCCCTGTTTTCTCTATTTTATCACACTGTTTCTCGTAAACTTCAAAGGTATAATGTTGTATACTACGTTGCTACGAAATTACCAAAAATTTAAATGTCCTCGTACGATGAGGACTTGACCACATCTCCAGATGTCCAGATTTACCAGTCACGACTTTTCATGATCCTTTCGTTCATCTCTCACTCGATTCCAGTTTCTAGGCTTCCATGATCGAAGAAATAACCGATATCAACCCTCCGTGATCACTTATCTTCGTCGATTTGACCTTGACTATTTTTGATAAAGTATTTTGATCAAACTATCCATCGGAAAAATCTCAAAAAATTACAGAACATCCTTCAAACATTCTAATTAGTGTATTAAAAATCAGTTTATAAAAAATCAAGTGACTATATATTTTAAAAAAATTAATAAAGGAGAAAAATAGTCGTGGGGTCGTTTTGACCTTGTGTGACCCCGGAAGGTTAAAATCGTGTCATGTCTGAACTCGAGCTAACCAACTTTCGACTACGTTTCTGGGTCAAAAGGGTTTCGCGACTAAAGACCGAAAACCAAATGATCGAAGACTGAATAATCCAGTGACGACGTATTCGTGTTTGACCCTGTGAAGGGCATTCCAGTGCCAAAATCAAAGCCACAATCCTGCGACGAAAAATAGTATTCTAGGTTCTTAAACCTACCCACGAAAATTGAGGGGTTGTCCTAACCTCGGACTTGTATATTCTTTCATGATTATTTTGGCTTTGGACATCTTGTCGTCGGCTTCCAGTCGTGATTCCAGTCAAGAGGACTTGAGACAAAGTAACTTGATGGCAAAATATCGATTGATGGACACTAACTCTTCATCTTCGGTTAAGCCCAGATTTGTGGCATGGTTTGGGTTTGATCGAACCGAATCTCACGGGGATTTTAGATTCAGGATACAAGTCGCTCGTCATACTCAAGGCGAGTTTCTCATTCTCGATGGCAAATGATTGCTTCAACTTACACACGATACAAATTACTAATTGGTGCGGCAATTAGCGATTAATAAGACACTCTGATTGGGGGTAATGCGTGGCTTTTCGTACGACTAAAATTTCTCGAAAGCTAAACGTATAAGTATGACTTAAGTACAACCACAAAATCTGGTCATTGTTATGGCATTCTTGTCACTCATCTAAGCTTTCTTATTTTAACGAGTAACAGCGCTCTCTCTATCTCTCTCTCTTTCTCTCTCTCACACACACACAATCGTCTCCATTACTTTTGCTGTCTCTTCTACTATCTTCATTCCTCTAATCATAAGTAAGTTGAGGGATCTCTGCACTTATGTGCAAAGTGTACCATTGAAAAATCGAATTGGTCCCAGTTTTTTTTTTACTAAGCTGGGGGCTTTGATGCCATTCAAAATGATCCATCACGAATCTTAATCACGATGATCGTATCAACGCAAAAACATTCGTGAATCGCGATCGAGAATCCACTAGATAATATTCATTAACTTTCCGGTCTTTCAGCTTAAAATTTTGATTGGTCAAAGACTCGTTGTCGGAGATCGGTCATTGTTGCTCCTCAGACCCCGAGATCTCTCCACTCTCGTTTCTCCAGTTTCTCCCTTCCTCCCTCTCAACTTGCCAGTTTCTGCTTTCAGTTCTTGGAACTCTCGAATCTGCAACATAAGAATACGACAATGGAGATTGTACCAACGATCGTCGAAAGCTGGAGGATCCTGAAGGAATTGGGTCATCAGGGAAATCATGCCCGTGTAAAAAAAATTAGTCTCTATTAAGTCTACGATAAGTCTCTCAAGTAGTCTACGAAAAGTCTCGCTAATGGAACAATATAGACTTCGCATATAGACTTTTCGACGAAATTTACATTCGGTTGAAAGTCCACAATAAGTTTCCCATAAGTCTATACTAATAAGTCTATATTCATATAGACTAATAAATCTATATGGACGTGAATTCATGACTCACTCCTATTTAGTCTCTCAAAAGTCTTTTTTTTAAATACATAAAGAGATATCTGTATTTATTCCAAAATAGAGACTTTTGAAACACTCTCGAGCACAGAATAAGAGCGAGTCATGAATTCACATTTAGCAGTGAAGTCCCCATCGAAGTCTACATTTATGTAATAGTCTATATTGATATAGATTAATAAATCTATATGAATTTACATTTAGTCGTGAAGACCTCATCCAAGTCTATATTTATGTAGACTTAAAGTAATAAGTCTATATTCATATAGACTAATAAATCTATATGAATGTAAATTTATGGATCGCTATTATTCAGACTTGAAAAGTCTCTATCTTGTGGAATAAATACACATGTACGAATAAAAAAAGGATATTTCATTTGACTGAGATCTATGAACATCCCGGATAGACTTATGCTAATAAGTCTGTATTAATATAGACTAATAAGTCTATATTCATGTGAATTCATGAATCGTGCTTGTAATTTGGTCTTTCGAAAGTTTATCTTTTGAATTAAATTAAGATATTAAAAGCGAAAACGGATCATTTTTTGTTACTTACATCAAAGTTTTCTCATTCGTCACTGATGATTAATATCGGATGAAAGCCTTTCGAGATACTAAATAAGAGCTATTTATAAATGTAACATGATTTCGTGAATGTTCCGGGTGGACTTATACTCATAAGTCTGTGTATATTTATATTCATGTAGACAAATAAGTCTATATTCATGCAAACAAATAAGTCTATGTTCATACAGACAAATAAGTCTATATTCATGTAAATTCATGAATCATTTATTCTTATTTGGTCTCTCAAAAATATATCTTTTGGAATATAAAATCTTGAGAGAAATGTTCAAAATGATCAGTGTGAAATAAAAGTATTCTAGAAGACTAAATAAGTGTAATTCATCAACTACCATTTAGTTGTGAAGTCTTCATCAAAGTCTATATTTTTACAGATTTATACCAATAAGTCTATATGGATATGGAATGGTCTATAGAATTATAAGACTTATTGGTCTATGGACTTATCCTAATAAATCTATATGAATGTGAATATAAAGTCATGAATCTCTCTAATTTAGTATAAAAAATAATTCGTTTGCAATAATTACAGATATCTTGAGAGAAATAGATATTGTTTTACTAGGATAGAAGCGTTTTTATATTCATCACTTTAAGTTTTATATTAATACTTGGATCGAGACTTTACAACTGGATGTAAAAACTTCAATCACACAGAACTATTTTTTGTACATCTTTGCACTGAATAAAAAAGTATGGCCACAGTGGCGTTTTTCTGCTGAGCCTCCGCATATTTTAACGCCATGGTTCCACCTTACCAGTATTTTGAGCCAAACAATTTCGTATTGCCCTTGGAGTTTCGATACGATTCAACTGCAGATACAGATAGATTGACAGCTAGGCTGACAAAAAAATATTTAGTCGTAACATAACCTCTCCATAAAAAAAGTAAACAACCTTTCCAATATTGAACACATGCACTTGAGCTTTTTTAAACAATTATTATCGACAATGAGTACTTATGGATCTATTATCGACGTCGAATTTCGTTTATTTTTTGCAGAGCTGGGCAGTACTTAATACTTCAAGTACTTCCAATGTACTTAAAGTACAGTACTTAAAGTACAAAGTACATAAAAAGTACTTTAAGTACTGTACTTAAATTTTCAAGTACTTTGCCTGTACTTAAAATATTGTACTTAAAATTTCAAATACTTTTCTGTACTTTAAGTACTTTTTCAAGTACAAATATCAAGTACTTTTGAATGTGTCTTCCTGATGGTTGCATGTACACTGCTGTTCATTAATGCCTGGAAATCTTAAAAAGAATCTTTCCAAGATTCTAAGAATCTTCCGAAGATTCTAAGAATCTTCCGAAGATTCTAAGATTCATTTCAAGATTCTCTTTAAGATTCTCTTCAAGATTTTCTTTAAGATTCTTTTGAAGAATCTTTGAAAGAATCTTTCAAGGAATCTTAAAAAGAATCTTAGAATCTTGGAAAGAATCTTTGAATCTTGAAAAGAATCTTAGATTCTTTCCAAGATTCTTTCAAAGATTTACAGGCATTAATATGTAATTGAAGCAGAGTTGAGCAAAGTACTTGCAAGTACTTCAAGAATCAAGTACAAACTACCGTAGGTACTTGAAGTAGCAAGTACCGATGGTACTTGAAGTACAAGTACTTGAAAAAATCAAGTTCCAGTATCAAGTACTTTTCTAGTTTTCGAGTACGTCTCATAAATTCTGGTACTTGGGTCATTCAATGTCAAATCGGCCAAGAGTTGGAATCGACCACTTTCAATTTCGATGAAATTTGGTCAGAAATTTTGTTTTATCATAAAACCAAGTTCTACCAAAAAAAAAAAAATTAATTTTTTATGTCAAAGGTTATGCAAAATTCAAAATTCAACCATTTTTCAATTTTTTTTCTAAATATCTTGAAAACTATATAGTTATGAAAAATCGTTTGTTCCGTCTTGAAGAGTATACTTAGGGCTACGAAAAAAAAATATTCCGACAAAAAATTTTGAAAACTGATAAATTTGGAGAATTTTGAATTTTTTAAAATTGTTAAAATCCACAATTAACATCGAATTTTTTGTTCAATTTTTTAAATATAATACCTCGTACTGATTTGAAAATATCCTGAAAGATTTTCAATAAGGTGTTTTTTTTCTAAGAATATGAATTTTTTTAAGTTGAGCAATCATGTAATTTTGTAATTTTTAGCAGTCGAAATTACATGATTGATCAACTTCACTTAACTTAGAGGTAAGCAAAAGGTTTTAGCAAAATTCAAAAATTCATATTTTTGAAACAAATAAAAACACATTTCTGAAATTTGCAGGATCTTTTAATATCAGTACAAGGTGTTGTATAAAAAAATAAAACCAAAAATTAAATGTTGAACGTGGATTTTCTCGATTTTGAAAAATTCTCCAAATTCATCATTTTTCAAAACTTGTTTCGGAATATTTTTTTTGTAACCCCAAGTATACTCTTTAAGACGAACCCAGAACGATTTTTTCGTAACTATAATAGTTTTCGAAATATTTAAAAAGTAAACTTGAAAAAAGTAGTGAAATTTTGCATTGTCGAAAAAAAAAATTTAATTTTTTCCCTTTGTTAGAACTTGGTTTCATGATAAAAGAAAACTTCTGACCAAATTTCATCGAAATTGAAAGGGGTCGATTCCAAATATTGGTCGATTTGACATGGAATGACCCATATTCAAAGGCTTTGCACATGCAACCATCAACAAGACACATTCTAAAGTACTTGAAAAAGTACTTCAAGTACAGAAAAGTGCTTGAAATTTTCAAGTACGGTACTTCAAGTGCATGAAATCTGAAATAGATAAAAAAAAAAAAATTACTATCGTCAATGCTACTTTTAATTCTTGGTTTAAATACTTCTGTTCCAATCTGTCAAATCATAGCGTATCATACAAGGTGAAAATAGGCTTTGATAAAAAAGTACTTGAAATTGGTACTTGATTTTTCAAGTACCTGTACTTTAAGTACTTTAAATATCGAGTACTTAAAGTAATAAGTACCTAGTACTTTAAGTACTGCCGGTACTTGATACTTTAAGTACTTACGGTACTTTGTACTTTGTACTTGAAGTACTTAAAGTACTTTGCCCAGCTCTGATTTTTTGTATAAACACTGAAAATGTGAGGAATCGCGTGAGATTACGTAACGTCAAACCCGAAACGGCTGAAACATGTCTCAGTGTCCAGCGACTGGGGCTTATCAAACTACGTGAGTCGGTACCAGTCTCCGGACAGCGTCCGAGAAGGGTACAGCTTACGTTTTTCTTGTCCCATCAATCGGACACGATCATTACATTATTAAATTAATTTTTACGGGAAATTAAACAGCTGCATAGAAAACTATGTATTCCTGAACAAAATGTGCTTCAACTCATCTCGAATATCTGTACAAACTAAACGTTAAGCGTTGAAAAAGATTGCATTCTTCCTTAACACATTCGATAAGAAATTCGTCAATACGACCGCCGCTGCACATGTGCCTGGATAAAAACATAAAATTAATTTATCTGCCGTCCAAGATGGTGATTCAACTTTGTTTCATGAATTAATGAAGCCCTATCGATCCTCTCATGATTTGTAGATTTGAAATATTTTTTGTGGAATGTTTAATAAATGTAGTTGTTTGTGGTAGTGTCCGACGACTGGGACGTGTCCGGCCACTGGTACATTTACCTTACATGCAATTTTAATATTTTGCTATTGAGCGAAGAAAACATACATGCATGAGAATACATGAGAATATAACTAATTTTTAATAAGAATTTAACCATCTCATATTTTGAGACGTGTGATTGAACGAAATCACTTGCGCTCTTTTATGAAGATCTCGACGCCAAAGTTGAGAGAACCTCGCGTACAAGAAGTTTATGTGGAACCTACAACGAATTTTGAGGTTAAGCGCGTAAGCATCCAAGAGACGAATGTAGCTGAGTGCGCCAGTGGAACGCGCCTATTCACTGGTCGTATATAAGCAAGACAGCGATATAAGAATACGCTCCAGCGCCAATGTTCATGCTTGCCACGGCATTATCATTGCAGCCTTGCTGTGAAGTATTATAATTTCCCGTTCGCGACAATACGTATAGGACGAGTAGCCAAAAGCCGACAGCAATACAAAAAAAAAATTACTGCCGCAGTAAAGTACTTTTCAGTGTGAAAATAATACAGATTTCAATGTAAAGAAAAGATATTTTTTTATTCGTAAACAATTTTGAAGAGTCGAGAGGACTGCGTTTTATCAATTAAAGTTTGGGCCGTTTATTTGAAAATTGATCGTTAACATTGTTTAATTTCCGCTTTCTTTTCTCGCAATCTTCTCTTCTCCGTCGCTCCTCTCTTTTCCATCGTTCTTCTGCGCTCTTTCGGTCTTCTCTTCTCTCTCGTTCTTCTCTTCTTTCTCGCTCTTCTCTTCTCTCTCGTTCTTTTCTCCTTTCTAGCTCTTCCCTTCTTTCTCGCTCTTCTCTTCTCCTCATTTGTTCTATTCTTTCTCGCTCTTCTCTTATACTTCGCTTATTATTAATTTCATAATAGCTTTTTTTTTCACCTCGTTTGGCTATGTCTTTTCTTCTCTCGTTGTCTTTTCTTGTCTCATCCTCTTTTCTCGTCGAGTCCTCCGTTCCCCTTCTACCTAGCTCTACTTTCTCTTTGTCGCTTAAAGTACTTACTCTTTCTCGTTTCTCGTTATCTCTTTTCAATTCGGTCTCTTTTCTAATATTGTTTTTTTGCTCCTTTCTGTCTTGATCTTTGTTTTTTCCGATCTCGTCTTCTTCCGGCGCTTCGCTTTGCTGTCTCATCTCGATCTCCTTTATTCTCTCGTTTTCCTGTCTCGTTTCGCGCTCGTTTTTCTGACGATTTTCATCTCTCTTATATTTTCTTGCCTCGTTCTCTTTTCTCAGCCTTTCTCCGATATCTTTTTCTTTATTCTCGTTGTTCTTTCCTCTTTGTTCATTCTTCCTCGTGATTACGTTCTCTTCTCTAATCTCGTCTTCTTTCCGCGCTTTATTTTGCTTTCTCATCTCGATCTCCTTTATTCTCTCATTTTCCTGTCTCGTTTCGGGCTCGTTTTTCTGTCGATTTTCATCACTCTTATATTTTCTTGCCTCGTTCTTTTCTCTCAGCCTTTCTTCGATATCTTTTTCTTTATTTTCGTTGTTCTTTTCTCTTTGTTCGTTCTTCCTCGTGATTACGTTCTTCTCTCTAATCTCGTCTTCTTTTCGCGTTTCGTTTTGCTTTCTCGTCTCGATCTCCTTTATTCTCTCATTTTTCTGTCTCGTTTCGCGCTCGCTTTTCTGTCGATTTTCATCACTCTTATATTTTCTTGCCTCGTTTTCTTCTCTCAGCCTTTCTCCGATATCTTTTTCTTTATTCTCGTTGTTCTTTCCTCTTTGTTCATTCTTTCTCGTGATTACGTTCTCCTCTCTAATTTCGTCTTCTTTTCGCGTTTCGTTTTGCTTTCTCGTCTCGATCTTCTTTATTCTCTCATTTTCCTGTTTCGTTTCGCGCACGTTTTTCTGTCGATTTTCATCTCTCTTATATTTTCTTGCCTCGTTTTCCTTTCTCAGCTTTTCTCCGATATCTTTTTCTTTATTCTCGTTGTTCTTTCCGCTTTGTTCATTCTTCCTCGTGATTACGTTCTCCTTTCTAATCTCGTCTTCTTTTCGCGTTCCGTTTTGCTTTCTCGTCTCGATCTTCTTTATTCTCTCATTTTCCTGTTTCGTTTCGCGCACGTTTTTCTGTTGATTTTCATCTCTCTTATATTTTCTTGCCTCGTTCTCCTTTCTCAGCTTTTCTCCGATATCTTTTTCTTTATTCTCGTTGTTCTTTCCGCTTTGTTCATTCTTCCTCGTGATTACATTCTCCTTTCTAATCTCGTCTTCTTTTCGCGTTTCGTTTTGTTTTATCGTCTCGTTCTCCTTTATTCTCTCATTTTCCTGTCTCGTTTCGCGCTCGTTTTTCTGTCGATTTTCATCTCTCTTATATTTTCTTGCCTCGTTTTCCTTTCTCAGCTTTTCTCCGATATCTTTTTCTTTATTCTCGTTGTTCTTTCCGCTTTGTTCATTCTTCCTCGTGATTACATTCTCCTTTCTAATCTCATCTTCTTTTCGCGTTTCGTTTTGTTTTATCGTCTCGTTCTCCTTTATTCTCTCATTTTCCTGTCTCGTTTCGCGCTCGTTTTTCTTTCGATTTTCATCACTCTTATATTTTCTTGCCTCGTTCTCTTTTCTCAGCCTTTCTCCGATATCTTTTTCTTTATTCTCGTTGTTCTTTCCGCTTTGTTCATTCTTCCTCGTGATTACGTTCTCCTTTCTAATCTCGTCTTCTTTTCGCGTTTCGTTTTGCTTTCTCGTCTCGATATCCTCTATTCTCTCATTTTCGTGTCTCGTTTCGCGCTCATATTTCTGTCGATTTTCATCACTCTTATATTTTCTTGCCTCGTTTTCCTTTCTCAGCCTTTCTCCGATATCTTTTTCTTTATTCTCGTTACTCTTTCCTCCATTTTCGTTCTCTTCGATTTCTTCTTCTTCTTCGATTTCACTGCAAGCGTCACTGTCGTCTGTTCCAGATTCTTTGTTCGTAAAGTGTGTGGACGTCCGCCTCATAGCACTGAGCATTTGTGTAATGCTACGATTGAACACACGGTCCGTAACACTTCGGTTGGTGTGTGCCCGTACAAATGCTGAAATTGAAAATATGCAGTTATACATGGGTCATTTCATGTAAAACCGAACAATAGTTGGAATCGACCCCTTTCAATTTCGATGTAATTTGGTCAGAAGTTTTGTTTCATCATAAAACAAAGCTCTACCAAAGGAAAAAAATTGAAAATTTGTTTTCGGTGTTTATGCAAAATTCATAATTTTACCATTTTGTCGATTTCATCCCTTAAATATCTCGAAAACCATTATAGTGACGAAACAATCTCTCTGGTTTCGGTTTAAAGTGTATACTTGGTGCTACGAAAAAAAAACATTCTCAAAAAAAATTTTGAACAATAATTAATTTTGATAATTTGAAATTTTTTAAAATCTCACAAATCGACGAGCAACATTAAATTTTTGGTTTAATTTTTCTGATACCTTGTACTGATTTTAAAATATCCTCCAATTTTTAAAATTATGGTCTTCCTCGAAAATATGAATTTTTGAATTTTGGTAAAAGAAAGGAATTTTTTTACCTCTAAGTTAAGAAAAGTTGAGCAATCAAGTAATATTGTAATTTTGGGCAGTAAAAATTTCAATTAATGACATAAGAAGACATGTAAAAACTTAATATACATGTATTGGGATCTGACATAGCGGCGTGGCTAAGACAATATGGCGTAGCCGAAGGTGCATTTAGGCATGTATGCGTAACATGTACGCGTGACATGTGTTGAATGTCCGTGTGCACCCTACTAATAGCTCAAAATTTAACACCAGATGTCTCACGAATTTCGTCAGATCCCAATAAGTAATATACGGGTATACTAAGTTTATGCTTCAAATACTTTAGCATTCATACTTTAGCGTTCAAGCAATGAAAAAAAATGAATGAGCGGTCAGGAAAATTTAAGGACATAATCGTCGTTTTTTAAGAAAATAAGGAAAATTACAAAATGTTTACATTTTACACTTGCGAGGACATTTTCAGGTATGGAAGCCGTTTGGTTCCTTCCCGTTCTTGTCATCCCGCGTAATTCTTTTGTCCCAATAATGTTTTTCAAGAGTTGCCTGACCATTTCGCGGGGGCTTCTCTTATATTTTCTTGAAATAAATTTTTGGTCGAATTCTTTTATAAAAATGCTGCTCCGCGGTGTGAGCTCAATCTATAATTAAAATTTCTTTAAATCATAAAAAAATTTCCTATTCGACAATAAATACACTAGTGGAAAAAATGAAGGGATCAAAAAAATTTCCCAAATTTTTAGTGGTTTTTAACAATGCTGTATCTTAGTGAAAAATTGTCATATCATGGCCTAAAAAAAAATATTTTGAAGCTTCAAGTTTCTAGTTTTCAGATCTTTCAGCGAAAAAAATTGCGAAGCTACAAGTTTTACGCAATCCTGAGAAATACCGAGAAAAAAAATGTGTCAAATTCGTATCATTTTTTTTGGCTGCCATTACTTGAAAATTTTTTTTCCAGCTAAACCATTACATGGCCCAGATATCTTGTTTATTTAGCTTAAATTTGCTTTTTTAAGACCTCACTGCGACCATTTTTCGCTCAAATATCGGACTTTTAATGAAAAAAGATCCTTTTGTCTTTGACCATTGATATCTCAGCAACGAATGATTGCACAGAAATCAGAAGGGGCATTTCACAAACTTGAGTTAATGCTCTCCAAAGATTGACGATGGTTTTTTGAAAAAAAAAAAATTTCTCATCCCTGCCATGAATTTGAAAAATCCGGAGAAAAAGGGCTATTTATGGTTTTTAGAAAATCAACGGCCAAATTAAAAATATTGACAAAACGACTAATGGTGAGCGTAACTTTTACAGCTCAATATACCCACAAACTTCCTGTAAAGTTTCAATTTGATCTATCGAACGGTTTTTTTGTTTTAAGTAATCCAAGCTATCCGCGTAACGGTTTAGCTGGAAAAAAAAATTCCAAGTAATTGCAGCCAAATAAAAGTGATACAAATTTGCGACATTTTTTTTCCTGGTATTCCTCAGGATTGCGTTAAACCTTTAGCTTCGCAAATTTTTTTGCTGAATAATCTGAAAACTAGAAACTTGAAGTTTCAAAATGCTTTTTTTTAATCCTCGATACGACCATTTTTCACTGAGATACATCATTGTTAAAAACAACTAAGAATTTGGAAAATATTTCTGATCCCTTAATTTTTTCCATTAGTGTACAACATATTGCAATAAAATCAACCAAAAAAATATTCACGCATCGGTATATGAGTATTCCGTTATTAATACCTTTCCGTTGGCAGGTATCGAATAATGAGGAGTACTGGGTTTTTTTGGGGGGTCTTCGCGCGGAACACCATCTCCATTTTTTAGTAATTTCCTCAAGTGCTCTAGCTGATGTTCGAAAAATTCGATGAAATTGGGATGTTCTGCAAATAAACAAATGTATCATAAAATAGCTGCGTGTGTACACTTGAAAATGAACAAAACGGGGGATTTTAAATTAAAGTGAGAGGCATATATATCGATAAAGTGACACCACACATATAATGTGGCATACATATAAACGCGCACACTCCTGAGTTTTTCTCGGAACGGAGCGCGTCAAGCCTCAGCCGCGATATTTGTTCATTATACTGGCTGTTTGTACCGTGAGAGTTTAGTGTGTGTATAAATGTAGTTTTTGTTGAATTTATGAATCGTAAAAAATGTTCATATCCCAGATAGATACATGTAGCTTATATCGGCATAATATTGCAATCATCTATGGCGCATAGAGAAATACTTAGTCGTATGTCAGTTATGAGCGCACACTCTTAATTCATACTTGCATCATATGATGATTCACAATAACACATCATATGGAGCTCATTTAGAAGTGACGGCGTGACGAAATTGTGGTGCTCATATGAAGCTCACATTGAGATCATGCCGTGATGGAATTGGTTGTGCTCATTTTAAGTTGATATGAGAGTCGATGCAAGGGGAATTATTGTAATTATTGTAATTTTCATACTTAAAAAAAAAAAATTATTGCTTGCAAAATTTTTTATTATGTACATTTTTATTCTTAATGTAGCTTTTGAACAGGTTGCATTTTTAACAAAATTGCAAAACTACCGGATTTTACTATTTTAATTTCATCAGTCTCTACCAGGATTCGAACCTGCGACTTATCGGTAAATATATCATTAATAATGTTTGAATTGAATTATACTCGTACGAAAACTGATATAAATAGGTAGAGTTAAAATATAAACATAATACCTCTCACAAAATCCGTGCAGGTCTGGCACGGCACGATGGACCTATTTCCAATTTCGATGTCACTGTCCTGTGATTCCTCTGAAATGTTTTTTTCCCGTGTTTCTCCATCCTCATCTACCACGGCAGTGGCGTTATTCTTTCTATTGTAAATTTCGTTGTCACTGTCCGTTTCGTTATCATCGTCGGTCTCCATTTTGTCGTCATTTTCGTTACACATTCTCCCATTGTCATCGCTGTCCATTTCTTTTTCATTACTATAATTGTCATTTTCGTACCGTCCGTTTCCGTTTCCGGTACCGTCAATTCTGTCGTTGCCCGTATTGTCAATTCCGTCGCTTTGGGTACAGTCAATTCCGTCGTTTTCTGTACCGTCAATGTTGTCAATTCCGTCGTTTCCCCTATCGTCATTTCCGTCGTTTCCGGTATCGTCAATTTCGACGTCGTCACTTTCTTCGTCAAAAATACTTTTTTCAGTCATTATTAACTCATTTAATTTGATTGTATTCGCAGCAGCCGCCGTTTGTCTTTCTTTTTTTTTAGCGACTTCGGCCTTCCGTCTCATCATCACTCGTTCTCGCGGTGGAGTTATTTCGCTGTCGGCCAATATGTTCCCGCTCGCGCCAACCCTGACAATCTCGAGCTCCGCCGCATTATCTAATCGATTAAAACAATGATTAAAGGAAACTTTGCTCTCGCGAAAAAGTTTTTTTTCCAACATTTTTATTTCCTTGTGTTCAAAACGTCCCAAAAAATTGAGAAATCATATTGGGAACAAATGTCCTCATGTGTGTGTGTGTGCTTGTGTGTGTATATGTATGTATGTATGTATGTATGTATGTATGTATTCAGAGTTTCAAATATAAATAATTGATAACTCGAGAACCTTTGATCGATTTATCGATATAAAATTTGGCATCCATGTCAAGCACAAATTAACCTTTATTGTAAAAAATTGCCAATCGAATTCTCACGGGTGTTGCGATTTTATCAAATTTTTTTGGTTTTTGTAAAAATGGCGTAAACGCTCTAAGTTATACCTTTTTTAATATGTTTCACTGAAAATTTGAACAGAGTTAGTATAACTATCAAGGATGTTCGTTATTGAATTTGGAAAAAAAAAGATGAAAGGGTTAAAATGTGATGAAGTTTATAATTATTTGAAAATTAACGTAAACGCTACAGCGACAAATGAGGATTCAGGAAAAACGATATGAAACCCTGAGTTCGTCCGCGAAATCACAAAATATCAAGACAAGGCTGTATTGAAGTGCAGACCATTTCCGTGTGAATTGATAGCCTGCAGGAACAACGTGGCCCGACTTACAATGATATGCCGTGATACATAGCAAGCTGATGCTCCCGTTATAACCATTGTCATCACACAACAAATGAACCCCAATCTAGATAATTGTGATTCACTAATTGAAAGAAATAACGAACGGACAGGGGCCATCAGTAATAATATGTATTTGAATCAATTTCATTATTTTAAGGTGCATTCGTGGAGCTACCAGGATCAATTATATCATTACAATGCAATTGGTGACTAATATATATATTCCAAAACGACTTTCGTTTTTATTTGATAAGCACCTCAAATAACGAACTTATTCAAATAATTCACTTATCTGTTACGGCGGTTCTGAACCTCTTAAACCAAGCACGCAACAAAATGGTCCTCGTATATTTCCGGAATTGCAAGAACTCTGTTCCAACCAACAGTTATCCCCATCAGGCAATGAGCATGTCAGGAACTCCATACTCGAAGATACTGGGCCTAAACTGTGACCATCATTACCACCTTCATCAGCGTCGAAACGAATCGTTTACAAGAGGGGGCCCTTGATGAACTCTCTTCTAACCAACAGTGATCCCCATCAGGCAATGGACATGTCAGGAACTCCATACTCGAAGATACTGGGCCTAAACCGTGACCATCATTACCACCTTCACCAGCGTCGGAACGAATCGTTTACAAGAGGGCCCTTGGTGAACCAGGAATGCCAGATAATGGAAAATCATTTTCAGTCCTCCTGTGGCCCTTGGTGAACTCTGTTCCAACCAACAGTGATCCCCATCAGGCAATGGACTTGTCAGGAACTCCATACTCGGAGATACTGGGACTACACCGTGACCATCATTACCACCTTCACTAGCGTCGGAACGAATCGTTTACAAGAGGGGGCCCTTGGTGAACTCTGTTCCAACCAACAGTGATCCCCATCAGGCAATGGACTTGTCAGGAACTCCATACTCGGAGATACTGGGACTACACCGTGACCATCATTACCACCTTCACTAGCGTCGGAACGAATCGTTGGCAAGAGGGGGCCCTTGGTGAACCAGGAATGCCAGATAATGGAAAATCATTTTCAGTCCTCCTGTGGTACCACAGAACGCTTGAGCACCGGCTGGATTGGTAGGAACCGTCAGAACCAGAACCAAAACCAGACCAGAACTTTAAATAGGGTTGGATCATTCCAATCGATGTTGAATCGCATCTCGAGCATCGTTCAATCGAATTTCCACTCGGCACGTACAAACGAGACTTGAAAAGTTTCGTCTCCATTGAAGCGAACTACTAGAACGTCTACAATCGATCTTGACGTGTAGAATTCCGCCTTGGAAGGTGTTGACCTTGAAAACCAGCGTCTGCGAGTCTATGAGGGTGATTTGGAACGCAACGAGCTGTACAGTTAAGATTTGGGCCCCGAGAATTTCATCTTATCATACGAAACTGAAGAACGGCAGATTGGAATGAACTGTAGACGAAAGTACTACTGCAAGAATTCTGTTTCAGCCACCAATGACCTCCATCAGGCAATAGACGTGATGCCAGGAACCTCTTAGTCCAGAACGAATCGTATCCAGAAAGCGCCTCTTGGTAGACCGGGACTACCAGACAATGGAAATTCATGTCGAAGATTTCTGTTTTACCGCAAAACGATCCAGCACAGGCCCCATTGCGGTGAACGGTCAGCACTATGACCAGAACTTAGGAAAAGACCGGTAAAGCATTGTGATCGCAGGAATCTCTTCCTCGCGACGTTGACTCGCAGCTGACCATCGTCCATTTGTCCTTCTACTCTACACGTTTAAACAGGACTTGACGATGGTTGCCTCCATCGTGTAGCGAACTACTGGAACGTCCACAATCAACGTTGACTTCTACAATCTCGCCTCGGAAGATGTCGATATTGAAAAACGGCATCTACGTGTGGATGATGATCGTGATTTCGAACTGATCTAGCTGCACAGTGAAGATTTCGACGTCAAGAGTTAAATCTTCCCATGTCATACTGAAGAACGGAAGGCTGCCGTAATCGAAACTCCAAAAACTCAGGAATAGCATTCTGCATGAAACCCATACACAGCATGCCTTCAGGATTTTTTAGTACGTTTTAGACACCAACTGAACTCTGAGGCTTGTCCAAGGATACTCGTAGGAAGTAGCATTCTCCAACGATGGTGATCACATGATTTATAAATAACATGAAAGTAATTGTCAGATGCTCAGGTATCTTCATATGTGAAATAATGTTTAAGAGGTATTCCCCCTCATGGGGACCCCCTTTTTGGCCGACCTCTTTCAAATTGCTTGAAACTTAAGTACGTTTTAGAGTTGCTTGAAAGTATATTGTACACCAATTTTCAGGTTTCTAACTATAATACTCTTTGGAATACACCAAAAGTTATATTTCAAACTTTTTGTGTATTCAGCTCTTCGGAGCTTAGGCACGGCGCGAAATAAAATCGGACAAATTCTTTTCTACTTGCTTATGGTCGGAAATTTCCTGCGGTATTCGAAAAAGATATAAGCCATTTCGAAAAAAAAACGAATTCATTTAAATTTCGGCCGAAAACCGAAAAAATTGATTTACAAAAAAGAGCATAATTTAATTTAGCGGAATTTTTTTTCAATGTTTTGTATATATCTGAGAACTAAGTAACGATATAAATTTCAAGTTGAAACTCGGAATCCGTTTACTGATGCCAAGTCTTTCAGTTGGATAAAAGTTATTAAATATCGTGTTTTTTGTATTCAACAGTTCTCTGATATATTATATAGCGTTTTTTAAACGAATTTTCAATTTAGTAAATTTATTAATTTAATTATTTTAAATTTATTGAATTAATTTATTAAATTCTGAATTTAATAAATTTATAAAATGCGAAAATCGTAATAAATAAAACGATATAATATATCAGAGAACTGTTGAATACGAAAAACACGATATTTAAAAATTTTTATCCTACTTGAAGACTTGGCATTAGGATGCGAGTTTCAACTTGAAATTTATATCGTGACTTCTCGGATATATGCGAAACATGAAAAAAATTGTCCCGCTGAATTGAATTATGCGCTTTTTTTTTTTGTAAATGAGATTTTTCGGTTTTTGGCCGAAATTCAGATGAATTCGCTCTTTTTCGAAATCGCTGATATTGTTTTCGAAAACCGCAGGAAATTTCCGAACGAAAGCTTTTGGAAAAGGATTTTTTCGATTTCATTTCGCGTCGCTCATAAGTCCCGAGGAGCTGAATATACACAAAAAGTTTGAAATATAACTTTTGGTGTATTCCAAAGAGTATTATAGTTTGAGATCTGAAAAGTTGTGTAAAATATACTTTCAAGCAACACTAAAACATACTCGAGTTTCAAGCAATTCGAAAGAAGTCGGCCTAAAAGGGGTCCTGATGAGGGGGAATACCCCTTAAATAACAATAGCCAAAATAATTGTGCAAACTTACAATTTGCACATTTCTTTCTCATAATTTTTAGGTATTTGCGAACTCTTTAAGGAAATGTTTTGAAGAAGCTCTATGAATGCGTTAAACGGGGTAGGGCAAATTTATCGAAAGACACAAATCTCGAAAGATACAAAACCCGAAAAAATGTGACGTCACTTCCGGTGACCGACATTTTTTAATTATCACATAATTAACAAAATCCGGGATTTTTGCGCCAGATTTCGGCTATAAAGAGCATGTCGAGTTTATTGATCTTGTATTCGCGACTATGGAGGGATGATGAAATGATTGAATCAAAGCTGTCGACCGCGGATGCTTTATTGACGACGACGATCAGAATGAGGACGGCGACAGTGCAAAATGAATGCTGTTCAACGCGAGTACTTGATTGACAAACACCATAATTACCGTTTTATTACATTCAATCAAGTACTCTCGTTGAACTACATTCATTCTGCATTGTCGTCATGCTCGTTGTCCTTGCTGGCCTCGTCCTTGCCGTTCTCACGGTCCTCGTCCTCGCAGTCGTCATCGCCATCATTGTCCTAGCCTTGCTCGTCGTCGTCGTCGACGTCGTCGTCCTCGCCGTCCGTGTCGTGGTCGTCGTCCTCACGGTCCTCGTCTTTGCTGCTCTCGTCGTTGTCGTCCTCACGGTCCTCTTCCTCCTCGGCGTCGTCATCGTCATCCTCGCCGTCTGTGTTGTTGTCGTCCTCGCCTTCGTCGTCGCCCTCGCCGTCCTCATCGTCGTCGTCGTCGTCATCATCATCGCCGTGATCCTCGTTGTTATCGCTGTCGCAGCCGTGATCCTCCTCGTCGTTATCAATAAAGCATCCGCGTTCAAAAACTTGAATTCAATCTATTCAATTCACAAGCAATAACCTCGAAATGCTCTTTATGGCTCAAATCGAGCTCAAATAACCCTGATTTTATGTTAGTTCTACGCCACTGGAAAAATGTTGGCCGTTGGAAGTGACGTCAATTTTTTCAGGTTTTGTTTCTATCAAGATTTGTCTCTATAGAAAAATGTACCCTATCCCTGCGTATATAAACTTGGAAAAGCAATAACAAATTGTAAGTGTGTTCGTTTTCTTTATACTGCTGTATATTTTTCAATAAAATTGAAACTATATGGGCATGTTGCCAGTGAGTCGCTATTGTCACTATTGGTCATTATTTTCAAATATGATATTTTTCTCACTATTTTCGAGATTTGGTCACTATTTTCATTATTTCAGAGCTGAGAAGTGATTAGAATAGTCGTGCCGGTTAGAATAGGAGACAAATTTGTAAAAAACATAAAAACTGGATGAACAATGTGGGGTTTGGAACCTTCAATGATTACGAAAAGAATGTGAGCAGTCCAGGGCCAAAATTTCAAGTAAACCTTAACAAATTTGCAAAAATCGATGGTTGAACTATAAGAATCTACCAATAGTTTTCTCAAAAAAGCAGATTTTTTATAAATTTCCATTTAAAACATTTTTGCTCTATTTCAGCCCCGTTTTGAGAAACCTTAAAATCCCGAAATTTCTAACGCTCCAAACTCTCGATTGGTTCGACCGATTCGGAAATGTCTTGTTCGTACGTAAGTCATGTCATTAAACTTAGAGTTGCCGTTTGGTTCTGATATATAAAATTGTTTGGAAAAGACAGCTGCTTAAAAATCACCGGAAAAAACGGAAAAACGGCCTTTAAAAATTTGCAAAAATCAATGGTCGAACTACAAAAGTCTGCCAAAAATCATCAAAACCGGATGAATGAAACAGGGTTTTGAACCTTGAACGATTACGAAGAGAATGTTCGCAGTACAGAGCCAACATTTTGAAGGTTGACAAAAATTTCACCGGTTTTATTAGATAGATTCAATTTTTGGCAAAATACAAAGAAGAATTTAAAAAAAAAATTGAACCTTACATCAATGTATATTGTTCCCTTGAACACGGACCTATCAATACTTTTCTCAAGAAATAATTTTTTTAAATGAATTTCCATTAAAAACATTTTTGCTCAATTATAGCTTTATTTTGGGAAACCTCTAAATCGCAAAATTTCGAGCACTCATAGCTTTAGATCGTTTGACATATTCGAAAATTTCCTGTTCGTACGTAAACCTTGCTTGGTTCATTCAGATATATAAGTTTGTGTTGAAATGAAAGTAGTTTGAAAATGGCCGAATAAAAACGAAAAGGGCATTATTACCATAAAAAATTTCTAAAAATCGATGTTCGAACCATAAAAATGTGCCCGAAATCGAAAAATCATCGGAATTGGATAAACAAAAATCGAAATTTTTATTAATTTTCAAAAAAAATATTTTTGATCCATTTTAGTAAAAAAATACTATTTATATGAAGAAAATCACTATTATGTCACTATTTCTATGAAATATAAGTCACTATAGTCTATTTTTTTTTACCCTCTGAAGCGCTGGTACTCCGGTATATCTGTAGAATTTTTTCTCGCGATTTCAACGACACGACTATTCATTTCATTGAATTCCAGGAAATCGCGAAAAAAATGTTCATCGCTTACAATCAGCGGATTTTATAAACAATGAAAATAAAAAATTTACAACAAAATTTGAATCATAATTTTATATATTTTTAATTTTCTGATTAACCACTGCGAAAATATTTAAGTTTGTGCCGACATTGGTTTTTCTTGATTAAAAAAAAAATTATAAGCTTTTTTTTTAAGATTTTCTTTCAAAATTCTATACCTTTCATTTAGACCTGATGTATTTAGAAAAAGAAGGTTCGTAGCTAAAAAATTATGAGAGTTGCAACATTTACAATTATTTTTTTTAAATTTAAAAGTAACCTAAGATTTGCCCCCTTAAGCGATCATTTTTAAATTCAACAATAGCCATCCGCGTCTTTTGTCAAAAGCACCATAGAATTTGTTACTCCAGTTTAAAAATCTGGAAAAACGGTTTGAGAATTTTCGTTCCAATCTATATATATACACTCAGTAAAAAAATTAAAGGAACACCAAAATTTTCGAGATTTTTCAGCGATTTTCCAAAGGCTGTAACTTTGTTAATTTTAATCGTAACATTTTTTTAAAAAAAGAACTTCGAACCTTGAATCTTCTAGTTTTTGAATTTCGAGTCATCAAAATTTGGTGGGCATCACCCTCGATGCAGTCAAAAGAAATATCATGGTAAAATTGTTCTCCAAATTTTTGCTTTTTTCAAAACAGTCGATGGGCTCCAAAAAAAATTTCCGAGCTTAACCAATCTATGGATCGTTTAGCTGGATTCTTTAACTTCAATTTACTTTTTTTATTTTTGATCTACGACCGCTTTTCGCTGAGATATCGGCGATTAAATAAAAATTGGTCTTTTTTTTTAAATCTTCGATATCTCGGGAACTGGTGATCGTACAGCGAGTAAACGGTGGATTTCGGAAACTTAAATCTACCCTCTATAAGTGCCTATTACTTTCATAAACAAAAAAAAATTTGTTTCCATGCTTAATTGTGTCTTGAAAAAGTCAAACAAAAATATCTTTTTTTCTTGTTTTAGAGAATCTACCACAAATTTGCAGATATTGCGAAAAATACCAATGTTTAAGGTGTTTTTTTAGCTCAATACATACCTAAAAACCATGTCAATTTTCAAAACAATCGGTCAAGCTGTTTTTTGTGACCGAGTCGTCAAACTTTTATAAAAATTTAAGGAACATGTTGGTTGATCCTTGAAGACCAATTAATGAATGGTGTTACAAATGAAAAAAAAAAATTCTTTTTTTCCTCTCAAATTTGCATTTAATAAGCATGAAAACTATAAAAAAATTCACATTTCAAAAAAATGATTGGCATTTTTTTCAAATTTTTTTTTCGATATTCATTCAATATTGAATGCAAAATTGTGAAAAAATGCCAATACAATTTTTTTTTTCAAATGAAAGAAAAATCAAAATTTTGAAAAAAAAAATTTTCGAAATTTTGATTTTTTTAGCTTTTACGCTCATTAAATGCAAATTTAAGAGGAAAAAAGAAAAACTTTTTTTTTTAATTTTCAACTCCATCAATTGGTCTTTAAGGATCAATCGCCTTCAATTTTTCTAAAAGTTTGATGACTCGGTCACAAAAAACGGCTCGACCGATTGTTCTGAAAATTGGCATCGTTTTAAGGTATGTATTAAGCTAAAAAAGAACCTTAAAACATTGGTATTTTTCGCAATATCTACAAAGTTGTGGCAGATTTTCTAAAACAAGAAAAGAAGCTTTTTTTTTACTTTTTCAAGTCAAAATTAAGCGTGGAAACAATTTTTTGTTATTTATAACAGTAATAGGCACTTATAGAGGGTAGATTTAAGTTTCCGAAACCCATCGTTTACTCGCTGTACGATCACTAGTTCCACAGATATCGAAGATTTAAAAAAAGACGAATTTTTGTTCAATTGCCGATATCTCAGCGAAAAATGATCGTAAAAAAAATAAAGAAGCTAAATTGAAGCCAAAGAATGCAGCTAAACGATCTATAGATTGGTTAAGCTCGGAATTTTTTTTTGGAGCCCATCGACTGTTTTGAAAAAATCAAAAATTTCGAGAAAATTTTTACCGTGATCTTTCGTTCGACTGCGTCGAGGGTGATGCTTACAAAAAAATTTTGACTCAAGATTCCAAAACTAGAAGTTTCAAGCTCCAAAATTCTTTTTTTTTAATTTTCACGACCAAAATTAACAAAGTTACAGCCATTGGAAAATCGCTGAAAAATCTCGAAAATTTTGCTGTTCCTTGTATTTTTTGACTGAGTGTATATGTGTCATTCCATATCAATTCAACGACGTTTTGACGGTGACCCCTTCGATTTTTTTTATTTTTCAATATGTTATTATACATGCAAAAAGAAGTATCCATGCCAATTTTTAGCTCTCTATCTTAAACCTTACCGAAGTTATTGATTTTTCAAGAATATACTTAAAATAATCATAACTTCTACATTAACCAAGATATTGTAATTAGTCAAGAGGTCATTTCTTTTCATTTTTCGAGGTACTTTTAAAAAAATATATTAAAAATTAAGAAAAACAAATTTTTAATGTGTTTTTAACTGTTTTAAGCTAAAAAATTGGATTTTCTTTCCATGGGACCCCTTCGATCTTTTTCAAAGGAAAATTATTAAATTCTCCGTAAAAAAACAAAACTTTTGAGATCTTACCGAAGAGGGGATTCAAATAACTACTTATCGAAAAAAACTTTTCTACATGCTCCTACATTCTACAAACTTCTATATTAACCAAGATATTGTCATTTGTCAAGAGGACATCTTTTTTTGTTTTTCAATGTACTTTTTGAAAAAAAGACGAAGAATCAAGAAAAACAAATTTTTAATGGCTTTTCAACTATTTTAAGCTAAAAAATTGGATTTTCTTCTAATGGAACCCCTTCGATTTCTTTCAAAAAAGATTATTAAATTCTACGTAAAAAAACAAAATTTATGAGATTTTACCGAAGAGGGAATTCAAATAACTTCTCAACGAAATTTTTGTATTCGATTTTTTTTTCGTAATTTTTTTCCTTCTATGACTCTAATAGTTGATTTCAATGATGTTTAAATAAATAATCTAACTTGCCTCACATATTTCCATTGTAAATTACTATAATTAACATGAAGAATTACAATTCAAGTAAGTTTTGCAAACTAAAGTGCAAAACGTACTTAAATTGTAATTCTTGATGTTATCTATTATAATTTACAATGAAAATATGTGAGGTAAGTTAGATTATTTATTTTAACATCATTGAAATCAACTAATGTAGTCATAGAAGGAAAAAAGATCAGAATTACGAAAAAAAAAAATCGACATTTTTTTTTTCAATAAGAAGTTATGTGAATCCCTCTTCGGTAAAATCTCAAAAAATTTATTTTTTTACGTACAATTTTATAATTTTTTTAGAAAAAAATCGAAGGGATCCCATTAGGAGAAAATCCAATTTTTTAGCTTAAAACAGTTAAAAAGACATTAAGAATTAGTTTTTCTTAATTTTTGATCTTTTTTTCAGAAAGTACATTGAAAAACATAAAAAGATGACCTCTTGACAAATTACAATATCTTGGTTAATATAGAAGTTTGCAGAATGTAGAATTTTTTTTTGATAAGAAGTTATTTGAATCCCCTCTTCGGTAAAATCTCAAAAATTTTGTTTTTTTACGTAGAATTTTATAATTTTTTTTTGAAAAAAATCGAAGGGGTCCCATTGAGAGAAAATCCAATTTTTTAGCTTAAAACAGTTAAAAACACATTAAAAATTTGTTTCTCTTAATTTTTAATATTTTTTTCAAAAAGTACCTCGAAAAACAAAAAAAAATGACTTCTTGACAAATTACAATATCTTGGTTAATGTAGAAGTTATGATTATTTTAAGTATATTCTTGAAAAATCTATAACTTCGGTATGGTTTAAGATAGAGAGCTAAAAATTGGCATGGATACTTCTTTTTGCATGCATAATAACATATTAAAAAATAATCAAAATCGAAGGGGTCACCGTCAAAACGTCGTTGAATTGATATGGAATGACACATATATAGATGGGGCATCCACACCAATTCGACCTGGGCCTGACTCTTAACCTCTCTGATTTTTTATGGTTTTGGAGTACATTTGAAAAGCACTCAGGATTTTTTTCAAATTTTTTTTGAGCGATTTGACTTAATTATGGTTAGTTTTTTTTTCGAAAAAGCTTGTTATAGTCGAACGAACGGTTGCTATAGACTTCCACTCAACGCCTGAAATTTTCCATATGACAAACGGCATTTTTCCCACTTTTCTTAGATTTTAAATTTTGGGCTAAAAGTAATTTGTTTATAAAATTACAATTCTATAAACAAATTATATTTCGTCGAAATTTAAAAATCTGGAAAAAATAAAAAATTTATGTTTTTTAAATTGAAATTTTTAAGCGTTGAGCCAAAGTGGGCAGGGGTTTCGTTCTGAAAATATTTTTCAGAATTTTACCAATTGTTTTTATCCAAACGATAAAAGCTTATGAATTTTCCGAAAAAATTGGCTTTTTATTTTTCACATATATATAACTTTTTCAAAAATTGACTTATTGGGACGTTTTTTATCAAATTTTTAGTTCACATGTACTTTTTTGAAAAAAAATAATTCAGACCAATCTTCAACGTTTTTTTTTTAACTTTTTGAAGAACACAAAAATTTTTCAATGATTGATATTTTTTTTCTTTTTTTTTGTATGGAAACATCGAAATTGTCTGCCAAATCTCGGAAATGTTCAGAGTGGGCTTGTTTAGTTTTCTATTTTTTTTTCAATTGGAACATTTTTTTTTTTAATTCACCTTGTTTCTTATAATACCACTCTGGTGATTTTTGAGGACGTTGAGAAAATCTCAAAATTAAAAAAAAAGAAAATAATAATTGAAATTGAAAGTGCTAATCATCGAAAAAAATTTAATGTTTTGCGAAATAGTAAGTCAAAAAATAGAAGATAGTTAAGAACATTTTATATATACATATATATATATTTTTTTTCAACGAAATTTAAAAACAAAAAAAATAAATTAAAAAATGGTTTCTTGGTTCATTTTTGGACAAAAAACGTTTTGTTTTATTTTCGTTGTTTATAATTTTGGTTTAAAAAAAAATAAATACAGGATTTTTTATGATTTTTTTGAGATTTTTTTATTTGGACCAAAAGTAATTTGTTGATAAAATCATAATTTTGTAATATATATTTAGTTGGCACTTTTACTGAAATATTGCTTAATTGTTACAAGATTTATTAGTCGCGTTAAGAAATATTTTATTTGTGTCAAATAATTTATTAACTGTTCAAAAATAATTGATTTCACCATATTCAACTTTGTTAACAGTTAAAAAATCCTGGTATATTGTTTTCTTAATGCAGATAAAAAATTTATTGTTCCGAAAAATTTCTTTTTTGAACTCTTAAAAAAATAATATTATGTAAAATAATGTATTTGAATTTTAAACGTTTCTTTAGTTGTTAATTTTAGACTCTCTATCGATAGTCAAAACATGAGTGAACTATATTATGAAGCAAAGAAATTTGTATACTCACCGCTTTTTTTTAATATCCTTGCCGGATACCACTTATTTCCCCATTTCGCGGTAACTCCTTTTTTCTTCCCTTCTCTTATTTCTTCCTCACTCACGATACTCGTTTTGCGCGAACCATTTAGCCAATATATTAATAGAAACATTTATATTTCGCTAATGAGATGTCGTTTGAAGCCTTGTTTGATACATACAGTCGTGGCTCTTCTGTTATTATTTATTATCAGCGAGAAAGCCCTTGGCAATTTATCATGGCTAGACCGCAAACCGCTCGGAGAAGTGAGCGGCGCATTCTGATTTCTGTGAAACGGTTAATCCCTAAAAAAAAGAAGACACTGAAATCTCTATATTGGTTTCTGATGCAACCTATAGATGGCGCAGTATACAAATTTTGGCGTTGCGGAACAATAAATTGCGTGGTGGTTTGACGTTATTGTCATCGTCTATGATATAAAACAATCGCGATAATAATTATTAATTAAACATAATGAATAATTAGCAAATAATAATTAAAGTGATTCGTTCTTTCTATAAATGAAAATCTGTGCTCTTGCTGTGTAGAGGTGTGCCCGCAGATTATTTAAAAAAATTACTTTTCCGACACGCTCACACCCTCATAAGGGTGTGTTATTGTTGATGCATTTTTTGAAACTTATCCGATCATTTTTTATTATATATTTCACAGCGTTTGGAAGCATAATGAATGATAAGAAAATAATGTCTTAACCCTCCGAGATGGACATTTCTCAAGTATCCATCCCCTCACACAGGTGGTTTGTGTAATGAGAATTCGTTGAAAAAATTGTATTCGTCCGTTTAAGTAATTTTGAATAACTCTGAAAGATAATTTTGCAAATAAAACGTGGTTGACATTGCGAATATTCATTTTATCTTTAATTTCCATTTTTGTTGCATTGCACCGCTGACAACTTCAGCATGTTGAAAAAAAAAGAAAGCGATCGTATACTCACGTAAAGTGACAGATACTCTACGAGACAACGTAAGAAAACAGACTGGAAATATGGCGAAAGTTTCAGATAGTGATGAAAGTAAGTCGATAAATACATTCATTTCCAATTTATTCTGCTCAATTTCTTATGTCAGAATTGAAATAACAAATGCGTTTGATAATGTATAAAATATATTTTCAATAACAGGAGAAAAAATCAGACAAAAGATAAATATGAGCGATGAAAAAACCGCATGCGGCTCCAAAATGGACCAGGAAAAAGGAGGAGAAACAGGTAAGCATAATTTATTATCATTAGAATAGGAAATATAAATTATGAATTCTCTTCTGAAAAGGTACAAAGGCGTGTTTATCATTTTTTTTAAATCATGTACAGCGGAGACCGGGGCAAAATCGCCACGTCTGAAATAACAAAAAAAAAATTGAAAGAATCGAAAAATTTTAAAAATTATAAATTACGATTACACGATAATAATAATTTCTTCATTTTATTAATTTTTCGAATCGTCCTATTTTTTTTTCAATAATCATGGAAATGGCAAGTTTGCCCTCTGGTTGCCCTCGTTTATAACTCAAGTATTTATAATAAACGTTGTTTAAAATTAAAAATTTCACAATTTTTCAAATATTTCGAGTTTATTTTTCAAATATCTCGAAAACTATTATAGTTACGAAAAATCGTTCGGAATTCGTTTTGAAGAGTATACTTGGAGCTACGAAAAAAAAATTCCGCAACAAAAAATTGAAAAATGATGAATTTGGAGAATTTTGAATTTTCAAAAATCGTGAAAATCCAAGTTCCATATTTTATTTTTTGTTCGATTTTTTTAAATATAATACCTTGTACTGATCTTAAAAGATCCTGAAATTTTCAGAAAGGTGTTTTTTTTTCTAAAATATAAATTTTTGAATTTTTAAAAATCGTGCAAATCCACGATAAACATTAAATTTTTGGTTAAATTTTTTTTATATAATACCTTGTACTGATCTTAAAAGATTCTGAAATTTTCAGGATGGTGAGTTTGTTTAAAAAATAAAAATGATTGAATTTTGGTTCTAAAAATTTTTTTGTCCCATATTCAATAAACTAGAGGTAATTTGTGCCTATGTATTAAAGAAATATCAGAATTGGAAAGACCACCAAGATGGCAACGCGCCGGAAAAGCGGCAAGGGTACAAAAACGACAGCGAGCGCTCGTCCGGCTCCTGTATAAAATGGTTGATGAGGCCGAGTATGAGCCTAACCCAAAATACCGCCGGAATCAGTACGCACGTTACAAGGAGGACGAAGAAAACGACGGAGCATAACAAATTTTATTTACATAATTTTTTATTGCACAAATGATATGAGAAGGTCGCGAAAATCAATTCATAATAATCAAGTGTGCCATGGATGTTAAGGAATTCATTTATTTCCAATGTACGCAAACTGACATATAGGACTAATTAACTAAAAAATTAAAAAAAATACGTGTGGGAAACATTCATCCGCAGATTTATTTCATAGACGTCTTTCGTACACGTGTCGTGGAGACGTCTTTGATATCTCACTAGTTTATCATAAGATTTTTTGTTAAATTTGGCTCGAATATTAACCATACAGCGGATTCCCAGATTTTTTTTTTGATTTAAGAAAATCTCTACTCATTTCCTCAGGTAAGTTGTAAAAAAATTCTCATTTTTTATTAAGATATTTTCGATGGCCCGTTTCTGACGTTCTTGTCACCAAATATTTCCGGTTTTTCATTTTGTGTTCATTCTTCCTCAAGAAGCTTTGGTTTTGTTGACAAAATTTGTTTGAAATTTTTATAAAATTATGCTTAAAATGTTGCAACGGAAAATCATATTTAGGAAAAAATTTCCGGCGTACACGCACTGAGAAAAAAGTTCAGTTAAATCAACAAAATCCATTTAGTTGATAAAAATTTAGTTGATTCAATATTAATTTGTTTGAAATAATGGAACTATAATTAATTCAACAAATGGATTTGGTTAACCATAAGATATGAGGTGAACAAAATTATTTGGTCAATTTACAGATACAAGTTTGTCCAATTTACACATTACTGAGTTGACGTAAAGAAATATTTTGTTGATTTCTAGTTTATATTAACTAAATAAATTTCGCTGTAACAAGCGAAAATTTCGTATTTTCAATCAAACAATTTGTTTGGTACAAACATTTTTTATATTGCCAAATCAAATAAGTATATGCATTCAAAACAATCCATAATATTGTGTCTATCGCGAAATGTTTTTTAGAACCAGCATATAATGATGAGAAATGAAAAAAATCATTTGGTTGTCCATATTTCACAACAAAGAAACGATTTTGTTGTACGAAATTTAATTTTGTTGAAATACAAAATTATTCATTTGAATACTATGAACAATAATTTCATCACTGAGAAAAAAGTTCAGTCAAATCAACTTGATCCATTCAGTTGATAAAAATTTAGTTGATCCGATATTAATTTGTTTGAAATAATGAAACTATAATTAAATCAACAAATGGATTTGGTTAACTATAAGATATGAGGCGAACGAAATTATTTGGTCAATTTACAGGTACAATTTAGTCCAATTGATTGATTTATTTATTTGTTAAGTCTATTTATTTAGTCCATATCATTATTTTTTCGACACACCGTACTATTCATATGCCACAAAAGTTGAGAAAGTTCGTAAGCAGTCCGTAGCTCAGTAGGTAGCGTGTTAGTTCGTCAAGTAGGATAGGTAGGTAAGGTCGCAGGTTATTCGAATCCCCGTCGGAGAGAGCGTAAAATTAGATCGGACAATTCGCGCAAATACTATTTGTTTTATGTCGCTCATTTTGAGGCTGGTAAAATATGCATTTTGAATTATTTTTCAAATACTACATATTTTTTATACTATCCCGTAGTAAAAAACTCCATTCGTCGCCATTGAAAAATCCCCATTCATTCCCCATTGCTAAAATAACCAATGGAGATGAATGCCGAATTGCCTAAGGGGATTTTCGCCATTGAATTCCCCATTTGAAATCGAATGGGGATTTTTCAATGAGGATTGACTTCCCTATTTGAAACAGAATGGGGATTATCCTATGGGGATTCAATGGAGAAAATCCCCTGAGGCAATTCGGCATTCATCTACATTGGTTTTTGTGGGCAATGGGGAATGAATGGCGATCATTAATGGAGATTCTTTAATATAGTAAAAAACTCCATTCGTCACCATAGAAAATCGCCATTCATTCTCCATTGCCAAAATAACCAATGGAGATGAATGTCGAATTGCCTAAGAACATTATCGCCGTTGAATTCCCCATTTAAAATCGAATAGGGATTTTCCAATGAGGATTGACTTCCCCATTTCAAACGAAATGGGGATCATCCCATGAGCATCAGTTGGCAAGAACTCCTTGCATGGATTTTTTCTACACTGACTTCTGCTAATATTCCGCGCTCGCACCCGTCTAGATAAGCATACTGTTCGCATAATCCGTATGGGAGTTCAGCGGGTTGCCGTCCTGCGACATCTCGCGCCAAGTCTCGGAACTAACGCGCCGCGGTTTCCAATGGACACTTTGGGTAATGCTGATCATTCAGTTCATCCGCATTTTCTTTCCAATGGACATCATTGGGTAAAGTTATTCATTCCGATTATCAGCATTTGCCTTCCAATGGACACCATTGGGCAATGCTGATCGCTTGATTCATCCGCATTTGCTTTCCAATGGGCATCATTGAGTAATGGTGATCATTCGGTTTATCCGCATTTGCTATCTAATGGACGTCATTGGGCAATGGTGACTTTTCAATGGATATCCATTCACTGATGAATGGTCGTTCCTATACGCCATTGACAAATGCGGAAATCTTAATGGGTCCCCATTCCTTGTCCAATGGAGTCGTATGAGGACCATTGGTTGCCATTGGCGATTCAATGGAGTTTTTTTACTACGGGATGTTTAGCCATAATTAATTTCAGGATTAAAAATTAAATTGCACCAACTAAATATATTATTTGTTCGACAAAATATTGGTTCATTGAAACAATCGGATAATTGCGTGAACCAAATATTTAATCCATTTATCACATTACTTATATAATAGCGCCAAAAATTTCAACTAAATATATTATTTGTTCGAGAAAATATTCGTTTATTGAAATCAATCGGACAAGTGCGTGAGCCAAATATTTAATCCATCTATCACATTATTTATATACTTGAAATCAATAATGGGTTGTATGAACTATTTATTTTGATACATAGAATATACGTATATGGAATCAACTGATAATTAGTCAGCTCAATCGTTTATTTCTCTGTGTGGATTACATTTTTATTCGAAGTAACAAATTTTTATTTGATTGAAATGAAACTTTGCCCATTCAAGCAACGATTTAATTAAAATTTCCACAATATATTTTGTTGAATTACCAAAATGATCCGGTCGAACGTCTGGAAACGAATATTTGGTTGAGTCAAACAAATTTTTGCATTTTCAACAAAAAAATTTTCTCATAGCGCTTTCTGTTGGGCGCACCAGGCTGCACTGAGTGCGCACTCAGTGTATCTCTGTCTTTGTTGTTTCTACACGAGGAACAAAGACAGAGATACACTCAGTGCGCACTGAGTGCAGCCTGGTGCGCCCAACGGAAAGCGCTATCAGTGCGTACGAGCGTCGAGCGTGCGCATGTACATGTGCGCTAAAATTTCATGGGCGCTTGCGTGTGTGCCATTATTCTGTGGGTGCTTCAAATGTCGTAATTTTGCAGCTGTCGATTTGAATTTTTTCAGAATACACTTTCATGACAATGATGATAACTTTATCGATTTTTTATTACATGTTTGTATTTCATCCTATTACTTTTTAGAATTTTAAAATAAAAAAATTAAGTTGGTTTTTATACATCTGAATTGTATATTTCGAAAAAATATTTCGATATTTTCGATTTATTCTAAAAAGTAGTAACTATTTTATTTTACGAAGCAACCATTTTTTTTAATATAGCTAGATAGTTAAATAAATATCGATATTGTCATCTAAAAATTTGTATTCCAAATTTCTCGGACACCACCGACGCGGATCAATAAAATTTTGCCACAATTCATACAGAACCAGGGTACGGAGGCGTAGCTTCACAACCCGTAGTAAAAAACTCCATTGAATCGCCAATGGCAACCAATGGTCCTCATACGACTCCATTGGACAATGAATGCGGACCCATTAAGATTTCCGCATTTGTCAATGGCGTAGAGGGCTGACCATTGATCAGTAAATGGGTATCCATTGAACATCAAATGCGGATGAATCGAATGATCATCATTACTCAATGATGCTCATTGGAAAGCCAATGCGGATGAATCGAATGATCATCATTACTCAATGATGCTCATTGGAAAGCCAATGCGGATGTATCGAGCGATCAGCATTGCCCAATGGTGTCCATGGGAAGGTAAATGCTGATGAACGAAATGATCCGCTTTACCCAATGATGGCCATTGGAAAGTCAATGCGGATCAACTGACAGATCAGCATTTCCCACAGATGTTCATTGGAACTCAAATGCGGCTAACGATGAAATGATCAGCATTTACCAAGGATACCCATTGAATAATAAGTAACTACGAATTATACAATGATCAACATTTATCAATAATGTCACTTCATTGACGACTGATCGAATGATGAGCAGCATTCGTTAACGATGCTGCAATCCATATTCGAGGTTCAATGCAGAACAATTGAACCCATCGATCGATGAGAATTTTTCCGAATGCGATATTTCTCAAACGGCGGTGAATTAATAAAATTAAGTAAGAGTAGATGTCGCTGATTCTCATATATGAACCAAATATTTTCTTCAATTGTAATAAATGCTGATGATTATATCGATGGTCAATCAGTTTAAAATATAATATAATACTTTAAAATAAAATATAATATTATATATTTAAAAAAAAATATATTATATACTGCTCATCAAGTGCGCGTACGTTTGGGATAAATGATTTTTAAAACCGTTTATTTTTAACATATACACATAATTTTATCAGTCCCTCTCAACTCGATTTGTGAGAGGAGAAACGTATATACTTTCATTATCAATCGTCATCTGAATACACTTACAATCTATTTTCTCAATTCTGAGCTTCAATAATTTCTATTAAATGTAATATATATATATATATATATATATATATACATACATACATATATATATATATATATATATATATATATATGATTGCTATATATGATATATGATATAATTATTGGTCGTTATGCTAATATTAGCATTATCATTAACCTTACTTACTGATAACTTACTTGATTATTTAATGCGTAATTCCATGTATATATAGCAATCATATGAAAGAATCTCCATTGATGATCCCATTTATTCCCCATTGCCCATAAAAACCAATAGAGGTGAATATGGCGAATTCACTAGGGAGATTGTCTCCATTGAATCCCCATGGGGTAATCCCCATTCCGTTTCAAATGGGGAATTTAATGGCGAAAATGTCCTTAGAAAATTCAGCATTCATATCCATTGGTTTTGTGGGCAATGGGGAATGAGTGGCGAACAGCAATGGAGATTCTTTCGTATAGTAAAAACTCCATTCATCGCCATTGAAAAATCCCCATTCATTCCCCATTGCCAAAATAACCAATGGGGATGAATGCTGAATTGCCTAAGGGGATTGTCTCCATTGAATCCCCATTAGATAATCCCCATTCCGTTTCAAATGGGGAATTCAATGGTGAAAATCCCCTTAGGCAATTCGGCATTCATCTCCATTGGTTATTTTGGCAATGGGGAATGAATGGGGATTTTTCAATGGCGACGAATGGAGTTTTTTACTACGGGAAAGGTTGCCTATCAGAGCAATACGCGTAATGATCAAGTGGATATGGAAAATACTGCTTTTGGTTGTTATGGACAAACATCGATTTTGGATTGGTTGATTCATTGTCATTTATCACAGTTCACTACAGTTTCGCTTCCCATTTCCAAATAATAATGACAGTGTTTAATCATATCTTACTGATGATTGAGATTCAATAAAAATCTCGACTGATGTTTAACTATTACAATGCCGAATTTGTTTCGTAGTTTTTTCTACTATCTTCTGCTATGCTGATAACATTCAGTCTCGATTTCAGTTCACTTTTGCTAAGATTTTTATATTATAGTGTGTGTATAAATATAAGAAACTTGAAAAAATTGTGAAAGCGTTTTAACGATAGACTGGGAGTACACCGTTACTATGTCTCTCTATATCTATACCTGTGCATATAAATATAGCTTCGACATGCCCAAACGACGGCAACCCGAGACGTTTGAAGGGTACTCTCGAACTTCGAAACATAGATTTTGGGCTATGGTCAATGCATCAAGTTCCGATAACGAGAACGAGAACGGTATCATTTCTGACGTTGAAAACGACATTGATGAAGACGGGACTTGTTTACGAGGTGTGTATTCAATGAATGTGTGTTATTTTTTTTTTCCATACCGGATTCAAGTACTTTTTTAACAACAATGAAAACCATGTTTCGTAGGTGGTTTAATTCATGAACTATTTATTTGTAGAAGGTCCATTTGATTTGAAACAATTTTACTACGCAAATATCGATACTATATTAACTGTTATAGATATATTGGTGATTGAAAATAGTTAAATTTCAAAAATCGCAAATATTCGACAATGAAAAACAGCGCACCGGGGCCTCTGAAGATATGAAAATATTAGAAAATCATTTTTACAAACATTCATCAATATGAGTAAAATATTGCCCAATATGAAAAGCTATCATCTGATGATAGAAAAAGAACGAAAAATCTTTTCAATTTATCGAGCACAATCATATTTGAAACTGTTTTAGACGTCATTGAAAAAAAAATCTGAACAAAAAAAATAGTTTTCATGACCTCTGCAAGTTAAGCTATGAAGCTCCGCTTCAACGAAGACTTGGTTAAGAGCAAAAACTGAAGTTCCTTGTGGTATTTGCAGAAAAATTTGTTTTTTGACAAGCTTATCATATAGTATAGTAGTATACTCAATATTTGAAGTTGGCATACTAAAATGTAGCATATCACAAGTAAAAAGGTGAGTTCCTTTTTTTTTGCATCTGAGTAAATTCTATTCAAATAGTATTCAAAAATATTTCTCATGGACTAATGAAAAAAATATTGTAATAAATGAGTCACACATAAATCTAACGTCACATAGTATATTATTGTTGGATTTGTTTGTTTATGCAAACGTTTGAAACGTGATCATTTGTACAGTTTTCCAGAGAATTCATATACAGATAAAAGATTTATTGTTTGATGAAAAATTTTAAACTTTTTATAAATTCTGCTGAGAACACGGTATTCTTAAAATAAGAAGTTTGAGTTTAAGTTTTGTCCTGGAATCTTTTTCATGACTAACTAAGCTGTTCTTTCAAAAATTGTAGTGTATAGGTATTGATAATTATCAAGAATTCTAAAAAAAAATATCATTCTAAAACGGTGATCTCTGCTACTGCCCAAGAAAAGTCGCAGGACACGAGCGGGTCTTGCGATTTATTCACATAATTTTCAATGCAAAGAATAAGTGTTTCAAAAAAAACATTTTTTATTTTATTTCTTTCTTTATTTCGAAAACTTTCCGCTGACAATAATATTTTTCGATCATTATTATTGCATAGCTGATATAATAAGCTTCCAATTAGTCTCATATTATGTTCAAAAAGTTTCATTCAGTTGGGCACAGCAGCCGAAAATGTAACTTTTTAGATTTGCTTAAAAATCTATTTACATAGCTTTTAGAGCAAATTCTCCTGATTATGAAACACGCAGATTTTTTTCAATCAGACGAAAAACAAAAGAAATATCGTTGAAACACAAAAAAAGGTATTTTTCACCTTACTTCACGCATTCATGTCTTTTTTGTTAAACAACTTTTTACCAAATGTAGATATCGCATTAATACTCGAATATTCTTACTCCGGGAGATTTTGACGATTCCATTTCACTACTAAGAATATGAACAAAATGATCTCTATACCAAGGGTGTGTTTGAACGTGGCAATTGAATATGGGTTAGACTAGAGGGTTAATATCGTATCTGTCGTTAATAATTTATGAAAATCATTTATCAACGAATGAAGATTAATTTTTTTTTCAAATTGCTTAGTTATGAAACCAGCATCGCAAAAAAATCGTATTGTCCAGAACTACCATTATTTACATAATACATACTATAATTTCACCTGGTTGGGGAAATTAAATGTGAAAACAATGGTATGCTATGTGAAGTTAGGTCATCATTTATTAAATTTGTCCAT
Organism: Alloplasta piceator; assembly: GCA_946863875.1. Taxonomy (NCBI): domain Eukaryota; kingdom Metazoa; phylum Arthropoda; class Insecta; order Hymenoptera; family Ichneumonidae; genus Alloplasta; species Alloplasta piceator. Next base: position 32,504,199 of record OX333076.1, on the reverse strand, counting down.
TCTGCATTCTGGCATGAAAACTGTTGTTAAAGTATGTTAGCAATTATAGAAGTCGCCTGGATACAAATGGAAGTTTTTTTAAATTATTGACATGTAAGGTTTTGATATGGTAACTTCATATGTACGATATACTCGATAGTATTTCTTTTTGAAACGGAACAATGTCACTCAAATTATGAAAACCATTACACGCGAAGATGATAGCGACGACAAATATGAATCGGAGGTACCGGAATCTGAGAATGATGAGGATAATGTCGATGATGAAGACAATGTCGATTATGATGGTCCTTACGATGATGATGATCCTGACGATTATGATGATGACACCGGACATGATTATGATGATGATAATGATGATGATGAATATTATGATGCTGTTGAAGTGGCAGATAGGGGCGATGATCACGAATCCGATGAAGATGTCAATGATGAAGATAATCGTCCCTTGTATCGTAGAGCTCCTATATCGGTAGGACAGAGCATCGTAGCCATTCTCGTTTTTGTTCTTCGCCACAAGTTGTCAGGTACCTGCTTAGCCGATTTATTGAAACTTCTTGAACTACATTGCCCCCGACCAAATCACTGCTTCAAAAGTCTCTATCGCTTTAAAAAATACTTCGAACGAATGCATACTCCGATAGTACGACATTTCTATTGTTCTGGATGTTTCGAGAAATTACTAACTGAAAATTCAGCATGTCCTACCTGCGGTAAAAACTCGCCCACAAGCTACTTCATCGAAATACCAATTTTATCACAATTAGCGACATTATTTAATCGGCCCGGTTTCTATACACTCTTAAATCATCGATTCACACGTGAAAAAAAAAATCCAGCAAATTTCGAAGATATCTACGATGGTAGGGTTTATAATTCCCTAATTAATAATGGTTTTCTTGCTAATCCTTCTAATATTTCACTGACTTGGAATACCGACGGAATACCATTATTTAAATCTTCAAAATTTTCGATCTGGCCGTTTTACTTGGTTGTCAATGAACTACCTTACACCCAAAGAACAAATCCAGAAAATCTCATTTTGGCAGGCTTATGGTTCGGCAACTCAAAACCTCAACCCAATCTATTCCTGCAAACTTTTCGCGAACCTTTAAAAAAATTGTACAAAGGCGTCGACTTTCAAGTCCCTGGCATGCAAAATAGCGTTCGCGTCCGCGGTACCCTAATGTGTGGAACATGTGATTTACCTGCCAAAGCTTTGTTTTTAAACATGATACAATATAATGGAAAGTTCGGATGTCAGAAATGTGAAATCGAAAGCGAATCCGTTGGCAACGTGCGAGTATATGGCTATAAATCGTCTTTAAAATTAAGAACCACAAAAGGGACTATTGACGACGCCAAAAAAGCGAACAACAAGCGAAGGCCTGTAAATGGAGTCAAGGGACCTACGGTTTTGAGCAAAATCTGCTACGATTTTATCAATACAACTGCTGTTGACATAATGCACTGCGTCTACTTGGGCGTGGTAAAAAGCATGTTGACTCTGACTTTTGATGCGGCATACAGCGGTTGTCCATGGTCTTTGCACCGGTTTGTAGAACTCGTTGACAACAGAATCAAGTCTCTTGCGCACCCATCAATGGTCCAAAGATTTCTTAGAAAAATCGCTGACATCGCTTATTGGAAAGCCTCAGAATTGAAAGTATGGTTGCTTTATTTCTCAGTCCCAATCTTACACGATATAATGGAGGAACAATATTTTAATCATCATAAACTTCTTGTGTATGCAATTTCGATATTGAACGAGTCAAGTATATCAGAAGAAATGATTGATAATGCCTCATGTGCTCTAAATGAATATGTAAAACAGTTCGAAAATTATTTCGGAATTCGCCACATGACTGCAAATTTGCATCTGTTACTACACCTTCCAGACAACGTCAGAAATTTCGGACCTTTGTGGGTAACCTCGTGCTTCCCGTTTGAAGATGCTAATGGTATGTTGAAGAGCCTTGTACATGGTACTCGGTTTGCTCAGCTGCAAATAAGCTCCGCGGTATCGATGGTTATGCATTTGACTGAATTAAAAAGCAAAGTTTTAGCTCCTGGAAGTGATGTGAATGTGTTTTGCGATAGTTTGTTAAAGGCAAGTAAACGGCGGCGAAAAGCTCTTCATATAGGAAATGGATTGTTTGTTATTGGGAAACTTGAGAAACTTCCAACTCCTTCGATAAGCATTATAAGCGCTTTGGCAAGAACTGGAATAGTTATTGAGAATTACATTCACAGTTTCAAGAGACTATTCAAAAATGGCGTCTTCTACAATGCTACCAGTTATATACGACCCCGAAAATATAATTCGTCTTTCGTGGAGTTCGAATTGAATGATGAGAATCATATTGGCATTGTTCGTGATTTTATTAAGGTTTCGGAATGTGGATGCAACCATTTGTGTGAACAATGTCGTCAAGATAGCAATTTTTATGCCATTTTGGTCAAATTTCAAACTATCAATTCGTTCGAAAACCGTTTTCCAGATTCAAAACTCAATTCAATATTTCTGTGTCAACAGCTTGATGGTGAAGAACTCATTGCCATAAACGTTTTACACTTAAAAACCGTTTGTTTTCACGTAGAATCGAACGGTCAACTTTATGTTATAAAACCTGTCAACACAATCGAGTTTGAATGAAGTAAATATATAATAATTCAGAAATTGTATAAATTTATTGAAAAACTGACGAAAAAACTTATGCAGTATTGAGGATTTCTATTATTTTTATGATAACGCAAATTTTTAAAGAAAATCAAAATCTCAGTTGATTTTGGACTCGGTTGATTGGAAATCTTCTAGTCTTTCGATCGCGATCAAATTCGAAGAGATCGGTTGGGAATCGTGGAGCCGTGATTACAGGGTTGTGGGTATGCCGGCAAAGTAATTGATCATTTTCAATAACATAAGGCTAAGAGCTACAAATAAAGTAATGTGTGTATCACGAGAAAGCGTGTGCTCCTCAGCTTAAAGTGTGTGCCAAACTAGAGCTGCTGCGCGCTCTTTGGCTTGCTGTGCGCCATATTAAAGCTGCTGGGCGCTACAAAATTTTCTACAATTTATATAGCTGTCTGCAAAATATCGAATTTTGCGGCTGCAAACAGTCGCTCGATGAATACAGATGATCGATTGGCGAAAAATTCGAGATGAAGCTATTCGAGACAGAAATAATACATACAAAGAGTATTCCGTTACATAATGTAACTTCATTAATAATAAGGTAAAGACGATAATTACAATGACCGCCAGAAATAGCATTCAGCTTGCAGAGCAGGGTGGAGTTGATTTTCATGGTGATATTTTGCTTGCACGATAGTGCTTAATGTAACCCATAATTTACAAGCTGAATGTAATTAATGGGCGCTCACTTTAGTTAAGAATATGCTTTACTTTATAATGAAATTTGTCCCCTATAAAAAGAATATACCCGATGCCTAACAAAATGCTTCGATATAGCTACAGATAATGAATAGCTCATCGTCAGCAGCACGGGAGTGGTAGTAGATAAGCTGGAATATCGCTAAAGTATTCAACCATGAGAAGGCAATCATCAGAGTCACATCATGGAGCATTTCCTCGACTCTTCAATTCTCTTACTACACCAATTCACAAAGATCGTCATCACCCATTATTTTATGGCGTCCAATCAGTCGGAGAGCGCCATTTTGACATATATATCGCTATGACAAAATGGTTTGTATTGCCAATTAGATGTACAATAAAACACCTTTTTGTAAATCCGATTTATTATTCGGTTTCGCCGAATAAAAATCACGAAATGCCCTTTTTTGGTCTGTAGACGAGTTAATTAAACTGTATGGCCAATTTCGAGTCTTTGGATATTAACAAATATTCTTTAACATTCACTTATTTGCACAAATTTGCCTACCCGTAACTAGCTGCCTTCTTTTCAATCTACATAAGCTTCGATAGGGCCTGGACGAAATATAAGAACGGTTGTGAATATAGACTTATTAGTCTATATTAGTAGACTTATTAGTCTATATTAATACAGACTTATTAGTCTATATCAATACAGCCTTATTAGTCTATATTAATACAGACTTATTGACGTAAGTCTATCTAGCAAATTCGCAAATGAATGTTAATTCATAAATCGCTCACATTTAGTATCATTTAGTATAGTAATAGTCTTTAATATTCGATACTAATTAGTAATGAATGAAAAAATGTTTATCTGAGTAAAAATTGCTCTTGCTCTTAAGATTTGTACTTATTTAAAAATATATACGTTTTAGAGATTAACTAAGTGCGATTCATGAATTCACATGATTATAGACTTATTTGTCTATGTGTACATAGATTTATTTGTCTACATTAATATAGACTTCGTTGTCTATATGAATATTTGCATATAGACTTATTAGTAAAGGTCTATCCGTGACGTTCGTAGATCTCAGTCAAATGAAATATCAGTTTTTTCTTGATATCTGTGTATTTATTCCACAAGATAGACTTTTGAAGTCGACTTATTTAATATCGACTTATAAGTTTCGAATATCGACTTATAAGTATAAGTCTACATATATGTAGACTTGGATGGGGACTTTATTTTATTGTTTCTCTCAAAAGTCTTTCAAAAGTCTCTCTTTTCGAATAAATACAGATATCTGCATTTATTTAAAAAAACAATGTTTGAGAGAGGCCAATAAATTGGAGCGTTACATGAATTCACATTCATATAGATTTATTAGTCTATATCGATATAGACTATTAGATAAATGTAGACTTCGACGGGGACTTCACTACTAAATGTGAACTATGACTCGCTCTTATTCTGTGCTCGAGAGTGTTTCAAAAGTCTCTATTTTGGAATAAATACAGATATCTCTTTATGTATTTAAAAAAAGACTTTTGAGAGACTAAATAGGAGTGAGTCATGAATTCACGTCCATATAGATTTATTAGTCTATATGAATATAGACTTATTAGTATAGACTTATGAGAAACTTATTGTGGACTTTCAACCGAATGTACATTTCGTCGAAAAGTCTATATGCGAAGTCTATATTGTTCCATTAGCGAGACTTTTCGTAGACTACTTGAGAGACTTATCGTAGACTTAATAGAGACTAATTTTTTTTACACGGGTGAGGACACATTTCAAATGACTGACCAATAGCGATCTCGAAGTAGGGGAGGGGGGGGCTTGCTGTAACAGTAGTAAATAGTAACACTCAATTTTGAGTGGGAATTAAAAACATTTCGATTTAAATTTTGCACCGAATTTCATTTTCATAACTCCAGTATTCCGTTCAGTGCTGCAGTAGAACGTCTTTTTTCTACAGGAAATAGTATATTGTGCAACTAGGGCGGCAAGTTGTCGCTTGAGTGCGCAAAGTAAACTTTGCGCACTCAAATTATAAAATGGACAAAAAGCTACTTTTCAACCGTAACAGCGGGCGTAAAGATCCCGCTTTTCCCGCATGAGTAATAAAAAGATATTTTACGGGCTAAACGATCATCGTTCTCGGATGATAATTTTAATATCCTAATGTTAATGAAGGGAAACATGGATGTTATGCAAAATGAGTAAGAATCTAGGAATAATTGATTGCCACTGTTAATGTAACCTACAAACACTCCTGGAATCAATTAAGGGATAAAAAAAAAATCCTGAATTTTCAGTGGTTTTCAAAAATGCTGTATCTCAGTAGAAAAAGATCGTAACGAGGTCTAAAAAAAGCATTTTCAAGCTTCAAGTATTTAGTTTTGAGATCTCTCAACGGAAAAATTTTCGAAGCTACAGGTTCCACGCAATCCGAACAAATAGTATAGAAAAAAATGTTGCAATTTTTTTTTTAATTTTCTTTTTGGCTGCACTGACTCGGACAAATTTTTTCCAGCTGAACCGTTGCATGGACCGGATACCTTGTTTATTCAGCTTTAATTTGGTTTTTCTTAGAGCTCGAGACAACTATTTTTCACTGAAATACAGCATTTTTTAAAACCACTTAAAATTTAGGACATTTTTTTGATTCCTTAATTGTTTTCAGCATTGTATGATTCTGTATTTTCTTTCTAAAAACATCTAACACTTAATCTACCGAATTGTTTATTTACCTGTGTATGATCTTCCATATATAATACTAAAACATCAATACAACTTCTGAGTGGTTAACTTTTAACGGATAACTTTATCTTGCGTTGAATTTACAAAAGAATTGACGAAGTAATGATTATCGAAGTTAACTTTTTTAGCAGGGTTGGGCAAATTTGTAATTGAAATTATTCGATGATAAAATACTTGGAGCAATGTAATGGAGTTTAAATTTTGATGATAATTATTTTCAGCTTTTTATTTAGTACCGAATTCCATTACAATGCGGGATGTAATTAGCGGCAAAATTGAAATGATGCCCAAAAAAATCGTTGTTCAATATAATTTAACTACATCCATGTAATTCAATTACATCCGGGTAGTTTAACTACATCCATGTAATTTAATTACATCGATGTAATTCAATTGGTTGCATTGATTTTGGTTACAATTTACGCAGAATTGAACGATCTTTGAAAGTGCCTTGAACAGTGTAAGTGTAACTTACACTGGTGAGATGGTACGAGGTCGCTAAAGTTGAATTTTACCCAGAGATCTCATTTTTCGCTGTTATCTCCGAAATTATTAACTTTACCGAATGAATGTAAAGGAAAAATTTTCTCGAAATTGAATTTCTTACAAAAAAGGTCCTCTAGACCTAATTGCTAAAATTAATATCGAGTTTTTCGAGCATCGACAATAGGTAATTGAATTACTTTGAGCATCAATTATAGGTAATTGAATTACTTGCAGCATCAATTCCAAGTAATTGCATTACTTCTAGCATCAATTACAAGTAATTGTATGATATTCTTCTGAATTACTCGAATTAAAATGCATTCGGTGATCGATGACCGAAGTAATCAGTAATTCAATCCAATTCAATTACATGGTTCAAAATGATATGTAATTAAATACGTAATTTAATTGAAAATGTAATTGATGCTGCCTAACTCTGTTTTAAGTACATCAAGTTCTTCGATCATCGATTATACGTAATTGAATTACTTCGAGCTTCAATTACAAGTAATTGCATTACTTCTACCATCAATCACAAGTAATTGTATGATATTCTTCTGAATTACATGTCATTAAAATGCATTCGGTGATCGATGACCGGAGTAATTAGTAATAGAATCTAATTTAATTACATGGCTCAAAATAATATGTAATTGAATGTGTAATTTAATTACAAATGTAATTGATGCTGCCCAACTCTGTTTTTTAGTAGCGAATCAATGATTAACGAAGCTAACTTTTGGATTAACTTTACCCACCGTTGCATATTGATTGTTTATAGTCGAAGGTTATGATCATCATAAAAATGAACCACGATGTGGATAATTCATGGCTAATACAAGACTGATAACCAATAAAATGTGTTCTTTCTTATAAACATTGCCGGTCTTTTCTTTGTTACTACTTGCTCCGAGCCTGTTACAACTAGCCCCGAACATGGGGTAAGTTGTAACAACGCCCATATCTTCAAAAAGTGTCTGGTGTAAAAGATGGGTGACGATTTAAAACTATTTTTCAATTGGAATTAGTGCTCAAATATATACTTTACAAACCGTCTCACTCACAATCATAAAAGTATACATATTTTATTGCACTCTGTGCGCAAAGTGCTCAAACTGGCACTTTGTGCACTCGTGCAATAAAATTTCGTACGATACTATTAGACAATACAGGTCTTTTTCCGAAAACTGTTACAACAATCTTCCCTAATGTTGTTGCCCTTTATTTAGTTCCATCACGGAAATAAGCTCGTTAATGACAATGTCACAACTAAAAAGCTAAAGGATCGTTCCTTATTATTAGCGATAGGTGCAGGGAGGGACATTTCGATCTCTGTGATCGTCCTGATTGCCGGGAATCGATAGTCCCTCCCCGGAATACCGCGTGTAAAACATGCGCTTGAATCAAAGACCAGAAGACCTTCGTACAGAATGATCGTGGTAATTTCCTATTACACCGGTAGTCCAGGAAAGTGTAGCAGTTTCTTACAACGTTCGAACGAAACATAGATGCGTACACGTAGCGATGTAAACGAACAAATGGAGGAACGATTATGGACAACGTCCTCTTTTCGACCCTTCCCTCGAATTATGCTAAGACGATTGCAGTGCGAACGTCCACGTCCGAACCAATAATTACGCGTAATTTAATAAACGTGTAATCCTACGAGCACAGAATCTGCGTACACGCTCTTTGTACGAAGGCATGCGTGTGCTGGATCAAAGAGAACGAGCAACAGAGTACGTGAAAACTCTCAGTTTGACGTTGTAAAAAAAAAAAAGAGGTCTCTGTCTGTACCGAGGTATCCTGGACCTCCGGACTACCGGAGGACGATGACGATGACCACAGAACGGGACGGACAACTCAGACGAGAGACGAGTCCCTCGCGTTTGCCGTCTGTTATTACCGACAGTTTGATCCTATCTTTCAAACTGGACGAAGAAGAGGGGATAATGATGATAGTGGTCAATGCCGCGCGCGCGGAGCCTCTCGATTACTGCCAATGCAAATGTACGGCTGACGCTGTCTACTAATATTAGCGTCAATTGCCAGTGGAGCAATGGTAAATAGGTACGGGATGAGGGCAACGCCGTAGGATCGGAACGCCGATGGCGATGATACCGCGGCGAGAATTGCAACCACCGCTCCGGAAGCACCTCTGGTGTGCGCAGAGCTTAGAAATTGGATGTTATGTACGGAGGAAACGGGTGAGAGGATGTACCAATATAGAACCATGGGATTAGGATTCAATAGAGTTTGTACGAGTGCGTTACTGAGGGATTATACTTAGGCCCGAATTTTAAGTCATAAGTTCTGTCTTAAGATCAAACTTAAGATCAACCTTTCCACCGAACTTAAGTTGGAAGTTGAGATCAAGCTTAAGTTCAAGCTCAAGATGAATCTTAAGTTTCAACTCAAGTGTCATTATAAGTTCATACTTAAGTTAAACTTTAGAGCCAAATTCAGATCGATCTTAAGTTCAAACTTGAATTTTTGTTTGGACTGTGATCTTAAGATTCCTTTTGAGCTCGAACTAAGGCCCGAATTTAAAGTTCTTAAGATCAAACTTAAGATCAAACGTTCCATTGAACGCAAGTTGGAACTTAAGATCGAACTTACGTTCCAATTTAAGATGCATCTCAAGTTTGAACTTAAGTATCATTATAAGTCCAAACTCAAGTCGAACTTCAGATCGATCTTAAGTTCAAACTTGAATTTGGTTTGAAGTTTGATCTTAAGATCCATCTTGGGCTTGAACTCAAATTCGATGAAACTTCTTTCATCGCCTGCCTCGATCGTTTTTTTTAACATTAGTTGTCGAAATAATGAAATTCGATCGAACTTAACTTTAAGATCGATCTGAAGTTCGCACTTAAGTTTAAACTTAAGTATAAACTTATAATGCCATTTAGGTTTGAACTTAAGATTCATCGTAAATTGGAACTTAAGTTGGATCCTAAGTTCCAACTTGACGTCAATGGAAAGTTTGATCTCAAGATCAATCCTAAGATAGATCTTAAGATCTTAAAATTCGGGGCTAAGTATGAACTTAAGTATCATTATATGTTCACATTTAACTTCAAACTTTAGTGCGAACTTCAGATTGATCTTAAGTTCGAACTTAAATTGTTGTTTGAAGTATGATTTTAAGATCCATTTTGAGCTTGAACTAAGTTTGAACTTGACTGTCATTCGAGTTCATACTTAAGTTCAAACTGTAGTGCGAACTTCAGATCAATCTTAAGTTCAAACTTAAATTTTTGTTTGAAGTGTGATCTTAAGATCCATTTTGAGCTTGAACTGAGTTTGAACTTGAGGGTCATTTAAGTTCATACTTAAGCTTAAACTTTAGTGTGAACTTCAGATCGATCTTAAATTCAAACTTAACTTTTGTTTGAAGTCTGATCTTAAAATCCCTTTTGAGCTTGAACTTGAGTTCGATCGAATGTATTTTTGACAACTAATGTCAAAACTACAACGAATGTCAAAACTTTATATCAATATATGAGCGCAGAAACAAAACACGGTCGAGGGAGGCAATGAAAGAAGTCCGATCGAACTTAAGTTCAACCTTAAGATGGATCTTAACTTCAAGCTTTAAATCAAGTTTAAGTTTGAACATAAGATCGATCTGAAGTTCGTACTAAAGTTTGAACTCAAGTATGAACTTATAATGACACTTTAGTTCAATCTTAAGACTCATTTTAAATTGGATCTTAACTTCCAACTCAAGTTCGATGGAATGTTTGATCTTCAATTCGATCTTAAGATCGACCTTAAGATAGAACTTATGACTTACATTTCGGATCTACTTAATCGTTAGACAGTCGAAAAACTCCTATTTCTAGAATTACATTTTCTGACGATATTCTAAAGTGTGAAGATTTTAAGGTAATCTGATCAAAATTCACATGGTCATAGATTGCTATGGTAATGCCCCGTAATTATGTGTAATCTGCTTTTGAAGATCAAAATCATGGTTAGGAAAGGCTGTGAGCAAGATTCTCTAAATCTACTGCATCAACGTTCCTGACATTTCTGGAGCTTCGCCTAAATGTAATCTACTATTTGATCGAAGGGTTTTCAAGAAGCAAGACTCTCATTTCGAATACTCGGTATTTAATCTCAATTTCTTATTACGGAAATTCCTTAGATTATTTTCCTTCTTATTATTATTTTTCTTAATCTTAATGGCTTCTTTCCTCTAAACAACAATACCAAATTTATCCACGAATATTGTTTTACTTTTTAAAATAGGTGAGTATTTTTCAGATGTTACTTATTACAATAACAAACTTATGTAGGAAATACACAATTATGATTCTCCATTAAAAAAAAAACGCTTTTTCCGCCCGCTCAAGTGGATAAAACTCTTTAACTTCGCGACTCGGTTGTTCATCGTCTTCTGCCAATGGAAAATCTTCGATAGCTTGCCATGCAATCCGTCTCGTGTCAGTCGGAAATAACGCAACAGGTTGAAGGCCTCGAGGCGGGTTGCCCCGTCGTATCTCTTGAAGCCTTTGGGTCATTTACAGTGGTACTTTCTCTTGAAACCTTCTGAGCAATTTGGACAATTCGAGATGCAGGTCTCATGTGTCTTTATCGAAGGTTATACGCATAATTCGGCACGCATAATTGACTTCATCATTGACTTCATCATTCGCTTCCGCGCTAGGTCATCAAAGCAACGCCACAGATAGGAAACAGATTGGGACTCTCCCTCGCTACTGATAATCCACCGTCATCATTGAGGTTCTTCCTCCATCGTATTCCCCGCCAATACGGCTAACAGAGCGAATCACTCTCATTGGCAATCACATACTCTCAAAATAATACACAATATCTGCGTGCAAACCAGCCTCGACTCCTCATACGTCTACTTCAAGAGTTAGGGATGTTGTACGTAGTGCAGTAAGTGGAAGGAAATCATTGTTCCCCGAGGGCATGTGCAATACGAACGATTCTGAAGATACCTTGCGCCTTCCAGCGGCCCTGCACAGACTCGTGTATTCTTCAATGTCGATCCTAAGGTGTATCGGATATTGATTGGCGCGAACGTTGCGTGTCGATTCGTTCAACAGGCGCCAACTTGTCGGTTGGTCGGAGTACGCCAAGTTCATTGCGTGATCTTGGGCACAAGGTATGATCTCACGGATACAGAAGCCGAGCCAAGTCGTAATGCAGAATCGAAAATTGAATTTCCCGCCGAATTGAAGACAAACAATGGCGCCAAGTTGTAATGGCACAAAGGTCATCAGACTACCAATGCAGAATTGATGATTTGGGACTTTGGATTCAGACGAAGAGTGTGCTGGTTGGTTTGTTCTTGATGTAGAAATCTGCTGGAGTTTCCAACGCACGTAAGCACCTTGCAAAATTACGTCTTCTTTCATCCAACCTTTTTTTTATTGCCGATTGTCTGCGAATGTTCGTCACTGCGTTTGCGGTGAGAAATTCGTGGCATATGCATTCAACCCGGTGAACGAGAGGGAACAATATTGCAACCGCATTAATGGCAGCCCTTGAGGCCGACGATAGGACCAGAAAATCGTATGCCCAACAGCACACGGAACGAGTACGTACCTTTCCGCGAAACGATAACCCTTAGTTTTACCTCTCTTCGCGTCCCTTCCTGCGGTCGACGTCGCGCCTACGTTCCATTTTCTCCAACATATGTGCATACAATTGCAATGCATATGCTTTATCACACACCCAGGATCGTGCAATGTCGCAGAACTTTACCAAAGTTTAGGTAGTGGATTCTTTTTTCGTTTGAAATAATCGAAATTTTGGTCAATGCAATCATTATACGGAGACAAGAAAGCGGGATAATGAGCAACAACAGTGATAATTACTGGAATTTATGACAAAGTATTGGATGGTCCAGTAATGTGGCACAGTATTGAGCAAAGAGTCTAATAGCACTGCTCTGGTTATAGTACTTTGGTTATTATTATCAGCCTAGTAATATGTACTAGAAAAAAAAGGTTCAGTGACTATTCATAAATTATGGTACAGTGATTGTTCATGGATAAGTGCAGTACTACTCCATTTCAAGCTGCAAATCCAGTGATTTATAAAACAACCAGTGAAAAGTACTATAACTTATCCAGTAATATAGGAGTATTACTGGACACTTTATTAATCATCACTGTGTTCACGGAAAAAACGACTCAATTCATCCAGCCAACCGCTTAGTGCTCTGGGCGCAAGAAGAGAAGTTGACTGGATCAACTAGATAGTTGGTTGGATCAACTAGATAGTTGGTTAGATCAACTAGATAGTTATTTGGATCACCTAGATGGTTGGTTACCACAACTACTTGACCTAACTCGACCTAACCAACTATCTAGTTGATCCAACCAACTTCTCGTCTGGCACTTAGAGCACTAAGCAGTTGGTTGGATCAACTAAGTCGTTTTTTTGTGTTGTTCATGAATTCTGATTCCCTTGCCGCGAAGATCTTGGATGATAGATGATACGGTACGATAAAGTGTGTTGATTATTCGACCACAAGCAATTTCCCATTTATGGGCTACTGGAAATTCATGGGCTACTCCATTAATTTTTGGAGGGTGACTCCACGTGAAATACCACTGGATTTGCAGCATGGAATACCCTATTACTAGATCATCAATGACTAATTACTGTAGTTTCTTTCCGTGTATCAAGAGAAATTATCGTCTGAGCAGAAGGTAATTCTTATTTCAATCACTCCAACAGCGAAACCCACGCTCCCAGTCCTAACATTGAAAGTTGATAATCGCAAATCGATGACCTTTATGATCATCATTCTATTTCGTCGTTTAGAAGTAGACAAAGTGCCCGAGCATTTCGTGAATTCTTGTTTCATTCGACGTGGTACGTTGGATACTAATGGCGAAAAATTAAGGACGCTGGTAACATGAAAAGCCGATTAAAGAACCGGATTTGGAAGAAAACAAAAAAGCTTATCAGAGACGTCTGGTAAAGATAATGGCATAAAGTTGTTCCTCGGTATTCTCCTTCGGCATAGGTCGGTTGGCATTATTCGCGTTCCCCATTACACCATCTTATTTCAACTATCATTTGATAGTTCTACCCAGGTGGTCGATGTCAGTCACGTCGAAGTGAATATGCGATAGTGCCGATATCCGCGAAGTCCGAGGGAGTGCATTGACGTTTGAGGACGTGCAGCAGTCACAGAGGAAGTAACGTGGGTGTCGGGCGACCAAGTTCTCCGACATTTGTTCATATAGCTACGCCATTGGAGAATACACACAAGGTGGACAGAGAAAGGGAGTGAAAGAGAAAACACGACGCTGGAACCATCATCAACAACGTCGCATGAATATGCTTGCACATGTGAGAGCGGTTGTTGAAGAAAGGATAGGAACAAAGCATACATGAGCTCCCAGCCCACGCTATCTTACCCTCCTCGTATTCGCACACACACATATATATGTATACACCAATCATATTCAAAGTCTCCATATGCAAAGGATAAGGGTAACGGCGATACGGGACACGGGGGTATTGCGCATTGCTCATCAAATGGTGAGTCCTCGCTACTGTTCAGAACTCGTTGAAAACATTGCGTAAAATTTAGCAACGTTATGCACCAAGAAAATCATCAACAGCCGCCGGTTTTCGGAAATAATTGCTTTTCCATGGCAAACCGAAATTAAAAAAATGATTTTAGCCCAAAAGCGTGGCAATGGAGATTTGATTTCAATCATGTCAGCTTTTGAAATTATTTTGTCTTCATACAACTCGCAGAATGTCTCTTTAAATTGGTTAACTTGTGGTTTCTCCTCTAAAGAAAATACGATGAAGAAGAAGAATTAAAAAAAAAACGAATTAACAAACGCACCCCCAGGAATGTGCACGTGCAACGAATGGATTATGGCTTTGGATTGGTTCACGAGGAAAGAGATCACGATTACAAAAATCTACAAAAGGTCGACGTGATCAAGAAGTCACTCTTCTTACCCAGGCCAAATCATTCTCCAATCTATGTCTTTGTCTCTCCCCCACTTAATTATCCGTCGTGAATAAATTTTATCGCGATACAATGAACAATCAACACTCAAAGAATGATCGATACAGTCACAGAAGTGCAATATGAGTTTTGTTCTCGGCCGCGCACGAGCCCACGATTACTACACGTTTAAGCTCTCATTCCTTTTCCGCCTCTTTCTATTTTTCCCCACATGTGTATTAATGTAGGCTGGTGTGTGCCTCTTCCGTGTGATTCACACCGTGTGCAATTTCGTTCTTGAAAAAAAATCACCAGAAGCTCGGCATTTGCATAAGCACGTCAGAGAAACAGCATTAGCCACACTTGTTAATCCGGACTATGTGTATCTCACCAACAGATTGCCAGGCACGACGATATCTGCCTGATGCGAGGAGTAGCAAATGCAGCAGAAGCAAAAAAGGAAGCCTACACATATTGCGATTAAATGCAAGGTAATTCATATATAAGCGATACATTTACATAAATATACACGTACAGGGATATACCTATCAATGAGTAAATGTCGAAGCGAATGCGGTGCATTGCAATTGCAACTATGTGTATGCCGTCGTTGAAGCTACTGCTGAATCAGTTATGCCATCTACCGCACTTTGCTCGTTCTCTCTTTTAATTCTCCACTACTCTATCGTATACCTCAGCATCTCTTTGTGACCTACAGAAACCCTTTCAGTATATCTTTGCCTTTTTCATGGTGCAGCTAACAAATGTCATCGCTCTACCCTTGAAGTGTTCGAGCATCTGCATCAGAGCTGGGCAGTTTTTAAAGTAATTTTAAAGTACTTAAAAGTACTTGAAAAATACTTCAAGTACGTCGCAAGTACCGGATGCTTCAAGTACTGCCCAGCTCTGATGGCGATACTTGCTGCAGCACTTAAAAAGTACTTCAAGTATTGTACTTGAATTTTTAAGTACCCGTGCGTGAATTTGATTGAGGCCCCGACTAGGCTTCGATCGGTTTTCCCTAACTTACTCGGGCCCTTGACTGGAAGCCCAATAGGGCCGCTGAATGGATGGTCACGCTTTTTCAACAAGGGCCTTAGAAGGTTGTGAAATGAGGGCCTTTACAATCGCCTCACATCTGCCATGTCGAATCCACGACAAGCCCATGATCAAGCCCTATGAGGGCCCTAGTACGTACGTAGTACCGCTATATGTGTAGATTGTGAAATTGAATTATTTCAATAATAATAACAATGTTATTATTATTAATTATTATTATATATTATAATAATACATTATTATTAAAAATTATCAATAATAATATATTATTAATAATTCTCCAAGAGGATTTTTACAAAAAAATAGTATAAAGCAGAGAATTTCTATGTAGAAATCTTGCGGGTATGACTTCCTGAGAGGCCTGACTCTGCGGTGTCGAATACAACCCGTGCTCCGACATTGGCTATATAAGCATACTATTTGCATATTCCGTATGCGAGAGAGCGCGCGCAGTATGCGACATCTCATGACGAGTCTTGGAACGAGCTTCCCGTGAAGCCCGATTAGGCCCTCAAAGGGTTGCCTCGTCAGTGCCATGGGTGAAATAATTAGGGCTTCGATACTTTCGCCCTATTTGGTCCCGATTTGGTTCTGTTGTAATTGTACCGACTTCTTTAAATATGGGTTGCCCGATCGAAGCCCGATAAAGTCCTCAACGGGTTGCCTTAGGTCAGCCATATTGTAAGTAAGCCTGACAACTTGACATTGCCCTGTCACGGCCTAGCCCGGCGGTGTTATGGCAATTTATGACAGGGCATCCAGATTTAAGCCCGACAAGGTCCTCAACGGGTTGCCCTAAGTCAGCCATATTGTAAGTAAGCCTGAAAACCTTGGCAACCTGGCGGTGTTATGGTAATTAATGACAGGGCATCCACGTTTAAGCCCGACAAGGTCCTCAACGTGTTGTCTTAGGTCAGCCATATTGCAAATAGGCCTGGCAACCTTGGCAGGCCTATTTGGCAGGCCTATTACCCTGTCGGGGCCCAACCTGGCAGTGTGAGGGCAATTCCTGACAGGGCATCCACGTCCAAGCCCGACGAGGTCCCGACTTAAGTCAGGGCTTCCCGAGAATTTTCACGCACGGGTACTTAACAAGTACTTCAAGTATTGTACTCAAAATTTCAGATACTTTCCTGTACTTCAAGTACTTTTTTGAGTACTTATAGTACTCCCTACATTTTACTTGAAGTACTTTCCGGTACATTGCCCAGCTCTGATTTGCATTGTAAAAAAGCCTCGATCATCTCACATGAAACAAAAAATCAGGGTAGGCCGTATTGAGGACACATCACGTGACGCCATAGTTGAGCTTTCGTCAATTTTTTAAAAACGTCATATTTATGTAAATCTTACAACTTCGGATAAGCACTAATACAAGTTATATTTACTACATCTGTGAAGACAGAGTTAACTCTCAAATGCGACAGATCTGACTCGAATTGATGAAGATATTGCTCATGACTAGATGAACATGGAACGTGAGGCTAAATTAGGCTAAAATTTGTTCCCATTTGATTAAGTTTAGTGCGATAATAGTGCCATCTATTTGCATGATAAGTTAATGATCCAGTAAGGGATTCTATCTTCTAAGCAATGACAGCCAATTAATCCTCGTAGGTAACTCGACCTCAAAGATATAAGCGATCTTCCGTTTCATGTTTTTCTTACATATATTGTTTTACCAAGCGATACCCTAACCAATCTGGAAGACATTTTAACTAGACACTGATTATTTGTGTCTAGCAGAGGCTCTATGAGTCCAAATTGCCTAAAAGTATCATTCCCACCGCTATCTAACATCGTGGATATAAAGGCTGAGGCTGATAAGTCGGAGTAAGCCGAATTTCAACGAATTTTCAGTAGCGAATACGTGCGTACAATGGACGCGTATACTCCATCGAATTCGTTGCCTTTGTACGTTTATTCTCGTTCTCGCGTAAGATAAGACCTGGCTCCAACAACAATGGGTTCATTATTAAAACTTGGAGAGAACGGAAGATGGAAGAGATGGTGAGGGAGGAAAAGAAAAGGGAAAGGAGAAAAGAAAGAGAGCAAGCGTCGAGAATCCAAAGTGGTGAAAGGGTGCGAAAGATGGCTGAGAAGGTCCTCCCTTGAGGTATATAAAGCAGAGTCATCGACCTTCTCAGTCCGTCTCTGTTGTTCTTGGAGCAACTCATGCGCGGACTCACGTCTGGCTGGTGGGCCTTTTATTCGGTTCTGTTGGTTCTTTCTTGCCTCTCTTGTCCTCACCGCGTGTGTTGGGACCACAAGAGAGAAGAAGAGAGAACGTGAGAGCTTTGCTCCCAACCCAACGGTGGAAGTCATCGCGTCACGGTAGGACCATGAAACGAAAGGCTGCGGACGCACCCGTCCGGATACCAAAAGGAGGGAACGATAAACCTTGACTTGCTGCACTGTTACTTTCTTCGGCGTGCCTGCATCGAGCATTCTGCATATAATGATTTATCCATATAGTATACATAGAAACAACACGATGGTACCAGGATGAAAGCTGAAATGTCAGGTTCACGCTGGAATTTTTCGATGGCAATGTACATTTCGATGCAGGAGCAAAAGAGGATTCTCCAAGGATTCTCCACCTGAACTCCATCGTTCACCAGTCTTTCGTACACCATCATCCAATCTTCGCTCGTACTTCATTTTCTCCTCTCTCTCTCTCTCTCTCCAATACTTTTCCTCGCATCTGGCAGAGGAAATCGCGTTGAATAAGCTGGGTGAAACAAGTCAAGCGTGCATCAAGCGTTAGTCAAAGCGTGGAAGAAGAGTGAGGGAAGTTAGCCAGTGAGTCTCCCGCACTCGAGTTTCCCGACTCGTCAGGTCAAGTTTTCTTTTTCCTCAGCTGACGCGACTTCGCGAGGAGGATCTGCTTATGATCTCTCGTTTATGCGGGACACAAGGAAGCGAGGAAGAAAACTGGCCCTTCGAGTAATGGACTTAGAATGCGAATGGGACGAGGAGGAACGCGAGGAGGAAGGAAATTTGCGGTATGGCGATGAAGAGCAAACAAAATGTACGACAAGACGAGCGGAAAGCTCGTCGAAGGATAAAACTAAACGCGTTGCTCGATTATCATACTGTGGCAGTGGAAGGGATTTTGCCGGACGATCGATGCGTGTCGAGAATATTCGAATTATCGACGCACGATCGCCGACACACCCGCGTGTCTACTTGACCGTTATATCTATATAGAAATTTTTATCGTATCACGATTGGTCGACTACACCTTACGCATATTATATACTGATGGAAGACAAATGGACATCTTTCTCATCAGCTAAGACACTTTCGTGAGTCTTCAAAATCGTTTTTTTTGTGGGCCAAAGGTATTTTTCACAAAAAAAGGATAGTACGTAAAAAAAGAATAGGACAGTATGGTTTACTACGCCAGATCAACCGTGGCGTATAGTATTTTCGTGGGAAAATCTGTAGGGAAAGCGGAGCCACATTTCCAGCGGAGTTCAGAAGACCAGACTCATAGAATCAATATCAGTAGAACTATCAACCTACACAGCACAAAAATCAGAAATACTTCCTCGCGAACTCTTTTTCAAGACTACTTCTAGAGCAACACGTATGATATCTCGCAGACGTTAGTCCGAAGAATTATGAAATAAAAATTACTTAAGAAGAGTGTAAAAAGGTCAACATAACCTCAAAATTTGTTTAACGCATTTTTCTCGGAAATGGCTTGATGAAATGAAAAAAGATTTGTGGGGTCGGCTGCGTAATTAATGTGTACAGGTGGCCCCACTATATTCTTTTTCATTCCATCAAGCCATCTCCGAGAAAAATGTGTTAAAAGTTTTAGCTCTATCTCTCTCGCACCGACGAGAGCGGTAAGGCGGGGGGGGGGGGGGTTTACCCTCCTCTTAAGAGATCTTCGGAATGAACATTAAAAAGTTATTAGAAATTGCATATCCAGATGAACTACGTGATAGTCCAGTAACTATGTAAATAAATAAAAATAAGTATAAAAAATTTTGCAAGCGATAGAAATGAGAAAAAAATTAATTTTTAATAAATTTAAAGAAACCCTCAAAAAGTTATCTTGACGATGTCTTGTGAAGAAATCTTGAAATAGTAGTCTTTACGATATCTTTTTTGAGAAGTCTGAAAAAGTTATCTTCAAGAAAACTTTTCACAGATATCAAAATCATTCCTCAAAGTGGCGCATTCGACTACTTCCTCAACGCATTAAGATGTCTTTCGGAAAATGTATTCGGATGTCCACATCTTACATAAGAAATCTACAGCGATTCTTTCAGACGTCATATTGCTGTGCGGGTATTGAGAATGCAATGCCTACGTTATCTGACTTATACTCTATTAGTTATGTTAATAGTAATTGCCTGCCAGGTGATTAAACGCAGAAAAAACAAGTTTTAGAAATTCTAAAGTGATACTGCAAATGAATAGTTTACCATAACTTGCTTACCCCATGTAATAATCATCTCCATTGAGAAATGTTGTACCAGCCTTATTTTTAGAACAAATAGGTCTTTGAAGGTCTCGTGCTTATTGGATATCTCGCTTCCTATAGAATCAAAATTGTTTCGACTCTGTTTGCACCACTTTGGTGGTTTGGATTATTCTGTTTTTTTGCACTGTGACAGGTTCAATAAACCGATTTTTTTTTACATTTTTCGCAAGATACACATCTTAAGAATAAATTGCAAAAGTTTCAGACCGAAATTAAAAATATTTTTGAAGTTATAGACAAAAGAAGAGAGCAATTCACTGATAAGTTAATATTAAAAATGACTTATTACTACGGTTTGGCAATCACCAGAAAATGTAAATCTCTCGAAGAAATAAAAAGAGCTTCGCAATAACTTTCAGGAAACGGAAGGATTGCTCTATGCACCAGGCATAGCTGATTAATGCAAGTATAATTTTTTAATACAAAATCTGTTGTCAAAACTTTAAACGCATTTCTCTCGAAACTACGGTTTGAAACTTCGGGGAAGCACTAACTAAAAACTACTCGACTCATTGGGCTAAAAATTTTGTTATTTTAGACATACATAGCAAAATACCTAACCTTTAAAACATTTAATTTTTTAATAATAAATGCATTTTCTAAGCAATTTATCAAAAAAAATCGATTTTGAAGACCTTTTTGTTCACAAGTCCACCATTTTGTTTTTTTTTCCTTAAAATATGCATATTACAGGCTATAGACCTAGAATTGAGCCTACGAAACAAATGATCGCTTTGGATTTTTTATTGAAGATGACTACGGAAGGCTGTGTGCTTCTCCGAAACAAGTCACCTTTTTTTCAAGGACTCCACTTTGACGTACAAAATCATAAACAAATTCATGTAAAATTGAGGGAATAAATTTTTTTGTATACTTCAGGGTACAAATAACAACATGTAAAAATTTCAAAACGATCGCATTTTATTTCGATATTAAAAAAAATTAATTTAGAAAACGTCGAAATTTCGGTCGTCACAGTGGACTACTTACCTTAATTCGCCTAAATTCCAAACCTCAGTAGGAAAAAATTCCAAACCTCAGTAGGAATATAGAATTAAGATTCGATTTTTAAAAAATCACAAAAATACGCCTATTTTTGGCTGCATGGATTGGTATAACTTCTAACTCCATTTCGAGTGAGGATAATTTCTCATACGTCCCAGCTTCAATTTTACGATATCGAAATTAGCATCGTTGCAACGCAGCGAAAGTACTTTTAAAATTCATTTTTCCAGATATTGACGCTAAGCTCATGCATTTAGCATCCCGATTGCTTAATAATGCCCGAAAATGTATTTCAACAATTTTTCACTTTCTAAAACTTCGTAGGAAGAACGAATTTGGCATTTAAACCACGCAGACTTCAGTATCACTGAATTTTCACTGACTTCCTTATACTCTTACATTCCTTACACCTTTTTTCTCCCATCCACAATTCTATCCAAAATTGAAATTGCTATGAGGCATTTGTTTTATTACGTCTTCATCGTTCATTTCTGCATGAAGCTAATGCAAGTGTGCATGTTATTTCCCAATTCCCTCGCACATTTTGTAAACCAAAATGATTGCCCTCTTCTTATGTCCTGACCACCCATGCGTGAAAATTCTAGGGAAGCCCTGACTTATGTCGGGACCTCGTCGAGCTTGGACGTGGATGCCCTGTCAAGAATTGCCCTTACACCGCCAGGTTGGGCCTCAACAGGGCAATGCCAAGGTTGCCGGGCCTTTTTACAATATGGCTGACCTAAGGCAACCCCTTGAGGACCTTGTCGGGCTTAAACGTGGATGCCCTATCATGAATTGCCATAACACCGCCAGGTTGGGCCCCGACATGGCAGTGCCAAAGTTTCCAGGCTTACTTACAATATGGGTGACTTAAGGCAACTCGTTGAGGACCTTATCGGGCTTAAATCTGGATGCCCTGTCATGAATTGCCATAACACCACCAGGTTGGGCCGTGACAGGGCAATGCCAAGGTTGCCAGGCTTACTTACAATATGGCTGATCTAAGGCAACCCGTTGAGGACCTTGTCGGTCTTCGATCGGGCAGCCCATATTTAAAGAAGTCGGTATAATTACAACACAACCAAATCGGGCCCAAATAAGGCGAAAGTATCGGAGCTCTAATTATTTCAAACATGGCACTGACAAGGCAACCCTTTCAGGGCCTAATCGTGCTTCACGGGGAGTTAGTTCCGAGACTCGCCATGAGATGTCGCATACGGCGTGCGCCCTCTCGCATACGGAATATGCAAATAGAATGCTTATATAGTCGAAGTGGGAGCACGGGTTTTATTCGACACCGCAGAGTCAGGCCTCTCAGGAAGTCATGCTTCGAGGGAAGTCATACCCGCAAAATTTCTACATAGAAATCCTCTGCTTTATACTATTTTTTTGTAAAAATTCTCTTGGAGAATTATTAATAATAATGCATTATTATAATATATAATAATAACTATTAATAATAATATTGTTATTATTATGAAAGGGCTTGACCATGGGTTTGTCATGGATTTGACATGGCAGACGTGAGGTGGTTGTAAGGGCCCTCATTTGGCAACCTTCTAAGGCTCTTGTCGAAAAAGTGTGGCCGTCCATTCAGGGGCCCTATTGGGCTTCCCGTCAAGGGCCCGAAGTAAGTTAGGGAAAACCGATCAGGGCCTAGTCGGGGCCTCAATCAAATTCACGCACGGGCAGGAACACTCCTTAAAATCTGCTATTCTCTGAGACTCAGCGAAATACGCCGTTCACTTCGGCCGAAGATCGTCACCCGGAAAAATAACACTCTGACAAAACATCCGGCTGATAAAAAATCTCCTGGTGTAATGAGAATTCGATCGAATTGAACGATTATTTTCTAATGAGGCAAATCCGCCGCGGTCCTGTCTCGTTTTTTCGTTATCCTGCGGAAGAAGGAATACCGCAAGAGGGACGGAGGAAGGACGAAGTACACGTGAAAGACATCGTTCAGACACTTCCGGGGACACGCAGGCATCTGCATGTATGGTGCATTACGGTGCTGTGTCGCTCGCCGGAAATGCGTCGTGACGACGAAGACGACGAGGACACGTATAAGGGTCGTTGGACGCGAGTGGAACTTGCCGGGTTCACTACACAGGCGTCAATCGTTGTTCCTGGGTGCAACAGACACACAGACGCACACACACACACATTTACCGCGGTATTGCGACAGCAATTTAGTATAGCGGTAGAATCAATCGATCCTTCCGCTATGAGGATCGCGCGCGGCGTCGGTTGAACCGCGTCGCTGTACTCTTGGGATAAACGTCGGCTAATGAGTACAGGAAAACCGACTATCGCGCCTCGTGTGTGTGTTCTGATGTCGTCAGCTTGCGGTTCTTGTCGAAAGACTCTCTTCTGCGACGACGATAACGACGACGAGACGAGAGGAGATGCAAACTCTCTCGAACGGACTTGAGGAGCTCAATTCACTGATCACTAACTACAACATTGTATGAATAGGTGAACTATTAAACCAACTTCCGACTGCACTTGGTGGAGATTAGCCACTTTACACCGCCGAAGGCAATTATTCATGACGACAAGATGAGTTGACAACGGGGAGAAAGTAAAGAAAACTGAAATACTACACAGAAAAAAAGGCTAGTGATGATTCATGAACAAGAAGAGAGTGACACAGGTCCTCGATAGAGGGAAACTTGGCTTTCAAGCCAAACTTGGCTTTAAGAACAAATCTTGATCAACATCAGTGATAATTACTGAAGAAAAACTGAAAAGTACTGGATTGTTCAGTGGAAGGGAATCGGGAAGGCCTCTATTCTACACATGTTTATTCTACACATTTTTTCTACACAAAAGTATCTACACAAATTATTGTATACCAGAAGAGTGGCAAGGAATGTTATTCTACACAAGAGAAGTTGCGAGGAAAATAATTCTACACCGGTTTCTACATACATTATTCCACACAAGAGAAGTGGCAAAGAATATTATTCTGCACAAAATTATTCTACATCGGCTTCTATACACATTATTCTACACAAGCGAAGTGGCGAAGAATATTATTCTACACCTGTTTCTACACACATTATTCTGCACAACATAAGTGGCAAGGGATATTCAGGAGGCCTCTATTCTACACCTTATTATTCTACACATGACAACTTCTACACAAAAGTTTCTACACACATCATTCTAAACAAGAAAAGGTGGCAGGAAATAATATTCTATCCTACACATTAACTATTGGATTGTCCAGTGGAAGGGAATCGGAAAGGCCTCTATTTTACACATGTTTATTCTACACATGACATTTTCTACGTAAAAGTATCTACGCAAATTATTCTACACAAGAAGAGTGTCAAGGAATGTCAAGTCAAGGAGTGTCAGGAATATTCTATACAAGAAATAATATTCCTTGCCACTTCTCTTCTGTAGAATAATGTATGTACAAACCTGTGTAGAATAATTTGGTGTAGGGTAATATTCCTTGCGACTTATCTTGTGTAGAATAATGTGTGTAGCAACCGGTGGGGAATAATTTTGTGTAGAATAACATTTCTTGCAACTTCTCTTGTGTGGAATAAGATTCCTTGCCATTTTTCTTGTGTTGAATAACTTGTGTAGAAACTTGTGTAGAAAAAGTCATGTGTAGAATCAAAGTGTGTAAAAAAAATACCGAATTCGGAAATTTTTTTTAGGTTTCTAGGTAGATGCAGCACGTTGAAAAAAAAGACTGCAGGCAAATGCGTGGGCGCGAAGAGAAGTCTGGTACATCGAAGTCTCTTGCATTGTGTCACTACACTCGATGTGCAAACTCCTAGAGGAAAATATCTGTCTATGCGGAAGAGTGAGACAGAGACGGATGGAAAGGAGGGGGGAAGAAAAATTGCTCGCTCGCGCGACACAAAGCGCATTGTTGCAATCACCCGACCCAGATCACATGCAGCCGAAACGAGAGAAAGAGAGAGAGAGAGAGAGAGAGAGAGAGAGAGAGGAGAGAAACTTTGCGCTCAAGCCTACTCTGAGAAACGCTTTCGTCCGCATAATATTGCCGCTTACGTGTGTCACTCTAAATATACGTTTGAGTTTTCATCCGAAGAACACTAAAATTTCATTGTCCGATGTTTTGCGAAGTCGGCGATTATATCGTCATTGGTTGCGACGTGAAAATTAGAGCTCTAATGTGTTGCACTCAACTGATTCAGCGTAGCGAAACTACGCATATTTGAAAAATTATATTTGGAAAGTTATTAAATAAAAAATATGAAACAATATCCATTAAAGATTTTTAATTGAACTTTAATTATGTTAAAAAGAATTTTAACATTTTTTAAAAATACATTTGAAATATTTTCACATAAAAACATAAACAAAAAAAAATTTCATGAAATATCCACAGCACGTTTTGAATGCATGATAACTTCACTAATAAAAAGTAAAACAAGAAGGCAAAAGGAAAAAGGGAAATTGTGTTATTTTTGAAAAATAAAAATTCTGTGGTGTTTCCAACTCAAGCATAAACAAAAAAATGTACGTTCAATTTTTTTAAATTATTTAAGGAGCAGATAAAAAAAAACTTCACCTGAGAACAATTATCAAGTTAAAAAAAAAAAATTCAAAATCCGATAAATTGGCTAAGCAATCATGCTGACGGTTTCTAAAAATAGTTTTGAGAAAAACTCCTTCAAAGTTATGATAAGACATAGACGACTTATTTATTTGAAAAACTATTTTGAAAATTATTGCGTAAAAAATATGAAAGAATGTCTATTGAATACTTTTAATTGAAGTTATTAATTACATTTTTAATTATATTATTAATTGCATTAAATTTTTTTTTTTAAATAATAACATTTTTTCTTATCAATATCAATATATGTTCTTATGAAATCATGTGGACTACTGATGAAATCCATAGCGCTGTTTTGTCTATACAACAGCTTTTACAAAAATTATCCAATCCGCAAAAATGAGGGATTGTTTTGTAAAATAATCTCCTGGTCATAATCTGACCGAGGAGATTGTTTAATTTTTCACAAATAATAATTCTACAGTGTCCTAATCTCGAGTATGCAATTTTCAACGAAAAAAATTAACGTTCAATTTTTTGTCTAATTCTTCAACGAGCAAATAACATAAAACTCCGGGTCAGATTATTAAAAAAAAAGTTATTAGGATATTTAAAAAAATGAAAATTATGAAGGATTGAGTCAGTAATCGTAGAGAAAGTGCTTTAAAAAAATCCAGAAAAATGCCCCCAAAGTTGCCAATCTGTGCGCAATCATATTTATAGTACAGCTCTGTGCCGAAGTAAAATTTCCTGAACTTTTTTTCTTCAAAATTCTTCAAAGTATAAAGAATAAAAACCACTGAAATGAATCAATTTTTTTTTAATTCCAGGGTTATGTAAAACCCTTACAGGAAGGTGATGGATTGAAAGCGTTTCTCAGGACATTGCTCAGATTGGAAAAAGGAATCCCACTTTTATAAGACCATAAAAGCAAATTTTTAAGATTCTCGTTCTCATATCTTTTATCAGATATGGCTATAAAACTGTTTGTACAACATTGTTTCATCCTTCAAAAATGCAAACAAAAATTATTTTTCATTTTGATTCTTTGGATAATTTATAGCAGGCGTTAAAGTCGAGTCTTCGAAAATGTCTTGTCCCATAGCCGACAATTAATCTCAGGATTGGCAAGTCTGAAACAAAAAAATAAAAAAGTACTTTACAGAGGAAGGTTTCTTCCGCAACAATTTACCGCCATTAATAAAAAATCGATTTTAAAAAGAATGACGGATGTTTGAAATGAATTGTGAAAAATTCAATGGTTTATTTTCATTTCAAACATGCGCCATTTTTTTCAATCGATTTTTCATCAACGGTGGTAAATTGTTGTGTAAGAAACCTTTCTCCTCAAAATTCTTTTTGATTTTTTTGTTTCAGGCTTGCCTACCCTGAGATTAACTGTCAGCCCTGGGACAAGACATTTTCGACTTTGGCGCCTTCTAGAAATTATTCAAATAATCAAAATAAAAAACATTTTTTTTTGTATCTTCGAAGAATAAAACAATGTTGCAGAAATAGTTTTATAACCATATCTGATAAAGGAGCTGATAAAAAAACCCTGAAATTTGAAATTTGCACATTGCTTCTTCATCTTTATCCATAGTTCACATAGCTTCCTTTAACACACAGTATGGCGATCAAATTTGGCTTCCTCATAAAAGAAGCTTTGTTAATTATTGAAAAATATTAGTAATCAATGTGCAAATTCGATCTATTTTCGCCAAATTTGATAGCGAATAACATTGATAGCTATACTGGCTCTTCACAAAATTTCATTGCAATATCTAAAAAATTTCAAAAGTTATAGCGCTTACGCTTCTTTTATAGAAATTAAAAATTTGATAAAAATTGAAGCATTCGATCGATTTTCGCCAAATTTAATAACGAACATCCTCGATAGCTATATTAGCTCTGTGTAAAGTTTCAGTTCAATATCTCAAAAATTGCACAAGTCAGAGCGTTTACGCTATTTTTCGAAAAATTAAAAATTTCATAAAATCTTAATCCCTCCATGGATTTTTGCCAAATTCAATAGCAAACAACCTCGATAGCTATATTAGCTCTGTGCAAAGTTTCAGTACAATATCTTAAAAATTGCACAAGTCAGAGCGTTTGGGCTATTTTTCAAAAAATTTAAAATCCCATAAAATTGAATCCCTCAATGGATTTTCGCCAAATTCAATATCAAACAACCTTAATAGCCATACTAATTCTGTACAAAGTTTGAGTGCAATATCTTGAAAATTGCAGAGGTTAGAGCGTTTACGCCATTCTTGCAAAAACGGAAAAATTCGATAAAATCGCAACACCCGTTATAATTAAAACAATTTTTTTTTCATAATGAAGAGCAATTCGTGCTCGACAAGTGTGCCAAATTTCAGCTTGATATCTCGAAGCGTTTTCGAGTTATCAATTATTTATATCTGAAACTCAGGATGCACACACACACACACACACACACACACACACGCACGCACGCACGCACGCACGCACGCACGCACACACACACACACACACACACACACACACATCCATCCGGTCATTTTATCTAAATATGATTTCCCGATGTTTTAGGACATTTTGAACATATTGGCATAACAATCGCAAAAATTTTTTTTTTCACGAAAACAAAGCTTCCTTTATGAGAAAGCAAAAATCTTGAAATTTCTTTTTTTGGCCTTCTAAAGTAGACTAACGAAACAGAAAAATGCCAATCGTTGATTATGAAAGGCTAAGTTGATCGAGAGGCTTGCTCGAACGGATAAACGCCGGCGAAACAACTGAAGCTATAGTTTCGTCGGTTATACGAGTGCAAATGATGGGGAAACGTCGTTGTCGTTTATGCACGAGCTAGGTATAATTATTCGGTGTATCTGCGATGATGCGCCGTGTCGCAAGGAAAAAAAAATAAGAGAGAGCCTCGAAGAAGCATCTCGTAATCGAGGATAATGCAAGGCCACTAGATTGATGATGGCGATGATGATGATGATGATGATGATGATGATGATGATGATGATGATGATGATGATGATGATGATGACGATGCAGCAGTATCGAACTCTATCGGAAAGAAGGATGGTTCTCAGCCATTGGCTGGGAAGCTCCGGGAAACATTATATTCGTGGATGGGGCTGGCCTCAGGCCTCCAACTTCGGGGTTAAAAAACTTTTAATGCCGTTTAATCGATGATAAAGAACCGGAAAGTGTCGGTAAGCCATATCAGGCAGTTGCTACGGTTCTGCCTCCTTCTTGCACGATAAAATATCCCCCTATCTCGTTGTTTTCTGCACCTCGTGCAAGTCAGGGTCTGATCTATAACGTTTCCCGCATCCTGTGAACTCTCTCGCTCTTCCCTCCCTTCTCCCCCCCCCCCGCCCCTCATCGTCATTTTTTCGTTCATGGATCGAGAAACGACTGTTGCATGGAAACATTGTGCACCGTGCGTTACTCTCCGAAGACAATGCAGCAAAGCACACACGAACGCAAACGTTGTTTAGTATGCAGCTACACTTCACCTTACTTTTCTCGTTATACGAAGGTCGCCGTTAATCGACCTGCAATTAAAATTGAGATACCACACAATGGCGTGTATCCCACTTTGTTAAAACTGGATATAAAAGTGCACGGTGCATAAAAATACACGATGCACACTTGTGCGATAAGTACTGTCGGCTATGTGTCAATATAGAGAGACTCGCAGGAGTGTGCAAGAACAAGAGCTTGGAGAATTAGTCGGGTTTCAAATGCTGATTACTCACCCATTGTGGCATCGTCATTTGGAGTCAACGGGCAATTACAGCAAACTGTTTCCGGTCGACACGGTACTTTATATTTGGATAAAGTCGAGATTTTTGAAAAAATTGTTGTGACTGGGAATCATCGAATTTTCCCGAACGGAAATTTGGTCCGGGTAGCCTTATAAGGCATCAGGCTTTGATCAGGCGCCGGTAAAGATAGCCTGATCCGGATAGCTTGATCACGCCCGGATCCAAACGGGATCATATTTTAGTAGGCTTTGATCAGGCATCGGTAAGGGTAGCTTGATCCGGATAGCTTGATCACGCCCGGATCCAAACGGGATAATGTATCAGTAGATCCGGCTACCCTTACATTACCGATGTCAGGGACGTATCAGGTGCTGCTGAGGTTCATGAGGCAAATTTAGATGAAAAATTTTTTATTATAAATGTCGCTAGCCTGATATTTCCTTGATCTAAAATGGAGCGGGAGTCAGTATACACGGCGGTGAAAAAATAATATAAATATACAATTATAAAACTACACATTTATTTTTCTTCTCATATTACATTTTCTTATATTTATAATTTAGAACAAGACTATTCTAAATTATATAACAAAATGTAAGAAACTGTACTGTATACCTTTTATACTAATGAATAGACCAAAGAATTAAATACTTTATTAAAGCGTGAAATCGTTGATTTTTATAAATTATTAAACTATTAGGCTATAAAAGCTGTACCTGCACATATTTTGATGCAATAATAATAATAATAATAATAAACAGAAATAATGATAACTTAATATGCATTTTAATATTATTAATATATTATTCTAGATCAAATAAATGTGATCAGGCTAGGACTCGTGGGCGATCAGGACTGGATAAGGCGACTGATCCGGCCAGGATCAGAGCCGGAACGGAAGTAGCGTGACGATCCTGATCTTTTCTTGATCCGTATCCTGATCCAGGCCGGATGTCATCTTAAGGCTAGCCTGATATAGTCCTGATCCTAGCCGGAATCAAATTTTCGCTCGGTTTTCTCTCTCTTTCATCGCGGGTATCATCTGGGCAACGTTTTAACGCAATTGTGAAGACAACTGAACTTTTTGTATACGTCCAACTTCTCACTAACTCGTTTAGATGATTCACGACAGAGCTGGGCAAATTATCGGAAAGTAGTTTAAGTACAAAGTACAAGGGACCGTAAGTACTTGAAGTACTGTGCACTTATTACTTGAAGTACTTAAGATTCGAAGTATTTTAAGTACAGAGTACCGCAAGTACGTGAAGTATCAAGTGCCGGAAGTACTTGAAGTACTACGCACTTATGACTTGAAGTACTTGAGATTTAAAATACTTGGAGTAGAAGCACTTGAAAAATCAAGTACCAAGTATCGAGTACTTTTTCTAATTTTCAGGTATATATCGTAAGTTCTATAGTACTTACATTTGATTGCTTATTCTCATTTGATTTTTATTCAAGTACTTTTTGTATCGAAACATATTTTCAACTTGTGCAATAAACTGAGATGAAGCTGCCTGATTTAGGCAGATTGGAACAGAAGTATTTAAACAAAGAATTGAAAATAATTCAAAAGTAGTATTGACGACTGTAATTACGATTTATTTTGATACAGGTTTAAAAAAGAAGAAATATAGAATATAATGGATTGTTGAAACTACTCCAACTTCGAGTTCGTCTTCAAAAAACTGTCGTAGGCGACAGTACTTGAAAAAGTACTTGAAGTACAGAAAAGTATTTGAAATTTTAAGTACAATACTTGAAGTACAGGCCAAGTAATTGAAAATTTAAGTACAATACTTGAAATTCAGGCAAAGAACTTGAAAATGTAAGTACTATACTTGAAGTACAGGCCAAGTACTTGAAAATTTAAGTACAATACTTGAAGTACAGGCCGATTACTTGAAAATTTGAGTACAATACTTGAAATACAGGCCAAGTGCATGAAAACTTAAGTATGATACTTGAAATACAGGCCAAGTACTGCAAAATGTAAGTACAATACTTGAAGTATAGGCCAAGTACATGAAAATTCAAGTACGATACTTGAAATACAGGCCAAGTACTTGAAAATGTAAGTACAATACTAAAAGTACAGGGCAAGTACTTGAAAATTAAAGCACAATACTTGAAGTACAGGCCATGAACATGCAAACTTAAGTACGATACTTGAAATACAGGTAAAGTACTTGCAAATTTAAGTACAATACTTGAAGTACAGGCCAAGTACCTAAAAATTTAAGTACATTACTCGAAGAACTTTTTAAGTACTTCAAGTATGGCGCAAGTACTGGGTACTTCAAGTACTACCCAGCTCCGATTCAAGTCGTATCAGTCCCATATTCACAAATAAAATTTTGAGGATTACTAATCCGGGGGTCGAAAGCGATTTATTTTCTTCATATTTGGATTGGACCAGATCCTGAGTTGGAATTCGTCCGGATGATTGGGAATATGCTATTTACTATGATAAAATTACCAACTGATCATTCACAAAAATGTCAAAGCATTTTGATGAATTTTAAGGATGCTGAGTCCCTATGAAATCTTTTAATGTTAATTGTTCAATAAATAGCTTCTTAATCGTCGTGAAATTTTTACATGACCTCCTGAATAGTATTCGAGAGGTCGTGTAAAAATTTCACGACGATTAGGAAGCTCGTTATTAAAATATTAACATTTTGTTAAGAACAATTTTTTAAACAAATTAAAAAAAAAATTTATCAATTAACTTCGTTTTGTTTACATTGCTTTCAATATAGTGTAGATATTAAAAATTGAAAGGTCAAAAAAAAACTTATCGCAAAGTTATATCAGTTTCCATAAGACAACATTTAATTTAATTTGATTTGTTAATGTTAATTGTTCGATAACGAGCTTACTTATCGTCGTGAAATTTTTACACGACCTATTAAATAATTCATCCAAAAACATACCAAATTCTCAGAATTTTCTCATCATTTGCGATTTGGGACTCAACATCCTTAAACTCGATTCAATAAACGTAAAATGAATATGTTGAGGACCTCCGGTTGAGTAACTCCGGTTTCCTTTGTCCGAATAGGGATTTTTTTTCGAATCTTTTCGAAAAGATTGCGAGAAGGAAAATGCAAGATTTATCGTGATATCTCAATTTTCAGCAGCTCTGGAGAATTTTGGAAATAACAACAAATTGATCCGAAGGAGTGCACCTGAAAAAGGTTGACCAAAAGTAAGTTTACTTCTGGTCCCGCCTGAAGACAACGCCAAAATTTAACTTGATTGTCTCGGCGTCCACTTTCGGAATCCGTCTCACGTGAATATAATGCGAACGTCATGCCCAAATGGTCTTGAGAGCGCAAATATGGGCATGTTTTCTAATTCTCACGCGGCTGTAGCAGCAAAATGATTTTTCCTCCTCCGCGACCTCGCAGCATTTCTCATCTAGCGCTGCATCGAAATACGCGCTATATCTATACATTGTGCACACACATATCACTATAGATATACATAAAGTGGTGTATGGAACAACGTGGCCAGGAGTGCATGAATAAATACCCGGGGCGTGCTGGTTAGATCGCTTCGCCTTCCGGGTGACTCTCGTAACGTTACAAACAACAATAAATCGATATGCCTTGTATCTATGTTACACCCGAGATATATACACGGGCGAGGCGAGGGAGAGGTCGATAGAGCATCGATATCTTTTCTCTGCTTCACAGTATCTATTTAAGATTCTTTCTCTCTGACTATTTCTCTCCGAGATCTCTCTCTCTCTCTCTCTCTCTCCCTCTCTCTGTCTCTCCGATCTCTCTCTCTCTCTCTCTCTCTCTCTCTCTCTCTCTCTCTCTCTCTCTCTCTCTCTCTTCTGGGACCACTTTCGCATGCAGTCCAAAGGATCACGTCGCTGAAAGGAGGGGCCCATGAGAGGAGACTTTCACATTGAGGGCGAAAGCCACTGTGACATTTTTTTTCCTTTCATTTCCATAAAGTGTATATTTTCGAAAATATGGGCCTGAAGTTTTTAAATAAAATTCTGAAAATTGTCTGAGTCACTTTAGTGAGAGCAAAGAAAACGATTTTTTCCATAACTTTTTTTGACCTTGCTGATTTTAATTTTTTTTAAATATTTGCAATTGCAGTGATTGATTTTGTATGTAGCCGATTCCCAAACATTTTTTATAATTACTACTTTTTATAATTACTTATTTTTATAATTTTTAAAACTGGCTTGAATAAGTAAGGTCGTTAGAAATGGAAAAAAAAATAATTCGTCGCCATTTTACAAATATTTGAACGAAGAAATAAATGGGTATGCAGAAAGACCGCTATATTCGTGTAGATATGAATGAATTTTATTTTTGATTTTCAGATAACCCTCTACCAAGATATCTATGGTATAATGCACTACTCGCAAAAATTAAGGGAGCGAGAAAAGTTTCCAAATTTTTCGGCGATTTTGGACAGGCTGCATTTCAGTGAAAAATGGTCGTATCGAGGTCATAAAATAGTATTTTGAAGCTCCAAGATTCTAGTTCGTAGATCTTTTGGTCAAAAATTTTTGAGACCTATGGTTCTTACGAAATTTTAAAAAATAGCGCGAAATAAATATTTTCTAAACTTTTCAACTTTTTATTTTTGGTCCATGGGCGCGGAATTTTATGTTTCCATCTTGATTTCTACGTTGATTTCTCGCGGAGATCTTCGACTTTGAATGAAAAAGGATCCTTTTGTCTTTAACCACTGATATTTCAGCAAGCAATGATCGTACAGAAATTAAACGGGCAGTTTGGGAAGCTGGAATAAATTTCCTACAAGATTCCTTCAAAAGTTTTGGGAAAATTTTATTCTTTCTACCCTAAATATTCCGTTGAAAAAAGTACAAAAAAGTGTATTTTTCCCTCGATTTGATGAATCGGCTGCAGCTTTGCTAATATTGATGGGAAGGCTAATATTTTAAGAAACTTTTAGTGCTCAATGTACCTCGAATAATCCTGTAAATTTGCAGATCGATTTTTCCGGACTGATTGATCAAAATTTTCAAAAAAAAAATGAAAGGAGCAAGGTTTTTGTTTCTGAACATCGGGTAATCTTCTCGAAAATGGTAAAATTGAATTTTTTTCGACTGTGTCTTACAACATCAAATACAAAAGATGTATATCCATCTACGATGTAATTAAAGTATGTTAATCAACGAGCCGGGAAGTGATAACCGGACTCAGCGTAATCGGTGTCCGCCTTCCGGAGAACACCGGCGAATCGGAGATCCAAGACCTCGGAATGGCGGGAAATTCAAAAGTCTTCAGGTCAAGATTTTTCGGATTATCGAATAACTCAACTTTCGGCATTTTTTTCGATTTTTATGCACACGTGCACGAGTTCTTGCTCCTGATAAAACATCGATTGCTTTCCTATTCGCTCCAGCTGTAATTCCTACGCGCTGCACTGATTCCCTGTCGCGTCCTTCGCGAGGCTACGTGCATCTACGCTTTTATCGCTTCGACAGGCAGAATGAGAGATTGAGATAGAGAGAAAGTTCGAGGGAGAGAAAGAGAGAAACTCAGAGCGTGTTCCACGTTCACGAGACACGACCACAGTAATTTAAGCTCTCCCTCGGCGTTCAAAGATCACCACAGTGAGAAGTAGTAGTTAATATGAGTTTCTCGAATTAGTTCTAGTGGAACGGTCGTCCATGCGCGTATTTCTCAGTCCCGATGCGTCCTTATACACCCACGTACGCGCTTTGGGCGAGGGAGTAGACGATGACGAAGAAGAAGAAGAAGAAGAACAAGAAGAAGAGGAAGAAGAAGATGAAGCACAAGAGGAAGAAAAAGAAGAAGGAGGAGGAGGAGGAGAATAAAAGGATGATGATGATGAAGAAGAAGAAGAAGAAGAAGAAGAAGAAGAAGAAGAAGAAGAAGAAGAAGAATCATGGAAGGTAGAAGAAGAAGTAGAGAAAGACTCGGAAGATGAAGATGAATGCAAAGGGAGAGTCTAGAAAGATGGCGGCAGAATGGTCGATATTTTAGTTATGCTCGGGGCAGAAGGCACTCATTGCCAAGGCGCAAAGGCGTGATCATCTCTTCGGGCTGTCACGCGTATGGAATTGGTTCTCGCGAGCTCGAAAAACACGTTTCTGCGTTCTGAAATTGGAAGCTGACGCTTTAATCTCGGTATGACAAGAATTTCACGTTTCCAACGTTTGCTGCTCCTCGTCATGGTTCGTCGAAACGGCATAATCCAAGATAATGTAGAAAAAGGATGAGCGTTAAATTCGACCTTGGTACGGGCATGAGCAAAGTCGTAAATCGAATGAGCGAACAGAAGCTACGAAATTTTCGTGGAAGAGCAGTAAAACGCACATTGGTATTGCGTTTCTTTCCCCTCCACCGTGTCAAGGTCACGGTCGGAAGCTCCATTCTCTCGATTCAAAATCGCGATTTCCTCACGCATCCGGTCAAAGTTCCACGACGATGGACCCAAAATGATGATGATGATGAGGAGGGCCCGAAAAATCATTCGAGCGGGGACGCGGTCACTAACCGCGACTGATATACGACCTTTCGAGAGAGTTATTACACTTTAAGGGGCTATATCAGTGTGACACTTTCAAAAATTCGATTTTTTTTTGGCTCATTCGATAGTTTATTTGGGTTATGAACACAACCCAAATAAACCCCAATAACCCAAATATAATTTTATATAGCAAAAATCGATAGTTGAAACTTTAAACGCTTTTTTCTCGAAACGACATTTTTCAAAATTGCTACATCATAACTCAACGAGAAATCAACCGATCGACTTCAATTTGAAACTGAGTATTTTTGAATATATTTACTATACAATGACCTACGATCCTTTCAATTGGTTTAAAATTGTCAATTTGGCATTAAAAAAACGACCATTTTTTTACCCCAAAAAACGACACTTTTTTCCAGAACTTCGGCATTTTGTTAATTTTTGATATTTTTCAAAAATCGTAGGTCATTGTATAGAAAATACCTTCAACTTTGATAACCTTTTTGAATTTTTTTGTTTCAGCTACTCATTCGGCCGGAATCATGTCAGCAGTTGGGGAACTTTTTTTTTGGCACCTCCGAAGACAGCACATAACTCCGTTATTTTTCAATATTTTTGTAAACAAAAAAAATCTTAAAATATAGCTGAAAATATATCGTATTATGTCCAAAAAACTTCAAAACATTCTATCGAGTACTTTCTTTTAAAAAAATTCCCGAAAATCGCCTAATTTTTCATGGGTTACACTGATATAGCCCCTTAACGATCTCCCTCCCTAATTTACCCTCTTCGGCTCCAATCAGTTTATATCTTGGGTCCATATGGTTTATATATGGACGTGTTTATGGCAATATGCAGATTAGGCCAAAAGCTTCACGGGGCCTCCGAGCGATTGCGCGCTCTTTTTAGCAACTCTCCCTTCATCACTCGGCGGTAAATCATTTGATTTTGGCTTCTCAGACGTCAAACGAGATGAAAAAAATGTGGCCTTTCCCAGTGAATGATAACCGGATGAGAGAGCGACGTGGTGAAAAAAACGTTTTATGACATTCCCGGTAGCCCCTCATCGAAATTGTTGATTGCCGAAACATTTATATGATCCCGACCACGAGGAGAGTTCGTTAAACCTTTTGCGAGGGTTTGCAGACCTCTTGAAAAATAAACGATCTTCCTCGTGTATCGATCTGGTAAGCATGTTGGACAATTCCTATTATTTTTGACGGGAACACCTTGATTCAAAATGTCTCCGAAGCCAAATTGACCGCATAGCCAAAGGGCACTAATACTTATTTATTGGTTAACCCTTACTTGACACACTCGGGTACAAAACACTCCACCCGTGCGTGAAAATTCTAGAGAAGCCCTGACGTAAGTCGGGACCTCGTCGGGCTTGGACGTGGATGCCCTGTCAGGAATTGCCCTTACACCGCCAGGTTGGGCCCCGACAGGGCAATGCCAAGGTTGCCAGGCCTATTTACAATATGGCTGACCTAAGGCAGCCCGTTGAGGACCTTGTCGGGCTTAAACGTGGATGCCCTATCATGAATTGCCATAACACCGCCAGGTTGGGCCCCGACATGGCAGTGCCAAGGTTTCCAGGCTTACTTACAATATGGCTGACTTAAGACAACCTGTTAAGGACCTTGTGTGGCTTAAATCTGGATGCCCTGTCATGAATTGTCATAACACCACCAGGTTGGGCCGTAACAGGGCAATGCCAAGGTTGCCAGGCTTATTTACAATATGTCTGACCTAAGGCAACCCGTTGAGGACCTTGTCGAGCTTCGATCGGGCAACCTATATTTAAAGAAGTCGGTATAATTACAACTGAACCGAATCGGGCCTAAATAGGGCGAAAGTATCGGAGCCTTAATTATTTCAAACATGGCACTGATGAGGCTACCCTCTAAGGGCTCAATCGGGCTTCACGGGGAGTTAGTTCCGAGACTCGCCATGAGATGTCGCATACGGTATGCGCTCTCTCCCATACGGAATATGTCAATAGTATGCTTATATAGCCGAATTGCGAGCATGGGTTGTATTCGACACCGCAGTCAGGCCTCTCAGGAAGTCATGCTTCGAGGGAAGTCATACCCGCAAGATTACTACATAGAAATCCTCTGCTTCATACTATTTTTTTATAAAAAATCTCTTGGAGAATTATTTATAATATATTATTATTAATAATTATTAATAATAATGTATTGTTATAATAGATAATAATAATTAATAATAATAATAATAATAATAATAATAATATTGTTATTATTATTGAAATAATGCAATTTTACAATCTACACGTATAACGATACTACGTACGTACTAGGGCCCTGATAGGGCTTGACCATGGGCTTGTCGTGGATTCGACATGGTAGACGTGAGGCGGTTTCAAAGGCCCTCATTTGGAAACCTTCTAAGGCCCTTGTCGAAAAAGCGTGACCGTCTATTCAGGGGCCCTAATGGGCTTCCAGTCAAGGGCCCGAAGTAAGTTAGGGTAAGCCGATCGGGGCCTAGGGACCTAAATTTTTAAAAATGGGACTTATAGCGACATCTGTCATTAGTTCGGGGACGCCACTACTTCTTCAAGCTTATAGCATCACTTAGAGATAATAAGTTTTTATGTAGGAACCATCCAAAGTCGAGAGGTCTCGCCCCAGTGTGTCAAGTAAGGTCGAGTGCGAAAATGTTGTGCGAATTTTTTTCCTGACATATTATTTCACTATACTACTACTTTTTTCTAGTAGTGCTATATATTGAGCAAACTCTGTTAAATTTTTAACCATTTTTATTGAAAAATAATATGGCTATGATTTTTTTCGTAAAGGTTGTGTTTCAGTTTTTTTGGATATTTAAATTTTTTATCATATTTAACTTTGATATTTTACTATAAATCATGTATCACTTTGGGAAGTAACCTCTTAAGAAGTTATAAAAAATTTTGCAAGTTAAAATATTAAATGGTATATTTTTTATAAGAATTTTTATTGCTGGGGTACAATAAACGACCCCAGTGTGTCGAGTAAGGGTTAAATAATAATCATATAATTCTACAAGAGTTTGGTATTTCAAAAACTTACCTGTAAGCGAACTAAAGGAATTTCCAAAATTTCAAACGAAAACAAAATGGCAGATGATTAAGGTGTACAACTTGATTTACTCATAAAAAAGGACATTTTTCATTCGTAAAGGCGGCATTTTGGTCTAGAGACATACATTTTGAGCGTTTTGTCGAGTTCGGTAAAAAAATATATATATTAACCATTCTTTTTTTACCACATATTTATTAATATTTTAACAATAAACAAAAAAAATGTCGAGAAAAAAAATTACAATTAAATAAGTTTTAAGCTCGTAAAGTTAGGGCTACAAAAAGGGGTGTGCCAACTGACACCATTGCTACCCTTCTAGTCATCCGATACAAAATCTAAACAAAGATTCTTAATTAATAAGAATGTCGTTATAACCCCCACCTCAGAGAAAACGAAAAAAAAATCGCAATATGGCGGCTGTCTAAACAAAAAAAAAAGCGTTTTTTTTCACCCATGCAAGATTTTCGTGCTTTTCACCATATGCGTAGACAGCCGAAAAGTGACTCTTTTCTGACAGCTAAGGGCGAAAACAGACGAGTTCGCTTCTTTTTTCCCCTCCGGGGAAAAAAGAACCGAACGCGTCTGTTTTCACTCTTAGCTGTCAAAAAAAAGCCCCTTTTTGGCTTTCCACGCATATACTGAAAAGCACGAAAATCTCCCATGGGGAAAAAAAAAGATCGTGTGCAACGCGGGCCAGGGATTCGTCTTTTGTCTCGTGTGATTGCGGCCCTCGCTTCGCTCGTTGCGGCAAACTTCACGCTCGACAAAAAGACTTATCTCTGGCCCTAGATGCACAAAATACTATTTCGACTCTTTTTTCCATAGTTGTTAATTTTTTTACAATAGTAAAAAACATTATTCTGATACTTAAGTGGCCGAGGTGATAGAGAGTTATGCATTCAAATTTGGTAAAAAAATTGAAGTAAATAGGTTGAGTAGAACTTGAGATATCATGTTAGCCCTGTTGAGAAAAGTAGTTTTTAAAAAAAATGTCTATAGTCCATTTTGTCACCAAAATAGCTATAGCTCTGTAAATTATTGGAATTTCAAAATTTCCTTTCTAGGATATATTCTTAAAGGTCCGAACTTTAAGAATATGCAAAAAAAATTGATTTTTTCAAAATGCTAGACCAGAATACTCCCTTAAATCGAGAGTGCACGTCAGAAAAAAATTCTTCTATTCAATATTACATTTTGAAACCTGTGAGAAGTTTCAGAGATTTATAAGATTTATAAGACGTACTGTTACGTCCCCGTGAGCTTATCGGAGTTAGAGAGAACGTAGCACGGTG
Source organism: Alloplasta piceator (assembly GCA_946863875.1). Lineage (NCBI taxonomy): Eukaryota > Metazoa > Arthropoda > Insecta > Hymenoptera > Ichneumonidae > Alloplasta > Alloplasta piceator. The sequence continues at coordinate 32,463,883 of OX333076.1, read as the reverse complement.
GTTTTGAAAGGGTGGCGACCAGGTCCGGTGATATAGCTTGGCGCCACTATTACATATTGGTAGTAAAATTGTTTAATCAAACGAATTCCCTTTTTTACTACCGGCATATTGGTGAGGTGGTGTTTTTGAGAACGTGGCGACCAGGCCCGGTGATATGAGGCGCCACTACGCATATAATTCTGCGATCTGCCGAATTCTTTCTTTTATTGCTGAAATATTGGTGAGATGGTGTCCTGGAGAGGGTGGCGATTGGCGACGCGAGTCCTGGTTGCAGGCTCGCGCTGATCGATGTCTCGCGTCTCTTTTCTCTCGGTAAAAAGATGGGATGACGTAACACCTCCCCCCTGTAGACAGAGCATCACGGTGCAACAAGTGATGCTCCTGCATATGTCCTCATGTGCTTGGTTTTTCTGTCGGCGATTAGATTCTGGTTGACGTTTTTTTTTAGAATTTAACAAGATCTATACCAAGTTTGTTACATAGGTTAATGTTACATTGATACACGTTGACAACGATTCCAACGACAACGACTTCCCTCCAGTTATTCCGATCCCCTTGGTCGGTCCATCGGTCCCCTTTGGGTGTTCCTTATGTAAAATATTAATAACCTGGCTAGCAGTTCACCCCACCTTGTCATGAATTCCTCCAGTGAACATTCCCATGATGCATCATCCTCCTCAGTTGGTCCTCTGTTTGGTTCTTCCTGGTGTCCGTTTGATGTGGATGGCAATGAGTTTCCTATACCTGATGAGGGGGTATTGCTTACTCCGTGTTGGGTTTCTTCGTAGTTATCCCATCGGTGCGGAACGACGCTGACCCAGCTTCGATGTTCCAAACCGTTCCATGATTCTATGAATTGTCTGATGCACCTAGTGCAGAAGGTAGCGCGTTCGAGGTTGATGCGGCATTCTCCGCAGTCATTACAGAGGAAGTTAAAGCCTTCATTTGGATACACTAATGTATGGTCTTCGAGATATCTATATCCGACTGGTTCTTCGTACATCTCAGCCCTCCGGTGGTAACAGTGATCACATAATACATTCCAAGTTGAAGGGTGGATCCAGATATTCCCCAATACACACCAGCATCCAAGTAGGATGCTCAGTGGCCTAGGTATGCCGGTAGGCCTCCCCTCGGGAGACTGGTTGTTTTGCGGACCTTGTGGTGGTTGCATCTTGGCTGGTCTGTAAGATATATATATATATATATATACATTGTTATTATCTGCGGGCTGCATCCGCCATGTACTATTTTGTCGTTTCTGCCAGGATGGAGTGGTCACTAGGTGGCCCAGGTCAACCCGGTCAATTTCGGTGGGCGATTCTCTTAAACTATTACGTTTTCCACACGATTAACTATTGAACCTTCGTTGGTTCCTTGGGAAATATATAGCTTCCCTTAAAAATTTATCCATTTATGTTTTATATAATTCACACCTTATGTTCTTTATACGATTTATTTGATTTATTTTCAAACTGTAGTTCCATATTTGGTTTAGGTTTCTATTATTGATTGATTAACGCGACGTTAAAATTCCGTTTCTTGGCGTTCCTCCTCTTCGGTCCTTTCCCGGTTGGCTTGGAGTCTGGAGAGAGAGTGGTTACGGCTGATGTGATGGTTGTAATGGTGGTGGTAGTGTTCAGTTGAAGATTAAGATCTGGGTTCCGGCCGTAAGTGTTCCACCAATCTTGACTCCGATTTTGCATCTGTCCACCCAGTAAGGTGTTCAGAAATTCGGTAACCGTCTCAATGTTGGCGTATACCCAAGTCGCTGTGTATTTGTGGTTCGGCACCGAAACACTCATTGTTCTTCCTCCTCTGTGTCCCCTTGTTTTCCTGCTGTTTCCTTGTCTTCTTTGGGCGTGACTGATACTGGGTTCTTCGCTGCGGAATCGTTCGTGTTGTGAAACTGAAGGAGTTCGTCCGGTAATTTGTCCATGATCCGGATCCAGTCTTCCTTGAACTCCTCTATCGCCCGATCTATGCCATGCATATTCTCTCGGTATGCCTGTTGTATTTCCTTGTTCAGGTCCTTCCCCTCGGTGGGGCTGTTGTTCTGGGATTGAGTTATTGTTGTTGAGTCCTCTTCCAGTAGTTCTTCGTCCTCGTCTGACGTTGCTGGTGTTGGGTTCAATCTCATAGCTCTTCTGTGATATATCATGTAATCTTCCGGAATGACGCGGAGGTAGCGCTTTTCCTCCAACTCTCCCCATGAGATCGCGAATTGTCTTACACAGCTCGGACAGCGGTCGGCATGGGCGATGGTGACGTAAAGGTTCCCGCAGTCTTGGCACCAGATGTCAAAGCCCTTGTTTGGGTATACCGCTGTATGATGCTTTAGATTTATGTAATTGGCAGGCTCCTTACACGCCTTGACCCTTTTTATATAGCAAAAGACGCACAGTGTATGTTTAATATCCTGGTCTATATATATGTCTCCAAAGAAACACCAAGATCTATATAGGATGTCCAATGGGCTTGGTAAAGGAATTCCCCTTCTTGGAGTTCGTCGGGTCCGTTCGTAATAATTTGACTGCATTGGATGCTGCAATGTACATAATTCCATTAATTCATAAAGGTCAGTTAAGTTGATATTTGGAACAAGATTTAATTATTACGGTACTTTTAGGTTGGGATTTAAATTTGTCTGGTCAAAATTTCTATTGTACAAAATTCTTCTGGCTCTGGCCAATCGCTCATGTTCTGGATTCCGGAGGTAGATGGTTCAGGAACCAGCGACCTTGTTGAGGTATCCTTGCCGTTGGTACTTGGATTTTTATTATAGTTTCCCCCGAAATCAGTCATTTCTATAGAGATTACGTCTTGAGGGTCAGGGCTGCTACTGAGTATAGTTGACCATTTAGGGTCGAATGTCACCTTCTTCGGGGTGGTGGGCGTATTCGCTGGGCATTTGGGCTCCTTTTTCTTCAGTAAACCGATTTTTGAAAGGATTTTTGTGATAAACCCTCTTGATTTTGCTATGCTGGGTTGCTTAATACTGATGGTTTCTCCCGAACCTGCCCAGTTCGCTATTGCTGGTATAATAGAATCTGGCCATTTGCGGAGCAAGGCATCTATTGCCATATCGGCATTAGGTGCGCTTGGTTTCGGTGAGTCATAGAGTTCTTCAGCGAATGGATTTTCCGCTGTAGTCTGAGGGTTTGGCAACGGCAATGTCCAAGGTAGTATAATGAAGTACCCAATTGGTCCTTCTTCTCCAATCTTCTGCGCGTCGCGTAAAGCACGTAGGAATGCTAGTATTGAATATTCATTTTTCCTTATGTATTCTATGTTTAAATCCCCTTCTGGGAAATCGTACCGCCATGAATTCATCCTTGAAGGTTAGGTTTCTGTAAAAGAGAGAGTGATTGTGGTTTCTCGCGAAATTTATTTACTCTATTATGGTTGCGCTAGGGTATAGGTAACAGTAAGCTTTTCAGGATCTCCTCCTTCATTTGATATTCCGGCTAACTGATGCGTAGGATAGAGAGGAATTTGGATTTCTTTTGGCTTTCCGTCCTTTGGTGGTGGGGGCGCAGTCCCTTTTGCCATGCCCGGTGGAGGCTCCCTGGTCCTTAAGTGTAGTAATAAATGCGTAACGGAGCTCCATAGAGCTCCAATCAGGTGTATTGACCATCCGTAAACGTCATGTAACGCATAACCGTGAATTACGGTATCTGCTATCAGTTTGATGAGTCGGAAAATCATTAGTAGGCCGATGATACCGGCACTTGCCGTGCTGAATGTCATAAATGACCCCCAGAGCCTCTCCCACGTACTGTTTGTCAATTTCTTCAACGCTTCTTCATCCATCAGACTCATAATCGATACTCCCTGTCGCACTGTTGGTTCTCCGGCGAGGCTTCTCGCTACAACGTTTAATATTGCGGGTTTTTCTACAGGGAACATGATGTAATTTTTTAACTGGTTAATTTCTTTTTGGGAATATATTCCGCTCGTGGCTAGGAATTCGGGGCTTATATAGTTCCATGTAAGATTCGTTTGTGGCTTAATTCTAGGGGGTGGTACCCCTTCAATCGGCCCGGGAAGAAACTTGTACCATGAACGTTCTAACCGATACATGGTTGGTATCAAAATGTTGCAACTTATCTGTGTGCCGGATTCCCGCAGGAGATGTGTTCGTGGAGTCAAAAAGAAACTCCGGTTACCCCTGGTTACTGGAAGTTCCTGGTAACATTCCTCCGTTCTTTTTATAATCACTTCAATAGGTACGCATTTAATAATGTGTACTACCTCTCCAGCCAGTACTGCCATGTAACCTGGCCCTTTCATAAATTGGTAGGCGAACTCGTCCGGTGCTTGGGTTGCCGTTGATAATGCGTTCATCAGTACTTGTCTTTCCAGATCGCAGTGTTGCTGTAAAACCTTCCGGTATAGTAAACTCATTTGGTCTCTTATGTGTCTCTCTACATATACAAATTTGGTATTCATATATGCAAACATATCCAAGTTCTCAAGTGTGGTATGCCTTGGAAGGCTTAGATTTCCATCGGCTTCCAATACAAACAATTTCGGATGCTCGGTTTGATATAAAGTACGCCCGCATTTTATTCGCGTACCCTTCTGTGTCAAGGCGAATGTGGCTTCGGCCGTATTAATTGTATAGAGGGTTTCGGACCTATATGATTCGTCCCGTATTCTCTTCGATGGCCCATTGTACAAAACATCGTATTGGTTGAAAGTGCACTCCTCTGGTGTTGGTATAGGACTCCAGAAAGTGTATTCCCCGTTCATGTCTATGCAATCTCCTCCTGACAGGCTGCATGATACTCCTGAGTGTAGACTGACTTTATTATCATTTAAATTTACCGTCGCGAGGTAGTCGACCAACGTTATTCGTAGTATTCCTTGGACCAGAACGCCGACCCAAGTCCCATATGGGTCTGAGTATTGAGCGCCTTGGCAATCTCCATCCATTGTTACCTTTCCTGCTAGTATTACACTTCGGTGTGTTGTGGCATTCGATTTCAATCCAACGATCATCAGACTTGGTGAATATTTAAACATGCTGCTGGTATGCAAGCTCATACAGGCCTCCCGGGTTATTTCTTCCATATATTCCATTTGTCCATACATGACCTGTGAGTTATGGGAATGCATTCCGCAGTGTACTATAGATCGTTCGATCAATATCCTACATTGAAAAACCTGTGTCTTGGTGAATTCCTTAAGTTGTAAAAGATGTATTTGTGTTTCCTGAATCTTGAGCCTCGTAGGTGGTATATCACAATCCTCGACATCCAGCAACGAAAGCGTAGTAATATTTAGTCGTGGTGATCCGCAGTCGTACCCTACGAGGGTGGATACCTGGGTAACTGCAGATAGTAATGTCAAGATGATTATCATGAAGGTGAGGAGGCTGTTTGGTCAGAATTCCCGTGGGCTTGTTACGTTTTCGTAAGTTGAAGCTGGGGATACGGGTTCTATTTTTATTGGTATTCTACTTCTGACAGTTCCTTCCATAGATACGTATGATCCCTCGTCGGTATCTCGAGTTGTCTGCTGATGTTGCTCTGGTAGCTCTGCATTGAATAGTGCTTCATCGCAGATCGCTTGTTGTGCCCAAAACTCTTGCCATTTCGTACGTATGAAGGTTCTCATCCACATCACTGTATTTAGCGCGCAGCGGTATTTTCCTCCCAGTATAACTCCGTGGTGCAGACAATAGCATTTTTGCCGGGGTATCGTAGTGGAGCTCGTAATTTTTGGTTGCAGATCAACTACTTCACACTGCATAATGATTCGTATGATTTTGCTTATTTCTTTCCCAAATGTGTATACTCGTTTAGTAACTTGGCCGATTGCCCTCAATCTGTCAATGCCTACGTGGTAATCGACGCTACCTTCACCCCATAACAGTCCGTGCACCCGCTGGGTCAATTCGCGGTTAGTAGCCTTTGTTGCCTCCGACATGACGATGAAATCGCCTGGGGGTCTAAGTGTCCAACAGTCCAGATAGTTTTCCATTAATGAAACTATCCCCACTTCTTTTAATATCAAGATTCCCTTATCGGCCGTGAATACTTCGATGTCGACTACGAGGTGTTGAACTCTCGCCATCCCCTGCAGCAAGAGAGAGAATGATTCATTGGAACTTATTATTCATCGCTGCTGCTATCAGATAGGTCTATAGGCGATAAGCGGAGGCGGTTGGGATGTACTACTCGACTATCATGACCTATTTTAATTTTTACATTCCCATTTCTTTTGATTTCAATAATTTCATGAGGGCCGGTATAATGGTCTCCGAATTTTCCTTGCTTTTGTCCTCTCTGCAGAAATACCTTATCTCCCAAACTGAATTCTTGTGGGTTTACCCTTTTATCGTAGTATCTTTTTGACCTCTCCTTTGCTGTAATGAGATTTTCTCTTGCGATCCCTTGCACTTCATGCAACTTGGTGGCTAGATTAATTAAATAATCTCCGTAAGTACGCTGCTTTTCGTCGGGCTCGTGTTCAAATGAAGGTTGTCGTGCTAGTTTTCCAAATACTAATTCATGTGGGGTATGTCTAGTCCCCTCGTGAACACTTGTATTGTATGAAAACGTGGCTAGTTCTAACCATTCGTCCCACTCGTTATCTCTGTTAATAAACTGTTTTAAATATTCGACGAGTGAGTGATGTGATCGCTCCAGTGATCCATTTGACTGAGGATGGTAAGCTGTTGTTCGACATTGTTTGATTCTGAATCTTTTTGCTACTCCTTTCATCAAGTTACTCAGGAAGTTTGCACCTTGATCCGTTAGTATTATTTTCGGTGCTCCAAAGACGCAAATGAAATTCTTGATTAGCGCGTCAGCAATATTCTCTGATGTGGCTCTCTTGAGTGGAATTGCCAAACAGTATTTCGTTAATAAATCCTGAATTGTGAGAATATATTCGTTTCTTCTTTTAGTTACTGGTAAAGGTCCGACGATGTCCATGGCAATTTTATCGAATGCAGAATCTGGTGTATCAGTGATGATCATTGGTTGCTTGGTTTTAACACGTACCAATTTCTTCAGGTGGCACTTTAAACAATGGTCGATATATTGTTGAATTTCCTCTTTCATATTTTCCCAGTAGTATTGTTGTCGAATACGATTATATGTCTTCGTGACTCCCTTGTGACCTCCTAAAGCTGAATCGTGCGCTTCTTTAATTATCTCCTTGCGTTTGTCGCTCAGTGGATATCGAATTTGTCCTAGACAGATGGTAAGTTTGGTTGGAAAGTTCTTCATGCCCTTCCGAATTGCTCCAATGATAAGTTCCCAGCTTATTCCGTTGACCTCCTTAGTCTTTGCTATGCTGATTGAATTAACATGATTTTCATGTAGTTTTTCGCCCACTTCCCTGCAGGTTTTGAGAAATTTCGATTGAGACAATTTTTCTCCATCACTTCCTTCGATCGTTATGGCGACGTGAATTCTTGAGTTGCTTTTTATTACGCTGATTTCTCCCAATCGTCCTTCCCGAAATCTGGGTAATGCTCGCCTCTCAAATAAGCCTCTTGATCCATTGTCACAAGGTTCTCCAGCTTCTGTGACAAAATACAAATAATTATCCTTTTTCATAAATAATTGCTCTCTTACCTCAGCAGGTAAGTTACTGATTTCGACCGTGTATTTAGTTTCTTCTTCTTCCTCCTGACTTAGTACTTGATCTCCATTGTCTTCATCGGAACTTAGCTCGGTTGGTCCATCGACCTGATCAAAAGGATATTCGTCGGATTCGTCACCTGATATACTAAAAGTTTCATCGCATATTAAATTATTTAGTTCTTTGTCTCTTGCTTGATCGATGTTTACTGATTCTTCTGAAGTATATTGTTTTTCATTGCGCATTTGGCTCTTCAATTTTCCCATTATTCGCCTTGCAGTCCTCTTGACTGGTTCCGTGACAGTTGCTTTAATTCCTTTTCCCGCACTTCGAAGTCGTCTAGCTATCGGTTGATCATCTATGGGTGCTCCCATCGGATTCGGCTTGATGCTGCTTGTAGTCGAGCTACTTAGTGCATCGATGTTTCCTTTCGTACTTCGTAATCGCTTGGCTATAGGCTGATCATCTATGGTTGTAGTTGAGTACGATTTTCTTGGTGGTATCTCATCTCTCTCTTGTTGATCGTCTTCGCTGTCCGATTCACTGTCCTTGCGAATGGGATGAATTCGTTCCATCCGAGTATGCGAAGTTTTCCTTGTACATGGGTTACGCGATAAAGCATCCGCATTTACATTTGTTTTTCCGGCTTTATACACTACTTCATAATCGTATTCCTCCAATCGTAGACGCCAACGAGTTAATCGTGATGTGGGGTCCTTTGAAGTTTGTATCCACACAAGTGGCTTATGATCCGTCACGAGTTTGAAACGTCTTCCGTATAAGTACGGTCGAAATTGTGTGATGGCATGAAGTATGGCGACAGCTTCCTTCTCATATGTACTATATTTCTGTTCAGCGTTATTTAGCATTCGTGAAGTGTAAGCTATGGGGCGATCCTTGCCCAAGGTACCTTGACTGAGAATTCCTCCAACTGCAAATCCTGAGGCATCGGTCGTTACTATAAATTGTTGCGTGAAATCTGGATATTGCAGCACTGGTTCCTTGCATAATAAATCTCGCAATGCTTCAAAAGCTTCTTGCTGTGGTTGGTCCCAGTGAAATGTACATTCTTTCTTCAATAATGCAGTAAGTGGCTTTGCAATTTGGGAAAAATTCTTTATGAATCTTCTATAGTAACCTGCAAGCCCGAGAAATTGTCGAATATTTTTAGCGTTTTTCGGTTGAGGAAATTCCTTTACTGCTGTGAGCTTTGAAGAATCTGGACGAACGCCTTCCTTACTGATAATATGACCCAGGTATACCACTTCTGGTCGTAAGAATTCGCACTTATCCGGTTGCAGTTTTAATTGGGCTTCACGCAATCGATTCATTAACCGCTCGATTTTCAACTCATGTTCCTCCAATGATGATGCATAAATGACTATATCGTCCAAATAAACGAATGCATCTGATCCTTGTATACCAGTCAAAACTTGATTCATAAGACGTTGAAATGTTGCAGGTGCATTTTTCAATCCAAATGGCATCCTCGCGAATTCGTAATGTCCGTAGGGCGTCGAAAAAGCAGTTTTATGTTGATCCTCCGGATGCATTCTAATTTGATGAAATCCTGACGCTAGATCGAATGTTGAAAAATACATGGCTCCTCCAAGCTGATCCAGAATTTCGTTAATGAGCGGAAGTGGATACGCGTCTGCAATGGTTTTTTCATTAAGCGCTCTATAGTCCAAGACCATGCGCCAACGTTTATTTCCCTGTGAATCCGCTTTCTTTGGCACGATCCATACAGGTGAATTGTAAGGTGATTGAGAGGGTTGTATTATTCCTCCGTCTAATAATTCATCGACTTGGCGATTTATTTCATCCTTTAGAGTAGGGGGATACCGATATTGGCGAGTATTGATCGGTAATTCATTTACGGTAGGGATTCGATGCTGAATGACATTTGTTGCCATTAGTTTTTCCCCTGGAAGATAATAACGATCCTGAAATTCTTCGACATGACGCTCGACGCTTTCCCGTTCTTCGTCATTGAGGTCATTCAAACGCAATAGATTTAGTATTCGTTGCACTCGATATTTGGATTCACTTGAATTAGTATTGGGCTCGTTCCCTTTAGGTGCATGATTATTAATATAAAACAATGATGCGAAATTGGAGAAAGTTTTGTTTGATTCGACTTGATTTGGTAATTGATTTCTTTCCCCTTCGCTGGAATGCCGTAATATAGCATTAGAATAAGAGCGTGCGTTTGTTTCATCTTGACTTGGCAAGTATTGATTTTTTCCTCCCCCGTTGGGATACCGCGCTATGGAATTAGAGATGGACCTTGTGGTAGGTCCTGCGTTTGACGCGTCTTGTTTTGGTGCGTATTGATTTCTTTCCCTTCTTATTTCATCTCCGTTACATCGGTCAACGTTCCCCTCAGCGACACTATACGGGGCATTCAATGCCGACTCGTATGGCCATAGTTTCAGGACGGGTACAGCAACTTCAATCTCCTCTTCCGTGGTATTGATTAGATAGAGGTATGCTTTTCCCTTATTATTCGTGACCAATGCATCTCCTAAATATATTCCCTCCGAGACTTTTAATTTGGGTAAATACCCTTCTTTAATTTCTGGATTAGCCACGCGGATGTAGAAACTCTTTTTAGTGCGTGCCGGAATAATTATTGTCTCGGGTTTAACGAATGGAAGCTTATTTCTTTTCCATTTCAAACATTTTCCTGAATAAGATACATCTGCATGGTGGGTGTTGAAAAATTCGGTTCCAATTAGACCGTCATCTTCAATCGGAAAATCGTCTTTAACTAGATGAAAAGTGACATTTTCACTCAAGATTCGAATTTGAACTCTTCCTAGCGTGTTCACATAATTTTTCGTTATTCCGCTAATTTTTATTATATCATGTCGGTCAATTTCAACGCCAGATGCAATTTTATTATTCTTGATTAAATTTAATGCGGATCCTGTGTCAATCATTAAAAGTGTTGGTCCTATTAAATCTTGGGAGCGAATGGAAATTACAGGCACATTGCTTGTGCGGTTCAAGCGAACGACGGCGACTCTGCGTAGTCATTCTTCATTTTCCTCAGGTTCAGCGTAATTTATACTTCGCACAAATGAAGTTTCTGCTGGTCTATTACTTATTTGCGTGTTTGGGCTAGGAGTATTTTGCGCTGGATTAAATGTTCTTTGGTTAAAAGGCTGTTGATTTGCCTCTTGATTTCGGGTATTATTCATATATTCTCTTTTACGACACTCTGTAATTAGGTGACCCGGATTTTTGCAATATCGGCAAACAACTGTTGGTTTATAAGGGGAATTATTGTACGGTTCATCTCTATTCTGAAAAGTCGGTTTAAACGTAGTGTTATTAAATTGTCTATTAGCCGGAATATTAGGTCGCGAAAAATTGTTTTGATAACGACCTCTGTCTTCTCTATTATTGTCTCTATAATTAGCACTTTGATTTTGCGATGTGTAATTGTTCGAAAAATTATTGTTCGGAAAATTATTGTTCGGAGCACTCCGTCTTTCTGAATTGTTAAACGCGCCCGAGAATTTAGTACACTGGTTAGCGACGTGCCCTTTTTGTGAACATAATTGACAAACTGGGATTGTGGCTTGAATATGGTGGATACGGTCTCTTGGCTGATACTGCGGTCTCGCGGAGTCGGAAGGTCTCGTGGATCGTATATTTCTTAATGATTCTTTTGCTTGTATTCTTCTCTCAATATCTATTGCCTTCTTCATAGTTGCTTCGAAAGTTCGTTCTTTCGTTATTTTATTTTCAATTGAGGATTTTAAACCTTGAACAAAACATTCTATCAAATCTTGATCCAGGGCCGTCTTGGCTTCTTCGCTCAATTCACGTCCCTCCTTAGCCTTATATGCTTCATAAATTTTATTGCCTAATTCTTTCGTACGATTTGCATAGGATAGGGTCCCTTCGTTTTCCCCTTGATAAATTCGACCAAGCTCTCCTTGGAGCTGATATATTGATTTTGCTGGGGCGTAAAGTGATTTTAAGAAATCTATGAAATTTGGCATTGACTCGAATTTTACGCCGTGAACAGCGCGTCTTGCTTCACCCCTTAATTTATTTCGAACTATACGTGCAAGATTTCCCTGTGCATCGGCCGGCATCATCTGTTGCGCTTCCTCACATCCCTCGATAAAATGTGCTAAAGGAATATTGTGTCCATCAAAAATTGGGACGGCTTCAAGAGCGTATTTAATTGAGACTGGAATGTCAGGCATTTCTTCTTGATTTTCGTTTTGCAAATATAGATTGAATTGTTGGTTTAATTTGTCGGTTCTTGCTTGAATATCGTCAAGAATTCTTTCAGCCTCTTGTGTTGCAATGAAAGAGTCTCCTAAATCAATTAACCGGCTACTACTTGAAATCGGCAAATCAGCTTCACCAGTAAATGTTGTTCCAAATTTTGGGGTACCGTTTGATTTTTCTTCTTGTTCTCCTGAATCTTCAAGTGAGTAATTTTCATTTCTTTTTGGCCCTGTTATTGGTGATCTTAACGTCATTCTAATTTTCCCATATCAGGAGCGTTTTGAATCCCACTTCTGACACCAAAAATTTTATTTGTGTTACGTCCCCGTGAGCTTATCGGAGTTAGAGAGAACGTAGCACGGTGGTTTTGAAAGGGTGGCGACCAGGTCCGGTGATATAGCTTGGCGCCACTATTACATATTGGTAGTAAAATTGTTTAATCAAACGAATTCCCTTTTTTACTACCGGCATATTGGTGAGGTGGTGTTTTTGAGAACGTGGCGACCAGGCCCGGTGATATGAGGCGCCACTACGCATATAATTCTGCGATCTGCCGAATTCTTTCTTTTATTGCTGAAATATTGGTGAGATGGTGTCCTGGAGAGGGTGGCGATTGGCGACGCGAGTCCTGGTTGCAGGCTCGCGCTGATCGATGTCTCGCGTCTCTTTTCTCTCGGTAAAAAGATGGGATGACGTAACAGTACCGTTGGAAAATATTTATCTTGAAAAAAGCGATCTTTCCTATCTCACGACTCGATGTGACCCCTTTTAACACACGTGCCGGAGAAAATATATTCGTGAGCGATCGATCAATCGATTTTCGAGGATCATTCGAGGGCTGCGTTACGCGGTTAGATCGAGGCGAGATCGGGATTTGAGCAGTGATAAATGAAAAAGAGAGCAGCACAATTACGTTACGCACGTGTGTAGCATAAATATATATATGAGGTATTCCAGTTCAACTCAACCACTTTTACATGCGATATTTTTTTATTTGGCTCAATTTTTTTTTCTATTATTGTACCTATTTATGAAACTTTACTCGATTTTTTTCAAATTTTTTTACCCATGCATTTACAAGATATGATTTTTTCTTGAAATTCGATGATTTTTCTTTCAAATGTAACTTGGCGAAAAATGGACCAAATCAAGCTTTTTTTTAATGTTCGTTTTTGAGTGCGCTTTTCGAGAAAAAAAATATTAAAAATTTAACGATATTTATCTTCTATATCGTTTTACCGCTTAAAGCAAAAAATTGTTAATTTCAAAAGGTCGGACATTTTTCCTTCTATTTTAATCATGAAAAAAATATAAGGGAAAATATCCCCACGATGAAACTGGTCTTAAAAATCGTTAAAATAGTCAAAGTTTCTTTGCAAATTAAAAAAAAAAATTAAACGTATCCCTTTTGAAAAAAACGCTTTTCTGCTTGTGATGAAAAAAAATTGTTTTTAATTATGAACAAAATAGAAGAAAAAATCTGCTCACGATTGAACTAGCATTAAAAATGGTCGAAATAGTCAAAGTTTCATAGCAAATTTTTTGAAAAAAAATTAAACGTGTCCCACCTTTTGGAAAAAACGTTTTTTTGCTTGTGATGGAAAAAAATGGTTTTGAATTATGAAAAAAATATAAGGAAAAATCTGCCAAAGATGAGCCTAGCGTTAAAAATAGTTTTAAAAAAGGTCAAAGATTCTTAGCAAATTTTTTGAAAAAAATTAACAGTGTCCGACCTTTTGAAATTAACAATTTTTTGCTTTAAGCGGTAAAACGATATGGAAAATGAATATCGTTAAATTTTTAATATTTTTTATCAAAAAGTGCACTCGAAAACGAACATTTAAAAAAAAGCTTGATTTGTTCCATTTTTCGCAGAGTTACAAGCATTTGAAAAAAAAATCATCGAATTTCAACAAAAAAATCTAATCTTGTAAATGCATGAGTAAACAAATTTTAAAAAATCAAGTAAAGTTTCATAAATAGGTACAGTAAGAGAAAAAAGTTTGAGCCAAATAAAAAAATACAACATGCAAATGTGGTTGAGTTGAGCTGGAATACCTCATATATATATAAATATTTTATGATATATGTCTTGTTAACCGTTGTATACCGTTATGCGAGCGGCTTTGCTATTGCTAGATCGGATATAGAGGCGCCTTGGGCGACGATTCACCGATTAGAAATATCGATTAACGTCGTTGAGCGTTATCGCACGGTTATATACACGTTTGGGGTCCTTCCTTCGAGGGGGAAGGGATATATTGGGCCCTGGGAGATATTATAATCAAGAAACACGAACGATTCGAATCGGCAATCATTTGAACGCTGCAATAATGATAAATTATTGCAAGCAAAAAAAAAAAAAGATCAGTATACTTGCGAACCATTTGAAAAACGTAATAAATTTTGTTCAACTACCGCAACAATTTAGAATGATTTCTAGTCCTTCCATCTTATGGAAAATCTGAAGACACATTTCTATAATACAAAACATCAACCTGAGTTTTCCAAAAAATAAATTTTTTTTTGTTGCCTAGATTTATTATTTCTTTTTTTAAGAATAGCTATGATCATTGAATAATATTGAATAATAATAATTATAATATTATTAATTTCTTTATAATTTGCTTTTGGGTTTTTCTCAAAACTACTTTTTCAAACTGGTGGTGCAGCTATCTCGAGAAAAAATTCATGCTGTAAATTCTTTGTAATATTATTTTTAATTAGCATGGATTATTATTAATTAGATACCACGTTAACTCTTCATCAACTTTTTTAACTCCTAATCAGGGTTGGGCAAATTTGTAATTAAAATAAATCGATGACAAAATATTTTTGGCATTAGAATAGAATTTGAACTTTGATGGTAATTATTTTGAGCATTGTATTTGAGTACAGAATTTCATTACAATGCGGGATGTAATGAGCATAGAAATCGAAATGATACCCGAAAAAATCGTTGTTCAATATAATTTAATTACATCAAAATAATTAACTGAAAAGTAACCAAGAAAAATGAGTTGAAACTCGGATATTGTTCATTGGAAATTATGAAGGCTTTAGGTTATGCAAATTTTACAATATCGAGCTACATTTTTTTACACAGATAATTTAAACTTCTTTGAAAGGCGAACTCATCAAAAGCATATAAATAAAGTTAACAGAATGATTACTTGATTACTGTACCGATGTCACTTTTAATTAATACTTTTGCGTCCTCATAATTTTTTCAGCCCGTATCTCACGGTTTTACCTTTATGTATGAAATGCCAAAGAGATGATCTTTGTTTTAGAAACTGTTCACAAATCATAAAAAATAACGTAATTTAGTGAAGTAATTGGAAAAATAATTGGTTAATTATTTTGCTGAAATAAATTAGTTTTAAAGTTCTAACGTGTCATAGTAAACCATTATCAGAGCGTAACATTGAAATCTTTGAGGCACTTCTCTATTTTTAAATACATCAAGTTTTTCGAGAATCAATTATAAGTCATTGAATCACTTTAAGCATCAATTACAAGTTATTGCATTACTTGTAGCATCAATTACAAGTAATTGTATGATATGCTTCTAAATTACATGTAACTAAGATGCATTCGGTTACCGATGACCGAAATAATCAGCAATTGAATCCAATTCAGTTACATGACTCAAAATAATATGTAATTGAATATGTAATTTTATTAAAAATGAGATTGATGCTGCACAACTCTGCTTCTAATTTGACCCAAAATTCAAGCTTTCTTTCTCAAGACTTGTCATTTCTACAAAAAAATATTTTTTTATTTTCAATCTATACTATTTTTCGGCTATGGTCTTTATTGACAAAACAAATCGTTCTAACGATAGCTGAGAGAAAAAAAATACCACCACTGGCGAAAAGCTTGAGAAAAGGATCCTAAGCAATAACAGATATCTCCACCATTTAAAAAAAATACTTTTACTTTATTTTATTCTCATTTTGTCCATAGAACTGTATTGCTTTTATGAAAAATGCGTATTTTATATATGAAGCATTCCACACCAAGTGGGCCACTAAAAAATCGTGTGATCTCGAAATATTATGAAACATTTTCTTAAAGGTTATTCGAGTGTCAAAAGAAAGCAGATTTTTTTTTAGATTTTCGAATCTGATTTTACACCTCCAATTTGGATACGAATGCTGTTATTTATTTTTTTTTCGATTTATTTTACATGCGAAACGATCCATTGCACACAAAAAAAAACACCTCTTCATAAAATTTAGGTTTTCCAATGTACTTTATACTCTCATCTTTTTTTAAGCTGTCCAAAATTTTTTTCATGTATTTTTCAGCGAAACAAGGCAATAATATTTTTTTCCGTCGAGTTTGCCATTTCCAATTTTCTTACAACTTCGAGAGAACTTTCGTTGATTCCACAACAAATCACAGAAAAATTGGCATGATGGATAATTCATATCTTCCAAGTGTTTTCCGAGGTTAACTGATGAAAACACTTGCGACTTACGACAAATACTCGATGTTATCCAACGCCCCCCTTAAATTTATTGAAAAAACATTGAACATATATTATTTACCGTGTATCAGCGTGGGGTCAATGTATGATTAATTCGTTTATCTGTCGTAAGTCGCAAGTGTTTTCATCAGTTAACCTCAGAAAACAAATGGAAGATATGAATTTTCCATCATGCCAATTTTTTTAATAGTTTGTTGTGAAATTAACGAAAATTCTCTCGAAGTTTTAGGAAAATTGGAAACGGCGGACTCGACGAAAAAAAAAAATATCATTGCCTTGTTTCGCTGAAAAATACACGAAAAGTATTCTAGACAGCTTCAAAAAAGATGAGATTATAAAGTATAGTCAAAAACCTGAATTTTATGTGGAGATGTTTTTTTTGTGCAACGGATCGTTTCGCATGTAAAATAAATCGAAAAAAAAAATAAATAACAGCATTCGTATCCAAATTGGGGGTGTAAAATCAGATTCAAAAATCTGAAAAAAAATCCTGCTCGCTTTTGACACTCGAATAACCTTCAAAAAAAATTTTTCATAATATTTCGAGGTCACACGATTTTTCAGTGGCCCACTTGGTGTGGAATGCTTCATATATAACAGTCACATTCAACAAAAAATTATTTTACAACTATTTAATAAGCTTTTAATTCAGTGAGCTCTTTAACGACCTCATTATCGATCTCATTTCAAGTGACAACAGCTTCAGTCAAATCCAAGAATGACGGACCGGATTAAAAATTTAGTGAAATCTAGGGAATTATGTTATGGAGTTTCCAGTCTGGAAAATAAAGGAAAGCTCGATAAAGGAAACGCGGGGTGAAAGGACGAGAGAGATGAAGTGGAGGAGAAGTGCGAAGTGGTTATGACTTCGTGTGTTCAAACTTTGCCACAGGATCCACGAAGCTATAAACCTCCGTTCAATAGAGACCACCCACTGACAGTACGATGTCGCATCGGTAAGTTGGTGGTCAGGGTGGTAAAGCTTTTGCTTCACATGCACAAGCGTGGTATTAAAAGCATTCGAGGCATTTCACGACGGTCTTATCGTCTCTCAAACGTTGTCGTCGATGCTGCGGGAGTGAAAATGATTGTGGGCAAACACGAGATATTCACCTCGGGCTCGATTGCATATTGAATTCCCTCCTAATGTCCGCTCTCTGTGAAATATCTGCGCAAGATAGAAAAGCATTCGTGCACGGGTAAAGAAGAGTGGAAATCATTGTCATGCATTTTTCAGAATCTCGTATCTGATGGCAAATGTCAGGAGATTCATTGTAAAAAAAATAAATAAAATGAAATGATAATAATATTGAAATATTTATTTTCTAGGATGACTGGAATCCTGGGATTCTGGGTTCTAGAAATCTAAAATCCTAGATTTTAGGTTCTAGAATCTAGAATCCTAGATTCTAGGTTCTAGGACTCATCCTTGATTCTAGGTTCTAGGATTCATCTTAGATTCTAGGTTCTAGAATCTATAGAATCCTAGATTCTAGGTTCTAGGATTCATCTTAGATTCTAGGTTCTAGAATCTATAGAATCCCAGATTCTAGGATCTAGGTTTTAGGTTCTAGCATCTAGAATCCTAGGTTTTAGGATTCTAGAAACCTGAAATTTCTATGCTGCCATAGAGACATTTTTTTAATAACTTAAGTTAAAAAAAATAGTGTTGAACAAATGAGGGCTCCGATATTGTCTACAGTTTTTATTTCTGTCTTTAGCTAATTTATGTTTCATTTAATTTCTACTCAATTACTGTGTCAGTGCAAAATGTATTTTGATTGCGAGTCATGACGTATGCCCATTTCTTAAAACTGAAATAATACCGATACAGAGAGAATGACAGTCAGGAAATCAATTTTTTTTTTAGATTCCGCAGTCTAGAAAAATTGTGGTAAAATTTCTGCGAGGCTTCCAGACACATTTTCCATTATTTTTAACATTTCTTAGAATTAAAAAAAAGCTTGTTGATAAGAAAGCAATCAGTGAACAACAATAATCGAGGATCGGAACCTCGAAATTGAAATTTTTGAAAATTGCTCAAATCCGATCGAATTGTTTGGCTTCCTCTTCAACAGAAGCTTAGCGGTGATAAAAAATTTCCCCACTTATCACGAATTTCCCGACTAAAACGTTGAACACGGAAATATCACGATTTCAAATGGGTTTTGATTTTGTGCACCAGCAGCTCGTTCAAATTTTGAGCATTCCAAGTGTAAACCGAGGCCACTTGGGTTCGTGATATCCCGTGATTACGGCATAATGCGCGGATAACGGGGATAACGGATCACGAATGAGAGTGCTATAAAAGTTGGCTCGAAGATCGCGCGGATGATTGTCATCCATCACTGTGCGATGCGATTTATCATGGAAAGACGCTCGGCGCAGTGAATGGCAGTATCAAACATGAACAAGAAATGAAGAAAAAAAGGCTGTTCGAATAAATGGAATGTCTGCACCCGGAAAAAAGGTCTGGTCAATTTAACTAAATTCTACTTAATCCAAATATTTTTTTTTTTCAAACTGAGCAAATATGTATTTGAATCAACTAATTTTTTTTTATATCCATACAATATTTTTAAACATTTCAATATCTGAATAAATATAAATGTAAAATTTAAATGTAAAATAACATTTTAACTGAATGTCCCGAGCGGAAATTTGATTCCGACTGGGATCAGGACCACCTCAGGCTGGCCTTACTACAACATCCGGCCCTGATCAGGCTACATAT
Source organism: Alloplasta piceator (assembly GCA_946863875.1). Taxonomy (NCBI): domain Eukaryota; kingdom Metazoa; phylum Arthropoda; class Insecta; order Hymenoptera; family Ichneumonidae; genus Alloplasta; species Alloplasta piceator. Next base: position 32,444,798 of record OX333076.1, on the reverse strand, counting down.
CAGGCCCTGATGAGACTACATATCAGGCTACATGTCAGGAGAATAACGCTATTACCGGACGGGCTGGATCAGGCTCCTTATCCAGTCCTGATCGCGCAGGGCTCCTAGTCTGATCAGGCGCCTCATCTGGTCCTGATCGCGCACGGTTCCTGCTTGATCAGGCGCCTTATTTGGTCCTGATCGCGGACGGTTTCTAGCCTGATCAGGCGCCTTATCGCTTATTTATTTTATTCCTCAAGAATTTTATGTGTTTATAGAGTATAGGTACAGTACGAGGAAGTCAGCAAAGGACTTTTCGTAATAGGGCTTCTCGCGAGGTTTTATTCCTCACGGTAGAGAAGTAAATTTTCATGCTCGCGGTCGCATATATAAGCATACTATTCACATCATTCGTATGGGAGCGAGTGTCCGCCGCACTGCGACATCTCGCGGTGAGTCTCGGAACTAACACTCCTGCTCCGTCCCAGATCAGGGAAATATCAGGCTATAGCCACATTATTCGGATCAAAGTTTTTTTTGCCGGTCCTTAGCACCACCTGATCTGTCCCTCACATGGATAATGTGAGGCTAGCCTGACCTATATCATACCGAAATATGATCCGGCAGGGATCTGTGCGTGATCAGGTTATCCTGATCAGGCTATCCTTACTGATGCCTGATCAGGTCATTATTCGTTATTATAGGCTAGCCGGTTCAAATTTCTGCTCGGGTTTTTTTGCCGGTCCTTAGCACCACCTGATCTGTCCCTGACATGGATTATGTAAGGCTAGCCTGGCAATCTATGTCATACCAAAATATGATCTGGCTGGGATCTGTGCGTGATCAGGCTATCCTGATCAGGCTATCCTTACTGATGCCTGATCAGGTCCTTATCCGTTATTGTAGGCTAGCCGGAACAAATTTCTGCTCGGGTTTTTCTGCCGGTCCATAGCACCATCTGATCTATCCTTGACATGGATAATGTAAGGCTAGCCTGGCAATCGATGTCATACCAAAATATGATTTGGCTGGGATCTGTGCGTTATCAGGCTACCCCGATCAGGCTATTCTTACCGATGCCAGATCAGGACCTTATCCGTTATTAGGCTAGCCGAATCAAATTTCTGCTCGGGGTATTCACGTGAAGTTAAAAATTTCGTAAAGCTTCATATTTTTTTTAAGAGAAGGCTGAAAAGAAAAGAGACCCTGTTATTTTGGGAATCCTTTTCGGATTCGATCCAATCTGCAGATATGATCGTATGAGCATTGGACACAAAAATTTATTTGATTCAAACTTAGGTATATATATTTTTTTTTGTGTACTCAAAAATAATCCAATAAACGGTTATAGTACCTACTACTAGATCTTTTTTCTGGGTATTACGCAAAAAAGAAATCGAAAGAAAAGGTCCAATTTACAATATACAGGAATAAGTGTGACGCGCACGTGCAGCAGGAAATAAGAGTCGCGTGTATTCATCTGGTTAAAAATTCTTGAGCGACGCTGAAACGATTACGGTATCAACGTTTCATTCGTCGGGATGAGGTAACGCGAATCTGCGAGAGGGAGAAGGCAAATAAAAAAGAATAAACGATCGAGAGTAATCTCGTCGTTCGAGAATCATCCGTATGATCGAAGGCAAGGTTGTTCACCTATCGGGGAGACAAAACGTGTATATACGCACGAGTATCGGTATAATATCAGCTGATTTCAAAGGTAAGGAGCGGAGAACGGATGTTGGACGATAAAGAGTGATCCACGGAGTGGGAATATGAGAGAGGGAGGGAGAAACGAACGCTCGTCGCATTGGTAAAGGATGATGCCGTTTTAATCAGCGAATCCTTCACGGATGTGGTCCATCAATCTTGAAACTCCGGATGCCGAGCTAAAGAATCCCAGAAGATACGCGAAACCTACGTTGGATTCTTATCCTTCTCCTCGTCACTCCGTATGACTCCTAAATCAGTGATAAAATTCCACAAATTCTACCAGAGCTGAGCAGTACTTGAAGTATCCGGTACTTAAAAAGCACTTCAAGGACTTCAAAGTACTTTAAAGTACTTGAAAGCACTTTGAAGCACTTTAAGGCACTTAAAAGTACTTCAAAGCACTTCAAAGTACTTTAAAGCACTTTAAAGCAGTTTCAATAACTTCGAGTACTTCAAAGCACTTCAAAGTACTTCAAAACACTTCAAAGTACTTCAAAGTACATGAAAAAGTACTTAAAAGGTAATAGTACTTAAGTACTTCGAAGGTAAAAGTACTTCAAGTACTTCAAAGTAAACCAAGTACTTCAAGATCTTGGAGTAATTAAAAAGGTTCTCAAGTATTGTACTTCAATTTTCAAATACCTAAAAAGTACTTCAAGTATTGAACTTAAATATTCGAGTACTTGGCCTGTACTTCAAGTATTGTACTTACAATTTCAAATACTTTTCTGTACTTCAAGTACTTTTTCAAGTGCAAGTATCGAGTACTTTTGAATGTGCCTTGCTGATGGTTGCCTGTACAAAGCCTTTGAATGTTTAATTTAAAATACTTAACTGTTTTCTACGACAGTTTTTTGAAGACGAACACGAAGTTGGAGTAGTTTTAACAATCCCCGTATTATATTCTTTATTTCTTCTTTTTCAAATCTGTATCAAAATTTAAAATAAATCGTTATTACAATCGCTAATTTCAGTGTATTGCACAAGGTGAAAAAATATTTTGATACAAAAAGTACTCGAATAAGAAATGAAATGTAAGTACCAGAACTTACGAGGTGTAACTGAAAACTTGAAAAGTACTTGATGCTTGGTACTTGATTTTTCAAGTACTTGTACTTCAAGTACTTCAAATCTTAAGTACTTCAAGTAATAAGTACGTGGTACTTCAAGTAATAAGTACGTGGTACTTTAAGTAATAAGTAGGGGTTACTTCAAGTAATAAGTACGTGGTATTTCAAGTAATAAGTACGTGGTACTTCAAGTAATAATTACGTGGTACTTCAAGTAATAAGTACGTGGCATTTCAAGTAATAAGTACGTGGTACTTCAAGTAATAAGTACGTGGTACTTCAAGTAATAAGTACGTGGTACTTTAAGTAATAAGTAGGGGTTACTTCAAGTAATAAGTACGTGGTATTTCAAGTAATAAGTACGTGCTACTTCAAGTAATAATTACGTGGTACTCCAAGTAATAAGTACGTGGTACTTCAAGTAATAAGTACGTGGTACTTCAAGTAATACGTACGTGGTACTTCAAGTAATAAGTACGTGGTACTTCAAGTACTGCAGTACTTGATACTTCGAGTACTTACGGTATTTTGTATTTGAAGTACTTTTTGGTACTTTGCCCAGCTCTGAATTCAACTTTAATGACGTCAGACCGAAAGCACTCGATCGTGATACAAGTTTCCTGCATAATATCCACGACGCCATTCGGTCGAGTGATCGTTGAACTTCTCAAAAACTAAAACACTTGATCGTGACACAGTTATGAAATACCAACAGTCCTATTCTGAATATTTCACTCTGGGTCTATAAAAGTGATGGTTACACGAGGAGATAAAATGAGAAAGAATCTCCTCGTGTTTGCTGATGTTTCTCTCTCGTCTCTCACGTGGATCCTGTGGGAACCTCGGGATTCTCGGTACAATATCGAACCGTGTAACGGTATGAGGACCGGATTCTGTCTGAAATATGCAGAAGCGTCCGGTCAGAGTACACGCTTATTCGCGGCATGAGTATACAGATTTGCGAAAAAAAAGAAAGCGAAAGAAAAGAATCCCATCGGGATAAGAAAGGAAGAGGAATAAAGAGACGAGGGAAGAATGAGTTGGAGCAACAACGGGGACGATGTACGAGAGGAGCGGTAACTTTTGCATCTCGAGCGAGAGAACGAGAACCCGAAGAGGAGCGCATCCTGAAGAGGAGCCTCGAGAACTTGAGCTCAGCACGACCGAAGAGCCAATGTTGGGGATGCGGGAATACCCAACAACTGTTATTATTTGTTCAACAAATTTGTGCACTTACTCGGGAGTGGTCTCGTCGAGAATCCTACACAGAAGTGGAGGTCTATCCACATTTTCTCCTTGATCGTTCTCACTGGAAGACCGAAGGCAGAGCTTTTGTGTAAGTAGGTCCGGAAATACTGTACGGATACCTTTGTATCAGCGTTTTGTATGGCATAAATATGGCGCGAAAAGATGAAAAAATCAAGACAATTCAGAACAAACTGTACCTTCGACAGGATGAAAATAAATCGATGAGTCGATTTGTCCCACTCGATATTCTTGTTTAAAGTCTTTTTTGAAGCTTCAATAAAATTTCTTCTATAGTTCGTACCGAATGGTAAATACCAATTTTCACTTTCGTTTTTAAATCATGTCGAAACAGGGGAGGATGGAGCACGACGAGCCACTAAAAAATGATTTAAGAAAATGTTATCTTAAAAAATTGTTTTCAACGTTAAGAATGTTTTTCTTTTTGATTGTCCATTTTAGTCCCGATGTAGTGCATGGGCTTAGAAATGGATGAATACATCAAATTCATCATAATTTGAAAATAAACATTTTCTGACCTAATTTTTTAGGGTGGTCCATTATGCCCCAGATATCACGGTTTAGTCGAAAATCGAGTCAATACATGAAATTCATGATAATTTGACAAGAAATCAAAAAAGTTTTTTTTTACCGAATTTTCTAGGGAGGTCGTTGTGCTCCAACATCCCCTACACAATTTTATTTATTGATAACAAAATTTGTAGAATAAATTGGTAATTAGAAAGAATACTGAATTTATATATTTAGAAGAAGCTTGAAAAATCTTCGGAAGGGATCTTCGGATTTAGTTCTAATCACCTTGAGCCAGGGGACATTTATAAGATAACATACTATCAAAAAATATGTTTATTGCACTCCGTGCGCAAAGTGCTACTTTGCGCACTCGTACAATAACGTTGCGCGTGCTCAAACTGGCACTTTGCGCACTCGCACAATAAAATTTCGTACGATACTATTTTATTACGCTTGTGGGAAAAGCGATATCTTTACGCCCGTTGTTACGGTTGAAAAGTAGCTTTTTGCCCATTTTATAATTGCGATGTAGGTTTTTCATTCATTGAACGGTTATTTGAGTGCGCAAAGATTACTTTGTGCACGCAAATTATTCTTTGCGCACGCAAATTCACTGCCGAAATTAAATAAAAGAATAACGTTGATGAAATTCAACAAAAACAAAAACGCAACCGACGTATTAAAACTGAATTGAGGTTGACGTGACAGATCGTATACTATTTTATTACTCATGCGGTTCTTGTTCTTGTTCAAAATAAAATTATTTTCATTGTTCCTTAACTAAGTTTCCTGTATATTTCTTAACTTTTTAGTTATTATTTTTTGTCTGTGGGGGGGCTTCGCCCCCCCAACCCCCCACCGGCGCTTCGCCCCCGCCCCCCCCCCCCCACCGGAGTAATTTTATATTGGGATTCATTCCGCATTCGCAATAAATATGTTTTTTAAACCCTTTATAATCCCTCAAGAGTCAAAAATAATTGGTTCAATGTCCCAAAGTAGAATAAAAAATTGTCGTTCTTTCACACAAAATATATAAAAAAATTTACATGTTTATTCTTCGCAATTTTGTACCAAAAAAATATCAATGGGGCAACTAAAAAAAGAACTATGAAGTCCCCTTCCATGTTCCACATAAATTTATGTCATCGTAATGCATTTTTTCGAAACGTAGCGCTGCAGGATGATGAGAATGAAAATTTTCAAAATCATCGTTTCTTATCGTCAAAAATACGAATGTGATAACGACAGAGTGAAGAAAATTTGATCAAGAGAGGCTCCGTGACAAATGGCAGAATTATCCACGCATATGTGCATATATATGCGTATATGGGAGAAGGCGGGGCAAAATGGCCAGGAGCAAAGGGGCCACCCCCCAAAATTATTGAAAAACATTGAAAATTAAGAAACTACGGAATGAGAGAATTATTATTATTATGAGCATAAATATTCCAAAACAGACTTCCTCCACTAAATCAGACCTAAATGATGACAATTGAAAAAAAAAAAATTGTTACTCTCATCGCATTGTAAAAAAAACACCCCCTTCGATACTCCGATATTAAATACTTCGATAATCCGAGTAATAAAGCAAAATAAAATACCAAGTGCAAAAGGGCCACCTACATAATCGTAAGAAAAATATTAATTACCGAAACTACGATTAAAATTGAATCCGGCGGAGCATTCGATTGTAAAAATGTGCCAAGTCACTTGGTCCAGATATAACTTGGATACTAAACTGATGTGAAAGATCTGGAAATGAAGGAAATCGGTTTTTCAACAATTTTCCTCGCCCGCTTGAAATAAAAAAAAATAAAAAAAATGATGTCGGTCTATTTTGTCCCTAACAATTTTTTCCGTTTCGACGCGCAATAAAATCGATGAGAACGCTACTTTTACATTAAGGCTGTATTCTGGTCTAGAGATAAACATTTTGAGCGTTTTTTCAAGCCCGAAAAAAAACGAAAAATATTTTTACCATTCTTTTTTTTTGCAACATATTTATCAATATTTAGAGAATGAACAAAAAAAGAGAGAAAAAAAAGAAAATTAAATAAGTCACAAGCTGGTAAAGTTGGGGCTAAAAAGGGGTGTGCTAGCTGACACGATAGCAACCTTTGTACTTATCCAATACAAAATTAAAAAACAAATTCTTAATTAGTAAGCTGCACGTCATTATAGCCCCTCACTCAGAGAAAACGAAAAAAAAAATCGCAAAATGGCTACTGTCTGAAAAAAAGTATTTTTCGACTCTATTTCAGTTTGTCATTTTTTTACAATAGTAAAAAAAAAAAAAAATTGACACAAAAATGGTAGGGGCGAAAGAGAGTTACACATTGAAGATTGGCAGAAAATTTGTAGTAAAACGGTAGAGTAGAATTTGCAATATCATGTCAACTATGTTGACGAAAGTCAAAAATAGCTATAACTCCGTAAATTATTGGAATTTAAAAATTTCCTTTCGAGGATATATTCTTAAAGATCCAAATTGAATTTCTCAAAATTCTAAACCCCTCAAAAACAACGATTAGACTATGCGGAGTGTCCCAGCTGCGCTATCCTATTGTGGTGGGCCATTTTGCCCCACTTTCTCCCGTAGTCATTCATATTATGGTATGGTCTACAAGCCGAGGCTGCTAGACGAACAAGTAGTAATAATAAAGTGGTAGTGGTCAAGCTCTCAGTGCGTTGTGCGCCGAGTCACGGTCCAACAGGCCGATCAACCAGCCGTGTGCCAGGCCTTGCTACTGGTTTATTCCTCCTCCTCCTCCTCCTCCTCCTCCTCCTCCTCCTCCTCCTCCTCCTTCTTCTTCTTCTTCTCCTCCTCCACCCACGCACATATAAACGCATTCATATACGTGAATAATATACAGGCGAAATGTTTCACCCTGTACTGCATTATTACATTATACATGTATATATTATGTATGAATTTATATATATAAATTCTCACATGAATGCAAATAACTTGCTGCTTATCCTCTGGCAACTAATATGATCGGTAGCCCTGCGCCATTTTTCGATTTCCCGTATTACTGTACGGTTAATATATATATATATATATATATATATATATATATATATATATATATATATATATATATATATATATATATATATACAGATTGTGTGTGTGATGCGTGTAATATGCGCAGACTTGGTAATCCTCCTTTGAAATTATGTCCGGCTTGTGGCCATGACACGTACAAGGCGTAACTAAACCGGAAAAACTTTGCTACTTCGAATGTGTCATTCGCTCTTAGTTAATGTCCGCGAGCGTTTTATATATATGTATTTATATTATAGAGAGAGCCTTTGCCGTTGAATCAACGGCCCATGCGTTTTATCGGCCTCTGTCTTCATGATTTTCCTTCTGCATTGATAAACATTTGTAATTAAGGTTCTTTCTTGTGCCAAAGTGTGTCTAAGGCCCGAATTTCAAGTTCCTAGGATCTATCTTAGGATCAATCTTAAGATCAAACTTTCCATCGAACTCAAGTTGGAACTTGAGATCGAACTTAAGTTGAATGTCAAGATGAATCTTAAGTTTGATCTTGAGTTTTATTATAAGTTCAAACTTAACCCAATTTGACAGGATCTAATTTAAGTTTGAACTCAAAATCGAACTCAAGTTCGCACTAAAGTTTGAACTTAAGTATGAACTTATAATGAAACTCAAGTTCAAACTTAAGATTCATCTTAAGGATCAATTTCAGTTCGATCTTAAGTTCCAACTTGTGTTCAATGGAAAGTTTGATCTTGAGTTCGATCTTAAGATCGATCCTAAAATAGATCTTAGGAACTTAAAATTCGGGCCTTAAAATCGGACTTTTCATCGAACTCAAGCTGGAACTTGAGATCGAACTTGAGTAGAATCTTGAGATTAATCTTAACTTTGAACCTAAGTGTCATTATAAGTTTATACTCAAGTTCAAACTTTAGTGCAAACTTCAGATCGATCTTACGTTCAACCTTGAATTTTGTTTGAAGTTAGATCTCAAGATCCATTTTTTTAAAAATAATGTCAGTTCAAAGTATAATTATGATCGGAGGATGTTTGCTACTTTATTTGGTAAAAATCAATGTATTCGCATTGCACAAAATTTTGGATTATAAAAAAAAATTTCTCGGAATATAATATCGAGCCATTTTTTAAACATCGTGCTCATTTAATTTCAATTTTTGTTTTTTGTTCACGTGCACAAACAATTAAGGGATGTGGTGAAAATCGAGCATGATTCAGAAAGTTTCCCAAAAGAATTTTGTTGAACTCTCAAGAAACTAGTATTTTATTGATTAGAGTAAATCAAAAAATTACCTTAATAAATAATAAATAAATAATGAATAATTATAAGTCCTAAATAAATAATATGAAATAATAAATAAACAGTTGATTCGTGATTTAAAAAGTAGAAACATTTTTTTTTTTTTCGTAACCGGCATGATCTAGAAAGTATCTTGACTTAATACTGAACACAACGCCTTGAAATTTGAATGTTTCCGATCTCTCACGAACTTGGCCAGATCATAGCCATATAAGGCCCGAATTTTAAGCTCTTAAGATCTATCTTAAGATCAAACTTTCCATTGAACTCAAATTAGAACTTTCCATTGAACTTAAGTTGGAACTTACGATCGAACTTAAGCTCCAATTTAAGATGAATCTTAAGTTTGAACTTAAGTATCATTATGAGTTCATACTTAAGGTTAAACTTTAGTGCAAACTTCGGATCGATCTTAAGTTCAAACTTCAATTTGGTTTGAATTATGATCTTAAGATCCACCTTGATCTTGAACTTAAGTTCGATCAAACTTTATTATTTTGACAATTAAAGCCAAAATACGATCGAGAAACGCAATGAAAGAATTCCAATCGAACTTAATTTCAAGATCAAGATGGACCTTAAGTTTAAACTTCAAACCAAATTGAAGTTTGAACTTAAGATCGATCTGAAGTTCGCACTAAAGTTTGAACTTAAAAATAAAATTATAATGACACTTATAAGTTCAAACTTAAGATTCATCTAAACTTGAAATATAAGCTCCAACTTAATTTCGATGGAAAGTTTGATCTTAAGTTTGATCTTAAGATAGATCTTAAGATCTTAAAATTCGGGCCTAAGAGTGTATATTTGCAGATCAACTTATAAAGTTCGTGAAAAGTTTTTAAGAATCTTGAATGACAAGGCACAATATAAAAAATGGATATGGGGCATTCCAAGTGAAAAGGTGGGGTCATTTCCCTCGGGTCATCAGATCCTTGCATAACTTTTTTTTCGCTTTGATTCCACTTTAAAAACAACCCAATTTTTTTAAAGATTTTTCTGGCCAATCCTTCAGGTGGCCAGACGATCATTTTTGTGTAAAAAAGGGATAACTGAAAAAACACCATTTTCAAAATTCTCCAATTTTTTTCACAGATTCTGGATCGAAAATAAGTAATTTCTAGCATGATTAGAAAGTAGGCCGTGGCTGCCTCATATTTTTTTTTTTATTTTCTTTTTTTCAGTTTCTTAAATAAAATAAAAAAATGAATTCCTAATACCTCTTACGTGAGTAAAAAAATAAAATAAAAATAAAACATATCTAGGCAAATTTTGATATTTTGCATATTTTTCCAAATAAATGAGAAAAATCTTTTTCTTCAATAAAATACTTCAATAGAAAGGGATAAATGATAAAAATACCAATTTTTAAATTCTGCAATTTTTTCGACAGATTCTGGAACATAAATAAGTAATATCTATCATGATTAGAAAGTGGGATGCGGCTGCCTCATATATTTTTTTAATAATTAACTTTTTTTCAGTTTTTAAAATAAAATAAAAAAATTAATTCCTAATACCCTTTACACGAGTAAAAAAATAAAATAAAAATACAACATATCTTGGAAAATTTTGATATTTTGCCAAGATATGTTTTATTTTTATATTATTTTTTTACTCATGTAAGAGGTATTAGGAATTAATTTTTTCGATTTTATTTTAGAAACTGAAAAAGAGAAAATTATCAAAAAAATATGAGGCAGCCGCGGCCCACTTTCTAATCATGATAGACATTACTTATTTTTGATCCAGAATCTGTGGAAAAAATTGCAGAATTTTAAAAATTGTGTTTTTTCAGTTATGCGCTTTTTACACAAAAATGATCGTCGCGCCACCTGAAGGAGTGGCCAGAAGAATCTTTACAAAAATTAGGTTGTTTTTGAAGTGGAATCAATGCGAAAAAAAACGTTATGCAAGGATCTGATGACCCGAGGGAAATGACCCCACGTTTTCACTTGAAATGCCCCATATACAAAATTTTCCAATGCTTCATCCTCAATCTGAGTGAAGGGGACCAATCCTAATGCCCAGAAGTTCTCGGGCTGAAAGTTTTCTCGACGCCCAACAACAACGAGCCCAAGATGGCGTACCAAAGTCTGGTAAATGGGTGAAAAAGTAATCGCCAGTGAGTCAGTGAGATATGCCAACTATCAGCGTCAGTCCAAAGGCATTAGGAGAGAAAGAGAGAGAGAGAGAGAGAGGGTATCAAAGAGAGAGAAGAAAAGTGCTGAAGTAGTTATGCTTATACGAGACGTAGGCAGACAATGGAATAGAAATTCCTACAAAGTGGTTGCCACAGGAGTACCAAAGGGGCCTTATATCTATCCAGCTGTTTCTCCGGCACATCTGGCTTTCTCGTTGGTCCTCGAGTAGGCGACGTTTGATCAAAAGACGAGGCGCCGTTCTTCGATGAATATTCATGTGTATTTTGGAAGGGCAGAGAAAAAGAGAGAGAGAGAGGCAGCATGAAAGAGAAAGAGCGGGGCTTTCCCTTGCAACGACAATGAAGCCCGAGTGCATCGAACGATTCAACACCGGATGTGTCCTGGCACGTGTTCCATCAATGAATCATCGACCATCGCGTAGGATTGAATGAAATCGCGAGCGCATACGAAATTATGTTAATCCTTGCGTTAGAGTCAAGCCAATCGAGTATTGAAGTTCAAAAAATTACTTAGAGCATAAGAATCTATTAATTTGAAAATGGTAGGCTTAGGCCCGAATTTTAAGATCTTAAGATCTATCTTAAGATTGACCTTAAAACAGTTGAAAAAAAATTTCATGGATCGTGCGCCAAAATTTCAATGCCAAAAAAACCCGAAAAACGGCCATCTTTCTAAAAGCGTACCGAGTTTTCAAAAAATCGAAAATTTTTTTTCCAAAAAAAAAATACTTGATAAAATAATAATGACCGGATCCTTTAATGATCAATTATGTCCAGGAAAACTTGTCAAACGTTGTCAATTTGATCACCCCTCACAGTAGTGGCTTTTTCCCATAAAAACATGGCGGTAAGTTTCAAAATCAAAGGAAAATATCAGAAACCCAAGTGGAAATTTGGTCCGGGTAGCCTTATAAGGTATCAGGCTTTGATCAGGCGTCGGTAAAGATAGCCTGATCCGGATAGCTTGATCACGCCCGAATCCAAACGGGATCATATTTTAGTAGGCTTTGATCAGGCATCGGTAAGGGTAGCTTGATCCGGATAGCTTGATCACGCCCGGATCCAAATGGGATCATATATCAGTAGATCCGGCTACCCTTACATTATCGATGTCAGGGACGTATCAGGTGCTGCTAAGGTTTATCAGGCAAATTTAGACGAAAATTTTTTTATTATAAATGTCGCTAGCCTGATATTTCGTTGATCCAAAATGGAGCAGGAGTCAGTATACACGGCAGTGAAAACATAATATAAATATACAATTATAAAACTACACATTTACTTTTCTTCTCATATTACATTTTCTTATATTTATAATTTAGAACAAGACTATTCTAAATTATATAACAAAATGTAAGAAACTGTATTGTATACCTTTTATACTAATGAATAGACCAAAGAATTAAATACTCTATTAAAGCGTGAAATCGTTGATTTTTATAAATTATCAAACTATTACGCTATAGAAGCTATACCTGCACACATTTTGATGCAATAATAATAATAAACAGAAATAATGATAACTTAACATGCATGTTAATATTATTAATATATTATTCTAGATCAAATAAATGTGATCAGGCTAGGACTCGTGGGTGATCAGGACTTGATAAGGCTCCTGATCCGGCTAGAATCAGAGTCGTGATCGCGGCCGGAACGGAAGTAGCGCGACGATCCTGATCTTTTCTTGATCCGTATCCTGATCCAGGCCGGATGTCATTTTAAGGCTAGCCTGATGTAGCCCTGATCCTAACCGGAATCAAATTTCCGCTCGGGAAGTGTATAACGAACGGGAGGATGTCTGTAAGATCTACGTCAGCCAAGTTTTTTCATTTGGAATGAAAGTCCTAAGAATGGAATCTCAATTCTTTGCATAATTAACTAAGTTTGTTGGCATCCATCTAAGGTCATCAAACTTAGTTATAACTCTGGCCATGCAAGCCTCAAAGCTATCAATCTTGATATAAATATGGAATATGACTTTTGACACTTACGAGTTAGAGGTAGAGCGTGCCAACGCGTCGGGGCGCAACGACGGTAAGTGCCAGTCGAGGTCCACACTTGGCAGGTGGCAGCGGAGCCGTGATTACCGGTGGTGGTGTCTCGGGTCTCGTGCATCCAGTACCGCTACCACCCCGAAGTTCCCAAACGAGATTCGTCAGTGAACGAGGTCTGCTCAAACGTCGTGATCTATTTCCGGAACGGTCATTATCAGGGTGATTGCAATAAAAGCCATGCAAATCCTAAATTGTAACATGGATTCCCCATTCGCAACTTAAAGTCCATTGAAAACCAGTTTTTCGAACCCAAGTGCCAATTCCAACCAGGGTTGCGAAATTTTCAATGAAGAAGTAATGCATTAATGGTTAATGAAGAAAATTTCCACTAACCAATAACGTTAAATGATTAACGGAAATAATTTCCATTAATCAACAAATTTTAATGGTCAATGGAAGTTATTTTCAATTATCAATAAGAGTTAGTGGTTAATGAAAATTATCTCCATTAACCATTACGTGTTGATGGTTACTGAAAATAATTTCCATTAATCATTTAATGTTAGTGGCTAATGGAAATTATTTCCATTGACTGTTAACATTCAATGTAATTAAAATGGTCGTAATCGATTATTCAGCTATTCTCAGTGGTTTTGGTCCCAACGCGCTTGAAGTAAGAAAACGAAGAAACGTTTTCCGGCTCCTACATCGTTCTCTCTCTGTCTCTAAATTTTATCTTTGGGTTATTTGATCCTAAACCAATTAGTCAACCAGTCCGCTGCTGATCGGCTCTACGAATCTTTAAACTTCCTCATTGATATTTCGTTTACTTAACTACTGATATTATTGGTAAATGTGTAATGGCTAGTTACAGTTAGTACCATTGGGTCATTTTGACCCATAACGAAACTGTTGCGGCTATAAGTAACCAAGAAAATCTAGGTTAGTACCATAGGGTCATAGTTATACCTTTGGGTCTTTTTGACCTGGAATAAAACCGATCGATTACTACCATTTTAATTAAATTCAATCTCAATGCTCGATAGCAATAATTTCCGTTAACCATTAGCGTTTTGGTTAATTGTAATAATTTTCATTAACCAATAACATTAAACGGTTAATGGAAATTATTTTCATTAACTATCGACATTATATGGTTAATGACGATTGTTTTAATTAAACATTAACTCTTATATATTAATGAAAATAATTTCCATTAGCCATTAACATTGAATAGTTAATCGAAATAACTCCCATTAATCATTAACATGTAATGGTCAATGGAAATGACTTTCATTAATCATTAATGCTGAATGGTTAATGGAAATAATTTCCATTAACCATTAACATTATGCGGGTAATGGAGATAATTTTCATTACACATTAACTCTTTTGTATTAATGGAAATACCATTTCCATTAGCGATTAACATTTAATGGTTAATCGAAATAACTCCCATTAACGATTAACATTTAGACGGTAAATCGAAATAACTCCCATTAACCATTAACATTTGATGGTTAATCGAAATAACTGCCATTAACCCTTAACATCTAATGGTTAATGAAAATAACTGCCATTAATTATTAATGCTGAACGGTTAATGGAAATTATTAGAATTAATAAGAGTGAATGGTTATTGGCAATGGAAAAGCATTAAAAAAGGGAATGCATTATTTGTAACTCTGACGCGAACCCCTTAACGTTAAAAACTACACAATAACCCCCACAGTGATTCGGACCCAATTACAGGATTAAGTATGTCAGTCCTGTCACTGATAACCTTAAAGTCAAATTGCTACGTTGAAGAAACTCAAAGAATAAGTCTAGTATGAAAGCTTAACCAATGAATCTAAACGTCGAGATTCACTGTCAACATTGAATTACGAAAAAAAATCGTCTTACCGTTTTTCCGGCAGTTTAGCACCAGCGCCAGAATCCCCGGAGGTTCTACCGCCGGAGTGACTGGAATCGAGTGTACCGTCGAGTTCCATGGCTTGCTGAAGATTCGTGAGGCTCTTGTATCGTATATTGAACAGTGGTGAACCACCCTTGAATCCAGGTGGTGTCTCTTTAAGGGGTGAAGCGCTCTTCTGCCTCATGAGCGGTCTGCCACGCTGTGTCCCGCTGTTCTTGACATAGAGCTTGGCAAGTGGTGGCTTCTCGACCCTCGGCATTGGCGCCTCCTTCACCGCTCGTCTCGTTCGCTTTTCTGCCTGCATCTTCTTTGTCGGTATAGTCTCAATCGGCGGTGGTTCAGGTCGATCATCGAGAAACGGTGCGATCGTGACGGTGACCGGTGTCAACGGTGGACTCGAATTGTTCGACTGAACCGACGTGACGCAAACATTGCCAATTGGACTCTCGTAGGGTGATCTGACGCTCTTCGGCAATGGCGCAAAACCCCGGACATAATCGTAAATCTGATCAATCTCGTCGTATTCCTCTGTGTAAGAGGGTGGCACGCGGTTCTCATCGCGATAAGCGCTACCACCGCTGTGACTGCCAACGTGATTGTGATGATAATGATGATGATGATGATGACGATGCTGCTGCTGCTGCGATTGTTGTTGCTGTATCTGATGATTGGCTGCACTGTCGGAACTGGCTGATCTCCGAAGAAAACCACCCGCGCTTCTGGTTTGTCTCGTTTGTTTGCTCTCGCCCAAACGTCCGTCAAGAACGTGAGCCCGATCCGCAACATCGGCAACGAGACGCGATGCTCTGTCGACGAGTCTCGTGAATTCAGGAATCGATCTGAGCGATTCCTCATTACGGGCCTTGACGATTTTTAGAGGTGCCGCCAGTGGCAACGCGACAGCCGCACCCTCTCTCTGCAATGGCAATGCGAATACGTGTTCCTCCTCAAAGGTCGACAATAATCTCAGTTCCGGGACAAATTGGGACGATGACTTCAGGCCTCTGGGTGGCTGACCATGTACCAATCTCACGGTCAGTGGCAATCGTTTGCTCAGCAATGCTCTTGCTGTATGAACACCGCTGATATTGTCCTCCCTCGCGAGTGCACTGAAACGACCACGCTGATCCATACCCAGCAGAACGCTGTCACCACGCGCATCGACGCAGCGCAAGAATCTGCCTCGACCCTGTATGCTGACCTCACCGGCCGCCACTATCGTTTCACCTGTGTTCAACATTCTGCTACCTTCCGCTATTACATTGCCGGTTTCTTCGCCAACTTTGCACGCTATACCCCGTATCGTTTCTCTGACGAGTGCACCCTCGTCGGGACATCGACGGGCCAGTTCATTAACCGACTCTATTCCTCGTACGGCACGTCCTTCCTCGCTGAGGATCTCGAAGTAACCGGCGTAGGAGTCCGGTATCGCGAGTCTCGGACCAACACCAACGACCCTTCGTCCTTCCTTGATCTTGACCGCCTGAGCAACGATCTTGCGTCTTCTGCCGGCTGACACGAGTAACGCCGTGCTCTGTAGACTCGGTGCCGGTAATGTCGGCACACCGAGACCCCCATACTGACCTTTTGTGATTTTAATGACCGCGGGAAGTCGATGCTTGGTCACGAATTCACGTAGATACGTGGCCTCGTCGGCCCAGCGTGCAGCTGCGACGACGATCTGACCGTCGGTCGCGGCCATTGCCACAATAATCCCTTGAACGCACAATCTCGCACGTACGCGGCAGACGGACGGTGGCCTGCCAGCTCGATGGCGATTGTGGGACAGAAAGATTACGGGGAAAATGAATATTTTTTAAAAATGGGGAATTGAAGTGGTGCGACCGATCTAATCACGATTTTTAATGACAGTTTGATCCACGCGAGACTACGCGCTTATTCAGCTTCGTCTTCATCGCCATTAGAGTGAATCTCTTCTCCATCTGTAACAGATAAGCGTGAAAGATTTGTTAGCTACGTTTTTTATTTATTTATTCATCAACATTGAGTATTCACATGAGAAAACACGCGGAAAAAAACAACGGAAATTACAGCACTGGATACAAAATAGGATGACATATTCAATTTGACAGTAGAACAGAGTAATGCAGATCCTTTCCTACAAAAATGATGAATTTTCCTGTACACACTGAGACTTTGACAGTGTACACTGGCTTATTTACAATTTGGCATGTGAATAAATCAGTGTTTCCAGTAAAAAATTCTACTGTAGAATTTAAATGAGATCACTGATTTTTTTCCTACACGTAAACTGCAAAGTTTACAATGTACACTATATTGAACATTGAGTGATTCATTAAATTTTACAGTGTGACGCTGTAAATTCACTCTTGCGACAATTCATGACATTATCCGTGCACACTGAGATTTTGATAGTGTACAATGGCTTAATTACAATTTGATATGTGAATAAATCAGTGCTTCCCGTAAAAAAATTCTACTGACACTGTATTTTGGATTATGCGTTCCAGTAAAAGAAACAGTACACCGAAAAAAAGGTTTAGTAATATCAACTACCCAGCTGCGATCACGGAAAATTCGATTGAATCGATCGTCCCATATTTGATTTGATTACCCCGTTGTTGAAATAATAAAACAAAAAATCAAACATTGAGTCATTTACTGGAAGTAATTAAAATTGTTTTAACTGTATGTTTCGTCTCATCAACAAAATCTAGTTTTAATTTGAGCTCAAGTCGACCAAA
This sequence comes from Alloplasta piceator, assembly GCA_946863875.1. Taxonomy (NCBI): domain Eukaryota; kingdom Metazoa; phylum Arthropoda; class Insecta; order Hymenoptera; family Ichneumonidae; genus Alloplasta; species Alloplasta piceator. The sequence goes on along the minus strand of OX333076.1, from coordinate 32,427,130 downwards.
CTGTTTGATAAATTTGACTAAATATTTCAATGCGGCCACAACACATTTAGTCGACAGTATGTATAGTAACTACCACGATCTCGGCACTTCGCCGGAGATTCGTTAGGTGGCGACGATCGGCGCGCGCCCTCGCGCTAGCGAGACAGCCACTGAGCACCGATAAGTACCAGTGTATTACCCGCGCTCTGTGGTCGTGCAGTTCCATAGACTAAGGACTACATATGTGAATGAGATCGCCACTGCACTTTGGTGGCGCTCGTGCTCTTTATGGGTGCAAGGATAAATAAGTTAAATTTTCACTTCTCTGTTTAACCTCACGATTAATTAGTCAAGTAACAGCCCTCGTAGCTTAAACAAATATTGCATATCATCAAATGTTTTGTTACTTCAATTGAAATGTTCTAGCTTTATATTGAATGCATTTTTTTCCGGTGAACCACATCTGATTTGCATAGAAAATATAAACTGTTTATTTGACTGAACTATTTGGTTATGCAATCGCATATTGAGTGCATCTTACCAAATATAGAATCAAAACAATGTAATTTTCAATTGAACGGATTCTCTACTCTGTTGGGTCAAGGATATATGTATTTACGGGAATGCAAATTTTGTTTCCACTTTGATACACGTTTTGAGTTAACTGAATTACATATTTCGTTCGCCACCCGTAACCACCGGGTTTAAGGTAACTCCTGAATTAGCGAAAAATAACGATTTTTCTTTGGCACGAGACTATGTCATTGAACATGGGTAAATACGTTTTCACAATTAATTTCAAACAAATTGATCACTGAATAACGGAGATATAACAATTTTAAATTCCTTCGTTTTACATACGAGAACATAGGGAAAACTGGTTATTCGCAAACTGATGAATTCTTTTGAGCATCTGTTTATAAAAGATTTCGTGCAAAAAAAGACAACAATTTATTAATTGATATATAAGGCACAACGTCGAAAAGAAAACGTAGATACACTATCGAATAAACCAGATATTGAAGTTTAAAATACGTAAAATGTAGGCTGATGATCAGTTTTTACTAGTCTGCCATTGAAACTCGGCAACAGGGCTTTCGCAGAAGGCACCGCACCTAACCTTCCTCTTTTCGGCGCTAATTTTGAAAAATCATAGAAGAGTAGTAAAAATACACAAATTTCGGTCCGTGCGCTTACAAAAATAGCTATTGCATGATAAAGTGGGGACCTCGGGTTGAATCGAGTTATGAAGTATATTGATAATTCGCATTTCAGTAGCTCTACTGTACAGTTACACATACACACATACACACACATGCATGGGTTCTTAAAAGGAGAATAACCCCCCCCCCTCCCCCGCCTCTCCGCTCCCGTGAGTACGAGAGAGATAGAGCTAAGACTTTTAATACCTTGTTCTCGAAGATGTCTCCATGGAATAAAAAAAGAATAGTGGAGCCACCTGTACATATTAATTACGCAGGTGATCTCACTCTTATATTTTTTCCATCCATTTCCGAGAAAATTGCGTAAAAAAAAATTTGAGGTTATGTTGACATTTAGACGCCCCTCGATCACTATATATGTATATAGAGATGGATGTAAGCAAGGGTCTCGACCTTCGTTCACAACGTAGGTCGTGCAATGCTAAGTGGCGTTACCAAGTGTGAATATTGGGACGCTGCCAAATCGTGTGCCTACTTTAAAGTCATTCGTTAAACGTGTTATTTTCCGCGATATCGACAGTTGGTACTAGCAATATCGGCAATATGTTTTTTAATTATTTCTATTTTATTCGACTAACTACACAATATTATGATATTTTTCTGGCGGCAATGATGCTTACTTGAACCTGTAAATACCAAATTTACATTTCTTTGAAATTCATCGAATTTTTTTTCACGGACCTTGATTTGACTCAACTGGACCGCAGGAGTTACCTTAATTAATTCAAGCCAAATTTTTTTCACTTTACCAAACCTTTTTCTCGGTGTAGGGTGGCTTGAGTCCAAAGAGGACAGTGTAGAAACTGCAATAATTCACTTTGAGCTCACTGCATTTTAAGCAGTGTATTTCAGTAAATATCGCTGTGTAATTACTCGAGTCCAATGCGAACTATTTAACCCCTGTATTTTTTAATATTTTTTTTTGCCGTGCATCGCAGTTTCAGTGTCGTGGGAACCGTCGTGATAAGACCGTGGCCCATTTGATATTGTATAATAATATAACTGGTATGTCGAGCTTGCTAATGTCCTTTAATCCGTCGATTACAGGATTGTGAACGGGACGGAAGGGGACAGAGGCTATCGCTGAAGGTCCAGGGAGTAGGTGTAACACGCGTTCGTGTAACGCGGAAGCAAGGAGCAGAGGAAAGATAGAGGAGAACGGGAGAGAGTTGGAGAGAGAACACTTTTTCTCTTCGATCGTCTCACGTCTCTGAATCTCTCTCGGAGGTGACCAGGAATATTCTCGCGCACCCCTTCAGAATCACGAGAGAGAGAGAGAGAGAGAGAGAGAGAGAGAGAGAGAGAGAGAGAGAGAGAGAGAGAGAGAGAGAGAGAGAGAGAGAGAGAGAGAGAGAGAGAGAGAGAGAGAGAGAGAGAGAGAGAGAGCGAGCGAGAGAGAGAGAGAGAGAGAGAGGAGTCTCGCGTTGTTAGCGGACAACCGGTATATAACGATTATGCGCTCGGATACCATATAACTAGACTCTTCTTGACTCTCGGTTTGGTACACGCCGCGAGAGATGCATCTCTTCTTAATCTGTCTCTCGTTGTCGTTCTTTTCTCGCCTCTGTTTTTATTCACCCTAGACTTTCCACGTTGGCTATCGCGTTCAGCGCTTTACTCTCTATCCGCGCACGAGAGCCGTCTCTCGGATAGGTTCGCTACGGACTGGTTCGAAAAAGACGCTTCATTTTATTTTGCTGCTCATCCATGATTCGAGCACGCTGATAAACGAATGATAAATTTTCGAGAAGAATTATGGCTGAGTGAAAAATAAGTAGAGAAGCTGCCACTGAAGGAATTTTGTTCGTGTAATGTTTTTTACAAATTTTCCTTTCAGCCAAAAGTTCTTATGGTGAGGAATAACGAAATAGGGTTCATTTGTGGCAAGGGAAATCTGCGGATTTGCCGAATCTATTAAGGCAGTGTTCTGGTCTAGAATTTTGAAAATATCAATTTTTTGCATATTCTCAGAGTTTAGATCTTCAAGAATATATCCTCGAAAGGAAAATCATGAATTCCAATAATTTATGGAGTTATAGCTATTTTAGTGACGCAGGTTGGAGCGAATCGGACTATAGACGTTTTTCTCAAAACTACTTTTCTCCAGTGATCGGCAGTATCGATTTTTTCGTCAACGATATTGATTATATTAATCATTTTTTCGAAAAATTAATAATTTGTCGAAAAATAGTACTAATTTTTTATAAAAATTCGTAATTAATGGAAAAATATTAGTAGTTTTTCAAAAAAATTAGTAATTAGTAAGACAATATTTCCAATTGTTTCACAAAAATTAGTAATGAGAGAAAAAATATGACCGAGTTTTTTTCCAAATATAGTAATTGGTGAGGACGATATGACTAATTAATAAAAAAAAAAAAAAACAGTAATTTTTAGAAAGTATTGTGTATATTTACGTACTTGTGTGTACGGATTGAGTCACGGTTATAAGCTCAAACAACTCTATTAAAAAAGTTGTTTTATTTTTTTGATAACTATATTTTTTGATTATTTCAAACATTAGTATTTATTGTATCGAATGTCATACGATATCACATGAGTTATTATTAATACGAATATTTAATCACTACTTATTAAAAAAAGTATCAGTATTTTTTTTTATTAATTACTTTTTCCAAAATTGATACAACATTGCTCCACAAATTATTGATTTTTTTCGTCATTTAGCAATATCTTTCTCGCTAATTACTCATTTTTTGGAAAAATTAGAAAGATTTCGTCGCTAATTTTTTATTTATTAGAAAAATTAGTATCATGTTCCCGCTGACTACAAATTTTTCAAAACAAATTAGGAATATTTTTTTTGCTAATTATTAATTTTTCAAAAAAAATGAATAATAAAAATAGTTAGATTTTTTTTGCCGATCACTGCTTTTCTCAACATGGCTGACATAATATCTCAGGTTCATCGACCCCACCATTTTTGTATTAAAATTATTTTTATTACTATTGTAAAAAAATTAAAAGCTATGAAAAAGGAGAGTCGAAAAACGCCTTTTTTTTAAATTTAGATATAGTTGCTGTTTTGCGATTTTTTTTTCTGTTTTCGCTGAAGTAGGGGCTTTAACGACATTCTTACTAATTAAGAATCTTTTTTTTAAATTCTGTATCGAATGACTAGGAGGGTTGCAATCGTAACAACAAGCCCTTTTTTGAGCCCCAATTTTACCAGCTTATGACATATAATTTTCATTTCTTTTTCTCGAAATTTTTCAGTTTATTGTCAAAATATTGATGTTGAGAAAAAAAGAATGGTAAAAATACATTTTTTTTTATCGAGCTCGACAAAACGCTTAAAATGTATGTCTCTAGAGCGCCTTAAGGATGCTTTTGCCCCTACAGTCCCAGCCAAAAATTTTATCCGATTGAAATTTCAGTGCGTCGTGATACAATAAAAATCTGAAAAAATTCAGCAACATTTCGCATGCCATAAACAACAATTGTCGATAATAATATTGTCCAAAAGTTATTAATAAATCGTTTAAACAAATAATTATTCAACAGTTTTTCCATAAATTTTTTTTTTTCTTAAACAAATCGAATGCGTTAATTTTTCTAAACGCATATGATTTTTTTTCAGAATTATCTCTCTATTTTCAAATATTGTAAAAAACATTCTGAAATACTCTCACCGATTCCCCGGATCATCTTCACTCCTGGGAGAATTTTTCTGAAGAGAGAAAGGATAGAAGCGATAAAACTTCGCCAGAAAGAAACTAGAAAGAAGACGAATTAACGTGTATAAATAATTTACATTTGCGTGTAAAAGTGGAAGGCCTAGGATATATAGTGGGGAATAAACATGATGGTCTGCGTCAGTCCGCACGCACGAGGGAATCCCCTACAGGGATAGAAAAAGAAGAGAGAGAGAGAGAGCGAGAGCGAGAGCGAGAGCGAGAGCGAGAGCGAGAGCGAGAGCGAGAGCGAGAGCGAGAGCGAGAGCGAGAGCGAGAGAGAGAGAGAGAGGGAGGGAGAGAGAGAGAGAGAGAGAGAGAGAGAGAGAGAGTTCGGGTACCAATTAGGGACCGGTTCTATGATTTTCAACACCGACTCAAGTAACTAGTCGTTCTCCCACCTTCCACCTTCACCACAAGTTCCTACGTACGACATATAATGAGAGAATACGGGTAATTCTGCCATCGTTTGGCTAATCCAGGCAAAAGTTACCATATTTCTGTCATTCTCAAACTCAAATCCTTGTATATGTAAAGTGAAAATCGCTGTTAACAATTTCATCCACAAAACTCGACAAAGTTTCGAATAGCGAATAATTCTATACTTTTATGATTAACAGGATGGACCATAAAATCATGATTAAGTTGGGTTATTTCTTTCTCGATAAATTCGTTAAAACTCTTTATTTATTGAGGGGTAAAAAGATCCTGTAACCGTGATAACCATAAATTACAAATGGTTTTTGTAATATCCTTTTTTTTTAGGTAATTAATATGAAGGAAACTGCAAGAAGTGAAAGTTAGATCAGGTTATATTTCCTCACAATAATATTGGAGAAAAGTTATGATTTCATAATATTTGAAGCATGATTCACCACGATTTTCCACTACAATTATTTATGAGATCTTCAATATTTAATTCCGGAAACATCGATTCAATTTTATCTAAATATAAGTCTGATAAAAATGATATTTACTTCCTGCTAATTGCAGAAACAATAAAATTTTACTATCATTCTGTGAAAGACGAAAGCTGATGGTTTTGCCGGGAAATGGATCTGTTCTACCATGGATGAGATAATTTTTTTTTTAATTCAAGCCACTGATAGATCCCAATAAATAATCCTCATAAATATCGACAGATAGGAAATTATATTCCCTACATAAAAGCCATTAGACTTTCGGGGCTAAAATCGCACTCATAACAAACTCTCAATGCATGCAGAGGAATATGGAAACAAAATGAAATTTTCAATTCGTATGGTCAGCGAAACAATGATGGAACTATCCATATGTATGGGACGTTTCACGGCAATTCGGACACCATTTCGCTTTCGCATCTCCAATTTTTTTTTTAATTTTGTTATGTTTTAGTATCGATGCGAAGTGGCCTCCATGATTTTTTTCAATTTTTTTCGTCCAACCATTTTCGAGATAACGATTTTTCAAAAATTACTTTACTTTTTTTAAATGTCCATCACTTTCCGCAAAATGGGCCAAATGGGATGTTTTTTCTTAAAATTTTTGTTTGTTCTCAAACCGTATTTCCATAAGATTTTCAAGTTTCAAATATAAATTGTCGATTTACAAAAAACACGTAATGATCGATTTTCTTAAATTTTTTGTATTAAAAACTGTCATTTATTCCACAACTTTCGAGCCCAAGTAGATAATGGGATAACGATAGGACCTATTTTTTTCTCGATTTTTCAATTTTCATATTTTAGTTATTCATGTTGGAAATAAATATAAATATTTTTTTCAGGCTCGACGGCAACGGTCATTATTATTTATCAAATAAAATAGATATATCTTAACTAAATGATTAAGATTTATCTATTTTAATGAACGATGACTGATAATTTTTATTTGAATATTCATGATCTGTTGAATCTCGAATTCATAAAATATTTAAACGAATGAGAAAATAAATGCTACTCGATAAAAAGAACTTTATCAAGCATAACAAGTACTTTATTTCACCCGCATCTTTTTCCTGAAATCAATCTGTGAACCACTTAATAATCACTATGTGTCAGATAATTATTAATAGTAGGCACCTGTGTATAGTATTTTTTTTCCGATATTTTTCAACACGGATAACTAGAATATGGAAATTGAGAAATCGAAAAAAAATTGATCCCATCGTTATTCCATTATCTAATTAGGCTTAAAAGTTGTGGAACGAATGACAGTTTTTTACAACAAAATTTTAAGAAAATCGATCAGTACGTGTTTCCTGTAAATCAACAATTTACTTAAAAAACTTGAAAATCTTATAAAAATACAGTTTGAACATTTTTTCGACATTTTTTATCAAAAGTACGTTGAGAAACAAAAATTTTCACAAAAAACGTCCCATTTGGCCCATTTTTCGCAAAGCTATGGACATTTTAAAAAAAAGTAACGTCATTTTTGAAACATCGATATCTTGAAAACGGTTCGACCAAAGAAATTGAAAAAAATCATGGTAGCCTCTTTGAACCAACATTGAAACATAAGCAAATTTCAAAAAAATCGGAGATGCAAAAGGTAAATGGTGTCCGATTCGGCGTGGAACGCCCCATCTATATCTAAATATTATACTATACAGCGACTATTACGACTATCATCGACGTAAAACTCGTCGACGAGAAACTTTGTGTACACCAAGAAACCTTGCTCAACACCTTTTTTTTTGCCAAGTACTTCCTGCACTTATGACGGAAGCTTCAATGGGCCATTTAGTGGCCATTTGAAGAGAGTGACGAGATATCGTTTGACGCGATATTTTCATGATTAAAAAATGAGCGAACGATTTAATTGCTATGATGGAGGTACGATGTAATTTTTCCTCGGGAGAGTAGAAAGCGAAATACGGTGAACCATCATTTGACCCCTTGGTCCAGCATTATTATAAGTGCCATTTGACCAAGGAGCAAAACGTGCAGCGACAGAAATCCGTGCGGAACTTTGGTTACGCGATGCCCCGCGAACACTTCGAGATAAGGTAACGAGGTAAGAAAAAGACGCGGCGAAAGAGAAAAAAAAACAAAATTGAGGATCGAAGAGGAGCACGTTGAGGAGAGAATGTTTCCTCGAGAGAGAAGAACCGAGAACGGACAGTCGTGACCAATAATCCAGGCTTTGCCGCGGGCATCGTGACGAAACCGCGCCTCTAGGAAGTCATTCGACACACTGACGATGATCTTTTTCACCCTCACTCTCATTTCATCGCGTTAATCTGAATCTTGTAACATCGTATACATTAAGGAGTAGGTAGGGTTGACTGGGTACGGTTGTGCCAGGATGCGGTTGTGACAGTCGCTGTATTAGCGAAACTATAAGGAATACCGGGGGGGGGGGGGTTGCAAGGGGAGAGAGGAGCGGCATGTCCGATTGAACATGTTTCACAATGTTGCGTTCGCCATCGCGCGACATTAACGCCAGCAGAGGCCTACATTGCTTTTCACCCGTCAAAAGTAAGTATTTTTATTGCACTCCGTGAGCAAAGTGCCACTTTGCGCACTCGTACAATAAAATTTCGTACGATACTAGTGCGAGAAACTTTTTCTCAACTCGTGTGGATTGCAACATTCGCCTTCGGCTCATGCTGCAAACTCACACTCGTCAGAAAAAGTTTCATCGCACTCGTATCGTAATGTACTATTATTGCACTCCGTGCGCAAAGTGCCACTTTGCGCACGCTGTGGCACTTTATTTTTCAATTCACGCTTTCTAAGAATTTTAAAATAAAAAATCGTTAAATATTCTTTTGGGTCTTCATTAAGGATTTGGTTAAACAGTTTATTTATAGTAAAGAAATAATGTTTAGTTGGCACTTTTATTAAAATATTCCTTAAGTGTTACAAAATTTGTTAGTCGTTCAGAAATATTCGTGTTCTCATGACAAAGTTTTATTCGTGTGAAAATAATAATTACACAATAATTTATTAACTGTTAAAAAATATTTATTTTGCCATATCCAACTTTGTATTTGTTGACAGTTAAAAAATCTTGGTACAAAGAAATAGATTGTTTTCTCAGTGCGCTCCAAGAATTGGAAAGCTAAAACTGATTTTTCTCGATCAAAATATTCTCGTTACCGATTCGTTTTATTAGTTATTCGTCCAACGTAGCCACCTTCTTAAGTATTAATAGTATTGCACAGAGTCAGAAACTGTTTTGTAATTTATGGCCTTTCTCCGTAACAGCGGAACGAAAGTGCAGGCATTAAACGCGCCTCGCGAGAGATAAAACAACGTGCTAGAAATATTTCTATACACTAAACGCCATTTTTCATTATCCCGATCATCTTTTAATCGTTATGATCGTGACTCTCTTGCGATCGTTGTGAACAGCTATATTGCAAAATTACGATACAAAAGCTTCATTAAACTCGTCTTAGGATCTGTGGATTAAACGTCATGCAAAGTAACTCGCTCCCTCTCACTTCGCGGTTGGTAGGGTAGACTGGATACGATTGTGACAATTTTCATTTGATCGCCCATAATTTTGTTAGTAAGCCAGTTACACCGAGAGAAAAAATTACTAGAACCAATGAAATAAAGTTTTAAAGGCAAAAAATCATTTTGTTCACTATTTGCCAAAACATATTAGATTGGTTCCCTTATATATTTACTTGGTTCATTTTTTTCAGTCAATTCCATAAATTTCTGTTTCAATAAACGATTTTACTTGAATCTAACAATATGTTATCAATTATATGTAATATGTTGCTCGAATCAAGAACAGATTTTATCATTGAAAACATGCACGTCTTTTAATACAGGAAGCACTGAGAAAAAAAATTTGTTGAACCAACAAATTAATTAGTCCAATCAACAGGAAAAATGATTGATTCAATTAAATGCGTGTTTATTAATTGTTGCTAAACATTTTATAAAAAATATATAGCCCTTGCGAAATAATTGAATATGCATAGTTTAGTGACCCCAAAAAGAGATGAATAGAAAAAAAAGACAAATCTGCGCCAATTCTCCGATCTAATTTCTCTGTCCCACCGAGATTCCAACCCTCGACCCTACCTACCATCATACCTATCCTACCTAACTAACTAACACGCTACCTTTTACGCTATCGACTACTACTATGCACTTGAAAAAAGGTACGAGTTATAAGATTCGAATATAAGAAAACATTTAAAAAACCAGTTTTTCAATTTTTAACAACTTATGTATACTATTAAAGTATACTATAGAAATGATAGTTCTTTGCTTGAAGGAAATACAAATTTCATCATTCCAAACAAATATTCTATTGGAATAAAATAATGTGTTCCATATTTTACTACAGCTTCTTTTAAAATAATCACAATCAAATTAATATCTAATAAATATTGAAAATACTATAGAAACATTTTTAGAAGTAAAATAATGATGAATTTATTGCAAAGGAATCATTTTGTTCGAAAAAAATAATTTCGTATTGAAGTCATTTTTTAGATCCAAATAATCTCATGTTCATGATGCCATAAATAATTTTCTTCGAAAAAAATAATTTAATAAAAAAATCGAATTTTCGATTTTTAAGGTCAAGAATCGATTGACCTAAAGATCGATTTTTTGAACAAAAGAATGGATCTTTTAAAGAATCGAGTGGGAATCGAACATCCCTACTATAAGCCCCATCAATTTGACCCGAAGCTGGATCAAAGAGTGTGTCCTGAATATCGTAGAAGTTCACCGAGAAAAAGGTTTGGTAAAGTGAACAAAAATTGGCTTGAATTAACTAAACCTGGCGATTACGGGTGGCGAACGAAATGTGTAATTCAGTTGACTCAAAACGTGTATGAAAATGGCAACAAAAATTACATTCCCATAAATACATATATCCTTGACCCAACAGAGTTAAGAATCCGTTCAATTGAAAAATGCATTGTTTTGATTCTGTATTTGATAAAATGCACTCAATATGCGATTGCATAACCAAATGGTTTAGTTGAATGAACAGTTTATATTTTCTATGCAATGTAGATGTTGTTAACCGGCAAAAAATGCATTCAATATAAAGCTAGACAATTTCAATTGAATTAACAAAACATTTGATGATATGCTATATTTTTTTAAGCTACGAGGGCTTTTACTCAACTAATTAATCGTGAGATTAAACAGTTAAGTGAAAACGTAACTTATTTATCCTTGCTCCCATAAAGTGCACGAGGGCCACCAAAGTGCAATGGTGATCTCATTCAAATACGTAGTCTTTAGTTCATAGAACTGCGCGACCACAGAGCGCGGGTAATGTTCCATCAATTTAAAGTTAATCGAGGACGCCGATGCTGGTAATACACTGGTACTTATCGGTGCTCGGTGGCTGTCTCGCTGGCGCGAGAGCGCGCGCCGGTCGTCGCCACCTTACGGATCTCGGGCGAAGTGCCGAGATCGTGGTAGTTACCCCCACGGAAATTTATATATTTTTAATATACGCAAAATATATGTGGATATATTTCGAATATATGTACATATATGAGAGGTGTGATTCACATAAATCTCTCATATATTCTACATATATTCTTAATATATGCTGATATATTTGCAACATATATGAGAGATAGGTGTGACTCACATGTATCTCCCATATATGCAGCATATATGGTAGCATAACTAACTCACATAATATTTATTTAATTATTTAAGTTTATTGTATTCACACTTTTCATTATTATTTACATTATAATGTTTATCCCGCGAGAACAAGCGATCGGGCGCCTGCCACATGTTCGTAACGTATAGGCAGCGTCGCGATAGTTTCCAGACTCGCCGCGAGATGTCGCAGAGCGGCATCCGCTGAACCCCCATACGGAGGATGCGACGAGTATGCTTATAAAGGCGGGCGTGAGAACGGAATATTAACAGAAGTCCGGCGTAAATGAAGCCATATAAGGAGTTCTTGCCGGCTTCTCATGAACTCGGACTTTTGTATTTGATTCTCCTAGAGAATTTCCGATTTTTCGGAAATTTCTAACACGGGTATCGCATATTCAACCCATATTTGGGATGTATGCAGCCTACTTCTCAACTATATTTGGAATACATGCAACATATATTTAATCTATATTTCAGATGTATGCACCATATATATAAAATATATATATTGTATGTATGTGTCGTACATTTTACATATATCTAAAATATATTTTAAATACACTTAAGATATACGTACATATGCGAAAACCGGCAAAATCTATCCAAATAAATATATTACACATCTATAAAAAATATATTTTAAATACATTCATTTATGTACGGTAATTATATTTTGAATATATTTCGTACGCAATTTTGCATATATTTTAAATATATAAATTTCCGTGTGGGTACTATACGTACTATCGACTAAATGTGTTGTGGTCGCATTGAAATATTTAGTCAAATTTATCAAACAATTTGATCGACTTGAAAGCATTTACTATTCTTTTTAACTGGATGAATAGCTCTAACAAAAACTAGATTTTGTTGATGAGACGAAAAATACAGTTAATAGTATCTTACGATACTAGTGCGATGAAACTTTTTCTGACGAGTGTGAGTTTGCAGCATGAGCCGAAGGTGAATGTTGCAATCACACGAGTTGAGAAAAAGTTTCTCGCACTAGTATCGTACGAAATTTTATTGTACGAGTGCGCAAAGTGGCACTTTGCGCACGGAGTGCAATAAAACAATTTTATTTACTTCCAGTAAATGACTGAATATTCGATTGAATGAGAAAACAAATTGTTGAATCAATCTCATTTGGAATCATTTTGATCCTATGTTGTAATTACGGTGAATGCAGTACACATTCGAAACAACGACACCAATTTTATTATTTCAACAACTGGTTAATCAAATCGAATATGTGACGATTGATTCAAACGAATTTTCCGCGATCACAGCTGGGTAGTTGATACTACTAAACCTTTTTTTCGGTATTCCACTTGAGATTCCGATCCATCATTAACCAATTAGTGTGTCACGTACCATATATCGCGAATGATATTTAAAAAAAAAAATGGCACGCAGTTTGGTCGTCCATTGGTAAAAAGTGCGAGAGTGACCGCGAGTATATAAGAAGAGAGAGGAAGAGCGAGGATTGACGCGGAAGAAGAAAGTCCTGAGAACGCGAGAATGTCTATAAACTCGCTTGCAATTCTTCGCTTCATCAACCAACCAACCATCTTTCCCTCCTTCGGTCTGCTTACCGCTTCTCGGTTTGTACAAAATTTTATTTTTTTCTTCCATTTCCCTCGAACGCTCCTCAGCTGATGGAGCTCGTCGTCCTCTCGCTCGCGCGTTTATCCTTTAATTCGTGGGCTCTCTGCCAACGCGCTCACTGCGCTCCTTCTCCCTCTCCTTCCCTCTCCCCCCCCCCCCTCCCCTCCTTCGGCCCTCTCTCAATAGCACATTATTTCGCGAGCGCGGAGCGCGCTCACAAACCGTAATAACTTCCTCATGAACGAGCAAGAACGCGCTCGCGACCATCAATCAACCACGTGAAACGTGACTCTCAACCGAGAGAGATCAAGAGCACTCTCGGGATGTTCTCTCGTACAGCAGCAGGTATCCATCAGGATGCGCCGTGGACTGATTCGAAAGAGGGACTATTTTTTTTTGTTTTTCGAAATAACATATTAAATACTTTGGGGGAGGTGAAAAAAGATGCCTGTTAAAAGCAGAGCTCTCAATATAAATATTTAGATAAGTCTCATCGCAAATTTCTATTTCCCATTTAAATAACGCGGGAAAAAAAAATTCAAACTTTGAAATTTTATATCTCTGCTTCGAGTCAATGTACCAGAATGAACGATACATAGACTCGTGGAGAATCGAACGCTCTACAAAAAAGATCTCTTATGATTTTTCAATAAACTCACTCCTTCGAAAGTTATTCATGGTTAAAGTTAAATTGAGAGTAAATTTCACTTTTTTTTTTAGTTTCCGGAAAAATGTTGTAACTTATTACTAAATATCGTAAAATCTTTCTTGAAACAAAAGTTTCAATTGTATTAATATAAATTACCTCATTTTTAAAGAAATCACCAACAGTTCGCCCATATTCACAGTCTAATATACATATGAGGCATTCCATGCGGTTTCGAACGGTCAAAAAGTTGTCTACTCTCGAAAAAATTGAAATTTTGTCAAATTATTTAATTATATATTGCTTTGTTTTATTATTATGATTTTTTTTATTTTTCCAATAAGCTCCAAAACATTAATATTATTATTTTAGATGTTATTTTTTTTTTAATTGAGAGAAACAGTTTGGGAGAGTATGATTTTCCATAATAATTGATTGTTCTAAAAAAAAGTACACACTTCAGAGTATTTTTTGAGATAAATCGAAACTGACGTACCGACCAAAAAAAATTATTATCGTATATTTTTGATGAAAATGGTTATTTTTTAAACTCGAAAAATTCAAAAAAAAAAAATCTCAAATCTTATGTAAAACTGCAACTTTTTCGTCTAAAACATTTTTCTGTTTAATCGTATGCTTACAAGATATAACGGTACTTGGAAAAATTGAAATTTTGAAAAATTAAACAAAATACGATCCAAAAATGTTGAAAAAATGTACACTACTCTTTTGCACATAATTATATAATTTGACGAAATTTCAATTTTTTTGAGAGTGGACAACTTTTTGACCGTCGAACCCGCATGGAATGTCTCATATATATATTTAACCGTGAATAACTTTTGAAGGAGTGAGTTTATCGAAAAATCATAAGAGACCTTTTTTGTAGAGCGTTCAATTCCCTTCAAGAATACGGCTCGAGACAGTACATTGACTTGGAGCCGAGGTATAAAATTTCAAAGTATGAAAAAAAAATTTCCTGCATTATTTAAATGGGAAATAGAAATTTGCGATGAGACGTATCTAAATATTTATATTGAGAGCTCTGCTTTCAACAGGCACTTTTTTTCACCTCCCCGAAAGTATTTAATATGTTATTTCGAAAAACAAGAAATAGTCGCTTTTTTTTTAAATCAGTCTAACGCACTGGCTTCAGCTTTTGATACTGGTTCTCGCGATGACTTTCGGCAAAGACGTCGAGTTTTAATGCAATCAAGAAACATCGTTTTTTTGTCGAATTGATCCATGCACATTTCTCTCTAATGTGTGAACCGACGTTGGATGGATTGGTCAAATCCATGGGAATTGCAAGATCCAAGTCAAAGTCAAATTAGACCCTGGGGAGAAAGGTGAGAAGTCCAGCAGAATCGAGAGACGAATACCTTTGCTCCAAGACATTTAATACCAAGGAAATTCCCAAGAAATATCACGAATTTCCCCGTCATCAACATCCGCCCCTCGGAACTCACGACAACTCGTTGTTTCCTCATTCTTTCACTCCGTCGCTGGAATCGCATTCCATGTTTTCTTTCATTGTGCGCTCAAAGTCGCGGCAGTGAAATGACGGCAAATGAGCACCACTTTTCCCGGACGAGTACAGATTAATATTAAATTGAATTATAATGACAGTGTTTACCGAGAGGGATAGCCCTCCCCGTATGTGCATCACTATGTGCACTCCCCGGATCTTCCACGGTGCACAATAAAACACGCGGAACCAGATTCCCCGGGTTTGTGACTCGCGATGGACAAATAAGGGCCAAGGGCTCACGCTAAGAGCTCGTTCGTGTGTCTCTCTCTCCCTCTTTGCATGTCTCTTGGTTTATCAATCATATACAATTACGTCTTGTGCGAAAGAGTCGTCACTCCGTTGTCATTCTGTGCAATGTGCATCGGAATTTCTTGAAACTGGACAAAAAAGAGGAAGGACTTTGTGTTCTTCTGAGAATTCATTTTTAATGCATTTGTCAAATTTTATGAATGAAAAATGTCATTTTTCCCCACTAAAATCCAGGCCGTCACTGGAAAGATTCCCCATTTTGCTTTAGATTTAGATTTAGATTAAGATTTACAATTAGACTAATGAACTAATGGAATTTCATTTGTTTTTATTTTTTGAGTGATGCAATTCCGAATTGCATTACTCGGCGCGAAGGACCTTTTTCAGAACTTATTCCAGGACATCGATCGTGACATCATTTTAATCATCAATCACTACACAATTTCAATGGTGTGGAAGTTTGCCCCGTTTGTGTACAACGGAAAGAGGTTATTCTTTTTAATTGATTCATTGTTCTTAAAATTTTTTTAAATATCATTTAAATTCATTTTGCGATCCTTATCAAGGACTTGGATCGCTAAATGCACAAGCAAAGTGTAAATCTCACTAAAAATGAGTTTGAAATTTTTTTATTTTTGTTGTACTGCAACGATGCAAATTTCAGCATCATCAATTTCATCCCTTCCCATACTCTTTTCGCATCCCTTGTGTCTCTGAACAAATAGGCAGTACATTTTCGTTGCTCAACTAAGGCGCGAATTTTGAGTTCTTAAGATCTATCTTAAGATCAATCTCGAGATCAAACTGAAGATCAAACTTTCCATTGCACTCAAGTTGGAACTTAAGATCGAACTTAAGTTTCAATTTAAGATGAATATTAAGTTTGAACTCAAGTTTTAACTTTCGTGCGGACTTCAGATCGATCTTAAGTTCAAACTTAAATTTGGTTTGGAGTTTGATCTTAAGATCCATCTTGAGCTTGAGCGTTCGATCAAACTTCTTTCATCGCCTCTCCTGACCGTTTTTTTTTAAATATTAATTGTCAAAATAATGAAATTCGATCGAACTTAAGTTTAGGCTCAAGATGGATCTTGAGTTCAAACTTCAACCCAAATTTAAGTTTGAACTTACGATCGATGTAAAGTTTGAAGTACGCACTAATCCTTGAACTTAAGTATGAACTTATAATGACACGTACATTTCAACTTACGATTCATCTTAAATTGGACATTAAATTCGATCTCATAAGTTCCAACTTGATTTCAATGGAAAGTTCAGAGTATGATCTCCAGATCGATCCTAAGAAAGATTTTAGGATCTTAAAATTCTGTTTGGGAACTTAAATTGAATCTTAATATGAATCTTAAATTTGAACTTGAGTTTGAGTTTGAACTCAAGATGGATCTTGAGTTCAAACTTCAGACCAAATTTAAGTTTGAACTTACGATCGATCTAAAGTTTGGAGTACGCACTAAACTTTGAACTTAAGTATGAACTTATAATGACACGTACGTTTCAACTTACGTTTCATCGTAAATTGGACATTAAGTTCGATCTTATAAGTTCCAACTTGATTTCAATGGAAAGTTCAAAGTTTGATCTCAAGACAGATCCTAAGAAAGATTTTAAGATCTTAAAATTCTGTTTGGGAACTTAAGTTGAGTCTTAAGATGAATCTCAAATTTGAACTTGAGTTTGAATTTGAACTTACGATCAATCTAAAGTTTGAAGTACGCACTAAACTTTGAACTTAAGTATGAACTTATAATGACACGTATGTTTCAACTTACGATTCATCTTACATTGGACATTAAGTTCGCTCTTATAAGTTCCAACTTGATTTCAATGGAAAGTTTGATCGCAAGATCGATCCTAAGATGGATCTTAAGATCTTAAAATTCGGTTTGGGAACTTGAGTTGAATCTTAAGAGGAATATTAAATTTGAACTTATAATAAAACTCAAGTTCAAACTTAAGATTCAACTTAAGTTCGATCTTGAGTTCCAACTTGATATCAATGGAAAGTTTGACCTTGAGTTCGATCTTAAGATCGATTCTAAGATAGATATGAGGAATTTAAAATTCGGGCCTAAGGCAGTCAAGTTACGGACTCACTAAAGGGACTACTACTTTTCACATGAACAAAATCTCAAAGTTCTCTGCCTACAATCAGATTCACGTAGTCATTCTCACACATACCTTAAGGGGCTTGAGTCAGCGTCAAAACTCCGAATTTTAAACATAAATATATATTAAGTTCGATCTTGAGTTCCAACTTGAGTTCACGAATGGTTATCATTTGACGTATCAAATCAGAAATTTGTTCACGCTAGTTGGAACCCTTAAGGTGCAGCGTTTCTCTCATAAATCAATTTTTAAGTTTCACTGCACTGTGCACGATCTTGACCAAACCGCTTGACGGATTTTATCCCAGGACGTTTCATTTTCTTCGTAACACTTTTCCGGACTGCTTGAGCGCGCCACATTTTTTTTAAGTCCTTGTTGTAGAGTTACAGGCTACTTTTTGAACTTTTGAAACAAATAAAGGTCAAAAATTCAAAAAATGGCCTGTGACTCCATATTAAGGACCTAAAAATGTGCCACATTTAAGCAGTCCGGAAAAGTGTTACGAAGAAAATGAGGGGTCATTGGATAAGATCCGTCAAGCAGTTTGGTCAGGATCATGCTCAGCGCAGTGAAACTCAAAAATTGATTTACGAGAGAACCGCTGCACCTTAAGGGTTCTCGTCAAAGATTACTTCACTTGACACGTCAAATGATGGACCATTGGTCAAGTTTATACGTATTCAACGAACATTCATATTTACGTTCAAACATCGGCGTTTTCACGCTGACTCGACCTCCTCAAGGACTGTTGGTAAGCTTTTCGTTACCGGCGATTTCGGTACAAATAATTGCAGAGACGATTTCGAAAATTTAGCACTGATTTCACTAGCATTAGGCGCTCCTTTATAGCTTAATTGATCGTGCGAAAAAAAAAAGTAATCGCTGTTTTTCATGGACTAATATCGTTTTTGTAGTGCGGAGCTCCTTGGTAATAGGCGCTTCTAAGTTGGCATAGAAGCGCACGTAGGTTAAATCACTCGCGCGTCATAATTATTAATTATATATGTCGAATCGGGGCCTCGTTAACACGGATAAAAGCCGTGGCGGCTAAAGGAGCGCGTACGGTGACCGAGAGAGAGAGAGAGAGAGAGAGAGAGAGGGGGGAAAAGAGAGAGGCTAGAAGAGCCTCTCGAGACCGCGCTCAAGAAGGACGTACGAGAGGAACGTCGGAGTTCACTCATTAATTAAAGTGCGCGTAATCCTCAGCGGGACGTGCCCGTAATATGCGTGTCCGCCTGCGCCTTTTCATCTATCTACCTGCATAATTTTTCCACATTAAAATCTGGAATCCGTAACTTTTGAATTCGAACTACTCGAATTTCAACCAACGTTTGGCTTTCGACGAGCACGAGAGTGAAATTAATTGAATTTCACATCTATAAAACGAAAGATTTCGTCCAGTCTGAAAGTTAACTTTAAGTTTGCGGAGAGAATTGCAAAAGTATCGGGAACATAATTTCACAACGTTTTCCACGTGTAAGACGAGAGTCGAGAGATTTTACCGTCGCTTGATTGCGCATTCGTTTTGTTGCACGATTTCTCGATATTATAAACATCTGGAGTTTTAATGTTGCTAAGCTGCAAGAAGCGCATGAAGTCGCTCTCGTTCGTGCAATTTTCATCCCTCGTGATATCGGTATACAGGCAAAGGCGGGTCAAAATGTCAACCTGGGGCAAAATGGTCACTCTCCAAAATTTAAAGAAAGTTTGAAATTCGAAAGTTCAGAAAATACGGGAAATTCGAAAACCCAACAAAATGTTATCAAGGTCAATATTTAGACATTATTTTCCTGGGCATTACCGTCTGTAGCCAAACTCTACATGCGACATTTTTATCAAACCCAAAAAACGACAGAGACTCTGCAGCGTGATTATCCATCCCAGTAGTAAATTTTGCTGAAGGCTGTAATATGTAGGAAAATAATGTGTAGGATAATAATTTGTAGAATAATAATGTGTAATATAGAATATTATTTCCTGGCACCTTTTCTTATGTACAATGATGCGTGTAGAAACTTTTGTGGGGAAAGTGTTGTGTATAATCATAATGTGTAGAATAGAATATTATTTCCTGCCACTTTTTCTTGTGTAGAATAATAATGTGTAGAATAGTATATTATCTCCTGCCACCTTTTTTATGTAGAATGATGTAGAAAGTGTAGATGTGTAGAAAGTGTTGTGTGTAGAATAATAACGTGTAGAATAGAATATTATTTCCTGCCATCTTTTCTTATGTAGAATGACGTATGTAGAAACTTTTTTGTAGAAAGTATTATGTGTAGAATAGAATATTATTTCCTGCCATCTTCTTATGTAGAATTATGTTTGTAGAAACTTTTGTTTAGAAAGTATTATATACAGAATTATATTGTGTAAAATAGGACATTATTTCCTGCCATCTTCTTATGTAGAATTATGTGTGTAGAAACTTTTGTTTAGAAAGTATTATATGTAGAATCATATTGTGTAGAATAGGAGATTATTTCCTGCCATTTTCTTATGTAGAATTATGCATGTAGAAACTTTTGTTTATAAAATATTATATGTAGAATCATATTGTGTAGAATTATATGTAGAATCATAATGTGTGGAATAGGACATTATTTTCTGCCACCTTCTTATGTAGAATTATGCGTGTAGAAACTTTTGCTTAGAAAGTATCATGTGTAGAACAATAATGTGTAGAAAAATGTGTATAATAGTGGCCTCCTGTATCATTCGAATCGCCTGTTAAAACTACGGCGAATCGACGCAAAGAAATCGTCTCGACGGCATTCTGGAATTAGGCGAGGCATAGAAACGAGCTTCTGTCGATAAAAGTGCGAAGGAACGAAACATCGAGTTCCGCGAGGGATTCCTTGCGCTCTGGATAAGCGCGTAAATCGAATTACGATAATGGCGGTAGTGAATGCTTGCGCTGTGGTGGATTGTACCACGCGCTCTCTACCGTGTAGAACACTGAAACGCTACGTGATTCTTGGCTGCCGCGAAAGAGCGATAAAGATAAAGCGCGAGAGTCCCTGTGTAGGATGAAAGTGAGCGAGAAAAACCGACGAAACGATCGCTCGTTCGGGTGTAGATCGCGGCGCGAGCGAGGAAAATCTGCAATCTATACATATATACATATATATATTAGGGTGATTCGTTTCAGGGCAAATTTTTTGTTTGACCCATCGTGCCCGAAAACCTTTAGTTGGTACCCAAAAACGAAGTTTCGTTAAAGGGGGGTGTTGTCAAAAAATATTTAGAGGTCGCGAATCAATATTGAAGGTTTCCCCTTTGATTAATATTGAAAAAAAAATGTCTCATTATTAGTGTCACCATTCCGTGAATTTTAATATCGCGTTATTTTCCAAGTGGGATCTCATAGGAAATATGATATTCTACAATAAAGTTCTGTGAGCCATGTCCGTAAATTCAACCGTTTCAGCGGTATCATTGTTTTAAGCGAATATTGTATGAAAATATCTATTCAAACGGCTGTAATGCCTGAGCTATTAGACATATCGAAAAAATTCAAATGAAAACTTTGTAGAGAAACTAATTTGCTACAAAAAAGTCTGAGAAGCCGAGCCCGTAAATTCAACAACTTCTCAGGTATAGATGTATGAAGTAAAATAAATAGATATTTTTTGTTTTATTCAATCAAACGAACTCCATTTTCTATGAGATAGCATGTACAAAATCATCAGAAAAACCATTCAACAAATGTTACAAAGAATTCCCTATGCAAATAATTCAATAAAACAAAAACAAAAAATCTATTCATTTTACTTCATCCACCTATAGATGAGAAAGAGTTGAGTTTACGGGCTCGGCCTATGAGACTTTCTTGTAGCAAATTACTTTCTCTACAAAGTTCTCATTTGAATTTTTTCGATATATCTAATAGCTCAGGCGTTAGAGCCGTTTGAATAGATATTTTCATACAATATTCACTTGAAATAATGATACCGCTGAAACAGTTGAATTTACGGACGTAACTCAATGAACTTTATTGTAGAGTATCATATTTCCTATGAGAACCCACTCGGAAAATATCGCGATATCAAAATTCGCGGAATGGTAACACTAATGATGAGAATTTTTTTCATTCAATGTTAATCAAATGAGAAAACTTCAATTTTGATTCGCGACCTCTAAATATTTTTCAACAACACCCCCCTTCCACGAAACTTCGTTTTTGGGCACCAACTAAAGGTTTTAGGGCACGATGGGTAAAAAAAATGTTGACCTGAAACGAATCACCCTAATATATATATATCTATGTATATCGAATAGAGAGCGCAAATCGAGCGCATTTCGCTTTCAAACTCTCGGCGCGTTTCATAACGCAAAATAAAGCCGCAGAAACAACGTTCCTGTATTCCCCGCTGAATGCGTTACGTGCCATGTTATTTTTCTTCGTTTTCCGCAGAGGTTCTGACAATCTGCGGTTTTTCCGTACACGAGGCAACGAAACCTCCGCGAGCGAAGGAGACGAAAGTAAGAAAAACAACAACACCGATGAAACAATCGATTATTAACGCCTTTGTATTGCACGGTTTGTGGACCTGGAATCGTGATATACTGAGTTTTTGTGGTCAAGCTTTTTTTTTTGAGAGCATACCGATATGAGACAATATACAAGATCCTGATGATTCCACGGGCTTGCATACGTCTCTACCGGTTAAGACTTTACTGATCGACATAACGGAATACAGTCTTTCTGATGCGATATTCTTCAGATATTCTGATCATAGACTCTGCGAATGCGGTTTCAAGATAAATGCAATTGAAGTTTAAAAATACAACGAGAGACTAGCTCTGTGACTATACTTTGACACTTCTGTGGCTTTCCGGCAGAAAGGTCAATTTTTTTCCAAAAATGAATTAACAACGAAAATCAGTAAATTATTAGATCTACTTTTATCTCAGGCTTGCGTAACCAGTTGAGTCCAAATATCCCGGCATAACGATTTAAGAGGAGGCTAAATACCGACATTAGCACCTTTTGGCGTACGACCCATGAAATTTTTTTTCAACTGTTTTTCACATGAAAAACTTGTGGAGGGGAGTATAAGTTTCAATTTCGTTTGTTAAAAATTTCGTACAATTTTTTTGCGCAAAAAACAACCATATTTATAAAATGAAGCGTTACTCCAAAACTACTGAGTTTTTGTGAAATCATTCAGAGGGTAAAAAGTTGCATACAATTGTTTTGGATTTAACAAAATTTGTACAGAATTTTTCTCAACATTTTTTTTTTGGGATTTTTCCCTGTCAACGAGATTTTTACAAATCTTCAACATGGAGTTTCTTACCTCATCTACACGGCTTTTTCTTCAAAAAAAGTCATTCACATGGCTTTTTTATCGGAAAACTCGTGCAGATGAGGTAAGAGACCCGATTGTTCCAGATAAAAAAAATTTGAAAAAAAATGTCGGAAAAAAATTCTGAAATAATTTCATTGAATCCAAAATAATTGTATGCAACTTTTTACCCTCTTCGTGATTTCACAAAAACCCAGTAGTTTTAGAGTTACGCTTCATTTTATGAACATGATCGTTTTTTACAAAAATTTGAATATTTTTGCAAAAAAAAATAGTACGAATTTTTTGAAAAAACAACATCGAAGCTTATACTCCCCTCCACAAGTTTTTCTCGCGAAAAACAGTTGTAAAAAAATTTTATGAGTCGTACGACAAAATTTCAACGCCAAAAAAGAACAAAAAAACGACCATGCTTCAAAGAACGGACCGAATTTAAAAAAAATCAAAAACATTTTTTGGCTAAAGCAAAATGAAGCTGAACATATCCTCTTGGAAACGCCGCTTGTTGAATTGAAATATGTTTATTTTTGAAAGAGCAGTGAAACTTTTTGTGCGGCGCGGAATCGGGCCAAGTGTTTCCAAACTTTTGGACGGCACTGTATGGATGATCAAGATTAACAGACTCGGCTATCGGATTTAGCGCATCAAAGTATATAAGAAACATACTCGATCTAGTTCAATAAAAAAAATTTCATACTCATACCTGCGATTTTTCGCAATTTTTAGCAATTTTTAGCGGTTTTTCGCAATTCACTCAAAATTTTGAGGGTGTATGAGCCAAACGGACTTTGGATTCAGATTCAGCGCATCAAAATACATATAGATAGGTGGGTCTGGCCAAAAGTACAGACCACTTTTTTTATTTTGTGTGCCGGTGTAATTGACAAAGTACGAGCATTCGCTGAATTCAATTTGGTCCGCGAACAAAGTGTCCGATTGTCACTCCATTCGACTCATCTCCGTATATCGAATGATCAGTGTATTTTATTAGCCGCGTAAAGGAAAGCGGATAGTGAGATATCGAAGAGAAATAAAAAAGGGAAAAGGTATGAGAAATATTGACGGAGAAAAAGAACGGGGCGAGAATGAGAGTCAACGAAGCGGAGAATAGAAGGAAGGAGATCCTCGTTAAATATACTCACTGTGATTTTACCTTCTCATCCCTTCCTTCCCTCTTCTCTTCCTCCACATATAAATATTAGACTGATTCAAAAAAAGCGACTATTTTTCGTTTTTCGAAGAAATGCATTAAATACTTTCGGGAAGGTCGAAAAAAAAAGATGCCTGTTAAAATTAGAGCTCTTAATAAAAATATTTAGAGGTCCCTCTTCGCATATTTTTATTTCCCATTTAAATAACACGTGAAAAGAAAATGTTGAACTTTGACATTTTATATCTCTGCTTCGAGTCAATGCACCAAAATAAACGACACATATTCTTGTAGAGAATTGAACGCTCTACAAAAAAGATCTCTTATAATTTTTCGATAAACTCACTCCTTCAAAAGTTATTCACGTTCTAATATATTTGTATATTACACTGTGAAAATGCGTGAACTTGTGTTGGTAATTTCTTTAAAAAATAAGAAATTTATGTTAATGCAATTTAAACTTTTGTTGCAGGAAAGATTTTACGATATTTAGTAATGAGTTTCAACATTTTGCCGGAAACTAAAACAAAAAGTGAAATTTACTCTATTTTTAATTTCAACGTTGAATAACTTTTGAAGGAGTGAGTTTATCGAAAAATCATAAGAGATCTTTTTCGTAGAGCGTTCAATTCCCTACAAGAATATATATCGTTCATTTTGGTGCATTGACTTCAAGCCAAGATATGAAATGTCAAGGTTTGAAACTTTTTTTTCCCGTGTTATTTAAGAGGAGGCTAAATACCATTTTTATTCAATCCCTACATTATCGACGTATCATCGTTGTCCAGTCTTTCTCCGACAACCGTGGATGAAAATTAATCACATTTTGACAATTAAGAGGGGGATAAATTAATTAACAATTAATTGTCAATTAAGAGGCTAAAATGAGTTACAGCTAATGCCAACGAACTCATTCGAGCTCCTTAAATATTATAGGTTACTCGTCAGAATCCATGGTGCTGCCCTCACTCGCACGTCTGTGAACTACATTTCGCCATTTCGTTTTTCAATAAAACTACAAATTATCGATATTTATCTCTTGATGCGCCATCCAAACTTACGGCGTGTCATTTTGATAAAATAATGTCGAAAACGTCTCGATATTTGTATCGTGGCGTTTTTCATGGAGCCTCACTCTTGGTTTTACCCGAAAAGCAGTAAAAGTTTAATAATTTAAGTTTTTCAATTACAGTTTCTTGGTGGTAAGTGAATCTGTAATTTTTTGTTTGTTTTTCGAAAAAATTTTAGTGGGGCTCCATTCCTGTCATTGTTCCGATGATGTTGTTAAAATTTTATTCAATTCCATCCATTTGTATAAGAGCAAGTTTGGATGGCCATTTCGAGGTGTTAGTGTCGGTATTTAACCTCCTCTTAAATGGGAAATAAAAATATGCGATGAGGGACCTCTAAATATTTTTATTAAGAGCTCTTATTTTAACAGGCATCTTTTTTCACCTTCCCGAAAGTATTTAATGCGTTTCTTCGAAAAATAAAAAATAGTCGCTTTTTTTGAATCAGTCTAATAAATATATATACATAGGTATTTATATACACGTATATATGTATTTATTTGCCGTCGGTTGCTCTCTTGCTCAGTCCAGCGTGCTCGCGCGACTGGGTTACCAGTGATAGCGTTAACTCATCGTCATCCTCCGCAGAATCTCATTTCTCGTTTGCCTTTGCTGATAGTTGCGCCGGCGCGCAATTCACCGCGCGCCGTCTCTCGGCGCTCTCGCGCACCACGTGCCTCGGTAATAAGTCAAAAAGCGCTCCACTATATGCAGAGCTTTATGCGGCGTATCTCATACGCTCGTTGATGCATTCACCGTCACGCTCTTTGCCTCGCTTGGAATATATGCGACCGAGAGCATGAGCAACGCGGCAAAGGCTTGCATTTGAGACGCGTGTACGCGCTAGTAAAGAATGTTAAGATTTTGTAGGTTATACTCCGGGTCGAATCGACTTATGTCAGCGATATTATTGGAAAGATTAATGATAAATTGGAAATTTAAATGGTAAATGCATTTGGCTCTATATTTTCGATTTATTTCGAGCTCTTGAGTCTGTTTAGTCGTAGGAATTGAACAAGGACATTTAAAAACGATAGTTTTTCACAGTATTTTATGAATTTTCTTTTTCAACATCGTCGGAAAAAAATTCATAGAATTGAGGAAGAGCATTTAGGTGAATTGTTTGACTGGCATATTAAGGATTTCCTGTACAGTCCCAGCCAAAAATTGTATCCGATTGAAATTTCCGTACTTCGTGATACAATAAAAATCTGAAACATTTAGCAACATTTGGCTTGCCATGAACAATAATTATTAATAATAATATTGCCCGAAAGTTATTTATAAATTTTTCAAACAAATAATTATTCAATAATTTTCCGGTAAGTTTTTTTCTTTTTAAACAAATCGAATGCGTTAATTTTTTTTGAACGCATATTAATTTTTTCAGACTTTTCTCTCAATTTTAAAATATTATAAAAAACATTTTGACATACAAACAAAAAATTGCCAATTTTGTATATGTTTCGCATGCAGGTTTATCATCAGCTTTGGAAAGTTTCAAAGACATTAGACCGAAAATACATACATACAGCCATTCTAAAAATTTCAAAACAGAAATTTCAAAATAGAGAATGTTCCAGAATGTTTTCCATAATATTTTAAAAGAGAAAATTCTGAAAAAATTAACGCGCTCGATTTGTTTAAGAAAAAAAAGAACTTACCGAAAAATTCTTGAATAATTATTTGTTTAAATAATTTATTAATAACTTATGGGCAATATTATTGTTGATAATTTTTGTTTATAGCAAGCCGAATATTGCTGAATTTTTTCAGATTTTAATTGTATCACGAAGCACGGAAATTTCAATCAAATACAATTTTTGGCTAGGACTGTATAGGCAATACATTCTTAAGGCGGTATTTTGATCTGGAAACTCCCATTTTGAGCATTTTTGGAGCTCGATAAAAAACAAACAATATTTTAACCATTGTTTTCTTTACGACATATTCATTAATATTTCGACAATAAACAAAAAAAATTTCAAGAAAATAAAAATAAAAATTAAATGAGTTATAACCCACACAGCACAAAAGTCAGAAATACTTCCTCGCGAACTCTTTTTTAAGACTACTTCTAGAGCAACACGTATGATATCTCGCAGACGTTAGTCCGAAGAAGTCTGAAATAAGACCTACTTAAGAAGAGTGTAAAAAGGTCAACATAACCTCAAAAATTTCTTGACGCATTTTTATCGGAGATGGCTTGATGAAATGAAAAAAGATAATGTGGGGTCGCCTGCGTAATTAATGTGTACAGGTCATGGCCCCACTTTATTCTTTTTTTATTCCATCAAGTCATCTCCGCGAAAAATGTGTTAAACGTTTTAGCTCTATCTCTCTCGCACTCACGAGAGCGGAAAGGCGGGGGAGGGGGTTGAACCTCCCCTTAAGAGATCTTTGGAATGAATATTAAAAAGTTATTAGAAATCGCATATTCAGATAGACTACGTGATAATATTTGTTCGGATACATATCGGAACCGTTTAAATTCTTGGATTTCACCACTGACATATCATATAAGTAAATAGAATTCATAAGTAGTCGGTAGCGTGATAGGTTCTCAAGTAGGATAGATAGGCAGGTCGCAGGTTCGAATCCCCGTGGAGGCAGATGAAATTGAAATGATGAAATCGAGTTTTTTTCTAATTTTTTTTAAATACAGTCGGTCCAGTAACTATGTAAATAAATAAAAATACGTATTAAAAAATTTTGCAAACGATAGAAATAAGAAAAAAATTAATTTTTGATAATTTTAAAGGAACCCTGAAAAAGTTATCTTGACGATGTCTTGTGAAGAAATCTCGAAATAGTAGTCTTTACGATATCTTTTTTGAGAAGTCTGAAGAAGTTATCTTCAAGACAACTTTTCACAGATATCAAAATCATCCCTCAAAGTGACGCATAAGACTACTTTCGGAACTCATTAAGATGTCTTTCGGAAAATGTATTCGGATGTCCAAATCTTACATAAGAAATCTACAGCGATTCTTTCAGACGTCATATTGCTGTGTGGGAAGCTGATAAAGTTGGCGCTAAATAAAAAGAGGGGTTTGTTGGCTGATACGATTGTAACCTTTCTACTTGTACGATACAAAATTGGAAAAAAGATTCTTAATTAGTAAGAATGTCGTTATTGTCCCTCAGAGAAGATGGAAAAAAAAAAATTCGCAAAGTGGCGGCTGTTTCAATAAAAAAGAGCGTTTTTCGACTTTTTTCACAGTTTTTAATTTTTTTGCAATCGTAAAAAAAATAATGTTGATACGAAAGTGGTAAGGGCGATAAAGTTAGACATTGGAGATTGGTAAAAAATTTGAAGTAACTCGGTTGAGTAGAACTTGAGATACCATACTGAAAAAAAATTCTGTTTGAAACTTCATAAAAAATATGAAGCTTTTATGCATATACAGTATATTAAATTTCATATACATGTCTGCAGTAATACTCTAATATAAATTTTCATTTTCAACGCTTGCTATTTTAATTTCAATATACAAATATTGGATTTAAGTGGAAATTGTTAATTTTCCAATCAATGTCTATTAATTTCACTTTCGTACACTTGTTATGGAAATTGAATATACAAAAAAATTTGAAATTTCAATAACAAGTTTATCAAATTGAAAAACATTTTTCACAGTGTATGTCAGCCATGATGAGAAAAGTAGTTTTCAGAAAAACGCGTTCAAAGTTTTTGCTCCAACGTGCACTGAGAAAACAATTTATTTGTAGTAAAGAAATATATCTATAGTTGGCACTTTTACTTAAATATTCCTCAACTGTTACAAAATTTGTTAGTCGTTAAGAAATATTTTTTTTTGTGTCAAAATGATGTATTAATTGCTTAAAAATATTTATTCAATTTATTAACTGTTAATAAGA
Organism: Alloplasta piceator; assembly: GCA_946863875.1. Classification (NCBI taxonomy): domain Eukaryota; kingdom Metazoa; phylum Arthropoda; class Insecta; order Hymenoptera; family Ichneumonidae; genus Alloplasta; species Alloplasta piceator. Next base: position 32,398,071 of record OX333076.1, on the reverse strand, counting down.
AATCAATTTCGCCATATTCAACTTTACATATGAGGCATTCCACGTCGAGTCAGCCACCCCATTTTTTGAAATCACCAAAAATCGCATACAAATTTTTAGAAAGTAGTTCCAACTATCAAGAAAATTTGTGATTTTTTTCAGATTTTCAAATTACATTTTTTGCTCAGAAAAAAATACAAAAAATTTGTTTGTCCCATTTTGTAACTCGAAAATTATTCATCGTACGAAAAAAAACGTAGAACATAAAATTTAGGATTTTCAACGTGCTTTTTACTGAATTTTTTTTACAAACTCCTCCGAAAGCTCTATATGCCATTTTCGGAGCAAATAATGTTTTGATCTTTTTTTTTCTCAGAATTGACATCTTCGATTCGTCTGTAGTTTTAACAGTTTTTTACTTGATATATTTACAGACTATAAAAAAATTGGCGTAGTGGAGAACCCATTATTTCAAATGCATTGTCATTGATACAATCGATCAATATAGAGTGATGTAACGAAATAGTGTGGATATTGATATTTTATCATTATTAATCGTAGATAGGGAAAAATAATAAAATAATCTCGTTTTGATACTACGGAGACGATTTCAGGAACAAAGCAGTATCATTGCATCATTCCCAAAAATCATGCCCAAATCGAACTAAAAAAGTACTCATTGTCCATAGAAACGTCGGTGTATCCAAAGAGGGTAAATTAATTCTTTTTTGCAATCGAGAGACGTGAGTAGCCTTTGACTCAAATTTGAATAGACTTTATCGTTGTACATGGGTCCATTGATAAAGTTTATTAAAATGTACAAAAAAGGTATTTAAAAAAATAAAAATGAAAAAAGTTTACAAAATTGAAAAAGTACAAAAAATAAACAAAAGTGCGGGCTCTAGAAAATATCTATGGATAGTCTTAACCCTGTTAATGCACAGGGAAATTTGTGTATTCATTTGGGATGAAAAACGCATGGGAAGAAATGGATTCTCCACTGAGCCAATTTTTTTCATAGTCTGTAAATATATCAAGTAAAAAACTGTTTGAACTACAGACAAATCAAAGATGTCGATTCTGAGAAAAAAAAATCAAAACATTATTTGCTCCGAAAATGGCATATAGAGTTTTTGGAGGAGTTCGTAAAAAATTTCAGTGAAAAGTACGTTGAAAATCCTAAACTCCATCTTGTACTTTTTTTTCGTACGATGAATAATTTTCGAGTTACGAAATGGAACAGGAAAATTTTTTGTATTTTTTTTCGGCTAAAATATGTAATATAAAAATCTGAAAAAAATCACGAATTTTCTGGACAGTTAGAACTACTTTATAAAAATTTGTATGCGATTTTTGCCGATTTCAAAAAATGGGGCGGTAGACTTGACGTGGAATGCCTCATTTGTTAACAGTTAACAAATCCTGGTACATTGTTTTCTCAGTGTGACGTCGTTATTGAGGCGTCACTAAAATAGTTATAACTCTGTAAATTACCGGAATCAATCAATTTCCTTTCGAATATATATTCTTAAGGGTCTAAACTTCAAAAATATGCACCAAAAAAATCACAAAATTCTGGACCAGAATAATACCGCCTTTGAATAAACTCTGGAGGAGTTTTCTTCAGTCCATCGTGATATCACGTTTCATAATACATTTGTCCGATGACTTCGTTCCCAAATCAAATTATATTCTCATCAGGAACGAGAAGTCACGACGGGTTTCCGGTAAAATCCTGTTGCGAGCGAGGGCGAGCTCTCCGATCACAAGGTTGATGTTGTATAAGCTCTCGTGGCCTGTGTGGAACAAGAAGTGTGCACGCGAGAAACGTAAGGACATGAGGGTCCAGCGGGACACGAAGGCAGGAGAGAATCCTGCGGGAGAGGGAGAGGAGGGGAAGGAGAGAGGAGAGAGGGAAGAGGGGAGGGGAAAGGAAGAGGAGAGTCGGAGAGCTCGTCGCGGCGGTTTGAATCTAAATATAACTACTCGACGGCGGCGGGAAGGCGCCCGACGTTGCATCCTGCACCTTCCTGCTCCTCGTCGACGAGATTGCGCACCTTTTCCTCCCCCGCCATCAGCTATTCGCGGGTGGGAACGGGGAGGAATGGGGCCGCCATCTATCGCTACTTATATTATCCCTCTCATCCTTCCTCGGCTTTTCCTTCCCCACTTGGTCTCTTGCCGGAGCCTCAGGAGGATCCCGCAGCTGAGGAAGAGGCACCGCGACGCGACGACGCCAGTTCAGACGCCGATATACACGCGAGCAAGATTTATACCTGCACATGGGTCATTCCATGTCAAATCGACCACTTTTGAACCCAAACTCTTTCGATCCCCCACGGAAATTTATATATTTTTAATATACGCAAAATATATGTGGATATATTTCGAATATATGTACATATATTTTTAATCCACACATATATGTTGCATATAGATTAGCATATATTTTTAATATATGCTGATATATTTGCAACTCATATATGCATATGAGAGATCGGTGTGACTCACATGTATCTCCCATATATTCTACATATATTCTTAATATATGCAACATATATGGTAGCATAACTAACTAACTAACATAATATTTATTTAATTATTTAAGTTTATTGTATTCACACTTTTCATTATGATTTACATTATAATGTTTATCCCGCGAGAACAAGCGATCGGGCGCCTGCCACATGTTCGTAACGTATAGGCAGCATTGCGATAGTTTCTAGACTCACCGCGAGATGTCGCAGTGCGGCAACCGCTGAACCCCCATACGGAGGACGCGACGAGTATGCTTATAAAGGCGGGCGCGAGAACGGAATATTAACAGAAGTCCGGCGTAAATGAAGCCATATAAGGAGTTCTTGCCGGCTTCTCATGAGCTTGTACTTTTGTATTTGATTCTCCTAGAGAATTTTCGATTTTCGGAAATTTCTACACGGGTATCGACTATTCAACCCATATTCGGGATGTATGCAGCCCATTTTTCAACTATATTTCGAATACATGCAACATATATTTAGTCTAAATTTCAGATGTATGCATCATATATTTAAAATATATATTGTATGTATGTGTCGTACATTTTACATAAATCTAAAATATATTTTGAATATATTTTATATATATCTAAAATATATTTTAAATACATTCATTTATATGCGGTAATTATATTTTGAATATATTTCGTACGCAATTTCGCATATTTTTTAAATATATAAGTTTCCGTGTGGGATTTGGCTGATATTTTTTTTCCTCTTCTACCCCATTAAAAACACTTTTCAGAAAATTTTTAAATTCGTTTACCCATGCCAAAAAGATTTTTTTTCAAATAGCTATAACTTCTTCAAAAATTGAGTACTTGAGACGTTTTTTTTCAAAATTTTCCTCTTTAGATGTACTTTCCGAAAAAAAATACACAAAATTTTCAACATATAATATCTATGAAATTTTTCACTTTTTCGAGAAAAATCATCTTCTCAAAGTTCGCCATTTTTAATATTTTTTTTTTTCATTTCAAAAACGTTTGATCAATTCCGGAAAAAAATCCGCACAACATGGAAAAGCCGACTTTTCCCCCAATTTTTTCCAACTTTTTTGAAAAAAATCAAATTTTTTTCGAGAATTACCAATTTCAATTTTTTTTCTTCTGCATACTTCAAAATCTGAGGTCCTTCGTAAATATTCAAAAATTTCCAGAGTGGTGTTTTGTGAAATAAGCCCAGCTAAAAAAATTCTTTTTTTCAATTGTTTAAAAAAATGGAAGGAAATGTCGGCCCACTCCATGTTGGGCGGCATTTTTTCCGGAATTGATTGCTTTTTTTTTATTGAAAAAAATGGCGAACTTCGAGAAAAAAATCATTTTTTTCGACAAAGGGAAAAATTTCTTAGATCTTAATATCTTAAATTTTTTTTGGATTTTTTATCGGAAAGTACATTTAAAGACAACAATTTTGAAAAAAGCGTCCCAATTAGTCAATTTTTGAAGAAGTTATAGCTATTTGAAAAAAGTCTTTTTTTTTAATAACAAAATTTGAAAATGACCTGAAAAATGTTTTTAATGGCGTAGAAAAGGGAACAAAAATAAAGTCAAATCGAAGGGGTCGGGTTTAAAAGTGGTCGATTTGACATGGAATTACCCACATATAAGTGCACCAAGTATGCTGTGCAGCAGCCACCTAACGCTGCACACGAGAAGACCCAACGATATTCCCTTATCCTTGACGCTCTTTGAAAATATAATATAGGGGAGGGTGGGGCACGACGGCCTCCCTCTAAAAAATGATAATTTTTTTTTAATGTTAAAAAATTATTCTCCATAAATCATAATTAATGGTATTATTTATTTGTTCGACATAAAAAAATATATAGATCGATAAAAAATTCGTTAAATAATAAATAATTTCTGTATTTTTCTACTATGATTTTTTTTAACCCACAATTTTTTTTTAATTCTTTAGATAATCGATAATTTTGTTTTCTTTTAAAATTTTTTAAATTTGATTAAAAATTAGTTTGTTTCAAATTTTTTATTATGTTTCTCTTAACCCCAAAAGTAATGCATGACCTAAAAATGGTCGAGTACATTAAATTCAGCAAAATTTAAATTTAAAAAAATGTCTGACCTAATTTTTTAGGGTGGTCCATTATGCCCCAGGTATCGCGGTTCGGCCTAAAAATGACCCAATACATCAAAATTATGGTAATTTGACAAGAAACTAAAATTTTTTCTTTCGACCAAATTTTTGGGATATTATTCTAGACAAAAATTATTCTACACCGGGTTATTCTACACGCATCATTCTACACAAGAAAAGGCGGCAAGGAATAATATTCGATTGTTCAAATTATTATTCTACACATTATTTCACTTCGCTTGTGTGTAGAAACCGGTGTAGAATAATTTGTGTAGAAACCTTTGTGTACAAAATGTCATGTGTAGAATAACAATGTGTAGAATATAGAGGCTTCCCCAAATTTGTGTACTTTATCTTAAACCTAAAGAACGTTTCTAAAAAAATATTCCTAAGTCAAATATGGCGATCAAATTTGGCTTCCTCATAAAGGAAGATATGTTAACTATTGAAAATAATTAGTAATCACTGTGCAAATTCGATCGATTTTCGTCAAATTTGATCGCGAACAAACCTTGATAGCTATACAAGTATTGTACAAAGTTTCTGTGAAATATATTGAAAATTGTGTAAGTTAGAGTGCTTGCGCTATTTTTCAAAAAATTCAAAATTTCATAAAATTTTAATCCCTCGATGGATTTTTTCCAAATTTAATAGCGAACAACCTTGATAGCTATACAAGTTCTGTACAAAGTTTCAGTGAACTATATTGAAAATTGTGCAAGTTAGAGCGCTTGCGCTATTTTTCAAAAAAATCAAAATTTCATAAAATTTTAATCCCTCGATAGATTTTTGCCAAATTTAATAGCGAACAACCTTCACAGCTATATTACCTCTGTGCAAAGTTTCAGTACAATATCTTAAAAATTGCGCAAGTTAGAGCGTTTAGGCGATTTTTCAACAAATTCAAAATTTCATAAAATTTTAATCCCTCGATGGATTTTCGCCAAATTCAATACCAAACAACCTTAATAGCTATACTAATTCTGTACAAAGTTTGAGTGCAATATCTTGAAAATTGCAGAGGCTAGAGCGTTTACGCCATTCTGGCAAAAAAGAAAAAAGTCGATAAAATCTGAACACCCGTTATAATTAAAAAAAAAAAAATTCATAACGAAGAGCAATTCGTGCTCGACAAGTGTGCCAAATTTTAGCTTGATATCTCGAAGCGTTTTCGAGTTATTAATCATTTACATCTGAAACTCAGGATGCATACATGCATAAACACACACACACACACACATACACACACACATCCATCCGGACATTTTTTCTAAATACGATTTCTCAATGTTTTAGGACATTTTGAACATATTGGCATAGAAATCGCGAAAAAAAAAATTTCGACGAAAACAAAGCTTTCTTTATGAGGAAGCAAAAAGAATTAAACCCTAATGAAAATAACCGATAATGACCCTTATGTTTTACTCGAAGGATGCGAACACCTTCTCGGTTTCCTCCTCAACGAACCCTTAGACCTTCCTCCCGCGAGTCTTCGACCGGTCAAAGGTTCCCTGCACTTTCGCTCTCCTCGCAATCTTTCGCTTTTTCGTGGGAAAACACCAGGAAGTCATTTGTTTACCGGGCGTAATGGAGGCCGAAGCCTGAAGACGCTTTCGTGGCCGGGAGTCCCTAAATCGCGTGTTTTACGTACGCCAGTGCAAAGTATCATAATTAAGTTGATCGCATCTATAATTGACGTCAATTTTGCGGGACAGCTTTATTTGCGTTACAATGTCGTCCCACTAACCCCACCGTTTACTTATCCGCAGATTTAATCCAATGGGAGAGACCGAAGAGGACGTCGAACGTTTAATTTCTGGTCTCTCGAACGAATGAGCATTTTGCACTGTGAATGGCGAATAAAACGATCGGGTAGAATCCTCATGATAATCCATTATGACGCCTCGGAGATACAGAAGAAAAAGGTAGAGAGAGAGAGAGAGAAGGAGAGCAAGGGAATTGATTATGATGCCGTACGACCCATCACCCGTTGATGCATCCATAATCGACTCTCCCTTATATTTCTCCCGCGTACCAAAGATAATCGAAGTATGTATACATGTGTAATCGTTTTCATCATCACTGACGAGTTGGCTCGTTTATAGGCAGGAAAAGTGAAAAAAAACCGCAAGCTGCGCGATTAAAACGCCTTCGTTGTTGATGTGGTACACATCAAAGACACAGACACACACAAACATTCCCATCGCAAAATGGGAAGGCATCACACATTGTCGATGACCCCCATTGCCAGAAGATCATGTCAGAATAGCACTTACACGATGGATACGCCCTTTTGATCATCGTTATAAGGTACATGTGTTAGGTTTGGTTACCATAAAGTGCGTTAACATGAGCAAACCCAACGGGTATCGGAGAAACAGAGAAGAAGAAGATGAAGAAGACGAAGAAAGAGAAGCTGGGAAAAATGGAAAAGGACTTGGTGCGTGTTCAAGGACTGCATTTGCTGGCTTTGCACATGGCGAACGAGTTCGTTCTCCTGGATCCGTAACACGAGTAAGAAGCCCAAGTTTCACATGTGTACAGAGCTTGAGAGAAGAGATACACTCCGCAGGGACCTTCTCGCAGTTATTGAGCCGCTACCGTATCTCTCTGCCTCGTCTCTTTGCTGTTGTACTCATATTATGTACTGTGTATCAGCTTGAACCGAGAAACCAGAGAAAAAGAAGGAGAGAGCAAGAGAGAAAGAGCCGGGCATTATTCTTGTTGTATATATACCGATGTTTTCCGAGTTACGCACGGAAACGATTTGTGAGTTGAATCATTAAGTCGCATCGATCGGTAAGAAAATCTCGGACTCGTTCAAGTTATGCTACCACAGATTGCGTGTCGTTGATATTAAACTGTGGCGTTGGTACGCCTCAACGTCCTATTATTCATTAAATGCATCATTAATTGTTGCTGCTACGTCGTCGATGTACCGAGAGCGGAACAAAAAGAAAACCAATCCGATAAATCATTCGTCGAGCAACGAATCGTATTTCAAGATGTTGCACGGATAGACATTGTTGATACATTGTTGCGAGGCTGCTTTTATCCTTCGTGAGAATGTGTCCCCCCACGGAAATTTATATATTTTTAATATACGCAAAATATATGTGGACATATTTCGAATATATGTACACATATGAGAGATAGGTGTGATTCACATATATCTCTTATATATTCTACATATATTCTTAATATATGCTGATATATTTGCAACGTATATGAGAGATAGGTGTGACTCACATGTATCTCCCATATATTCTACATATATTCTTAATATATGCTACCATATATGCAACATATATGGTAGCATAACTAACTAACATAATATTTATTTAATTATTTAAGTTTATTGTATTCACACTTTTCATTATTATTTACATTATAATGTTTATCCCGCGAGAACAAGCGATCGGGCGCCTGCCGCATGTTCGTAACGTAAAGGCAGCGTCGCGATAGTTTCCAGACTCGCCGCGAGATGTCGCAGAGCGGCAACCGCTGAACCCCCATACGGAGGATGCGACGAGTATGCTTATAAAGGCGGGCGTGAGAACGGAATATTAACAGAAGTACGGCGTAAATGAAGCCATATAAGGAGTTCTTGCCGGCTTCTCATGAACTCGTACTTTTGTATTTGATTCTCCTAGAGAATTTCCGATTTTTCGGAAATTTCTAACACGGGTATCGCATATTCAACCCATATTTGGGATGTATGCAGCCCACTTTTCAACTATATTTGGAATACATGCAACATATATTTAATCTATATTTCAGATGTATGCACCATATATATAAAATATATATATTGTATGTATGTGTCGTACATTTTACATATATCTAAAATATATTTTAAATACACTTAAGATATACGTACATATGCGAAAAGCGGCAAAATCTATCCAAATAAATATATTACACATCTATAAAAAATATATTTTAAATACATTCATTTATGTACGGTAATTATATTTTGAATATATTTCGTACGCAATTTTGCATATATTTTAAATATATAAATTTCCGTGTGGGTCGGTAATTGATGACCCGCAAAATTTATCGGCGGATTGATGTACGAATAAAAACGGGTGGCATATTCAAGAATTTTTGTAGGGGAGCGTGGGGCTAGTTGTAACAGGGGTAAGTTGTAACACTCAATTTTGACCGGGAATTAAAAACATTGTGATTGATTTTTTTTGCTCAATGTGCTTCTTAATAACTCGCAGCATAACGTAAACACCGCTAATACCCCGCGAGACATAAAAATAAGAGGATATGCACACGAGCTCCATTTCGGCCAGGTTTCGTAAAAAAAAATACTTACAAAAATGTTGATTTCGACTATTAAAATTAAATTTATTGTTTATTGTTTTTGCCTTGTTACATCATAAATTTAACTGGCTTTCATTTGCATTTTTTTTTAAATTATTCTAAAGTTTGTAGTTTTTGAGATATTTCATTGAGTAGACATAATGAGCCCATGGGGCAAGTTCTAACATGTTAGAACTTGCCCCATACGCGTGTATTTTTTTTTCTGCTCCCTACATGTATTTGTACAAATAATATTATTACAACTTGTGGTATATCGATTACATAGCATTACAAATTATTTGCGGCTTTTTGTGCTTCTTTTACTCTTCTTTACTCTAATATTGCCCAAAAAAATATGCTAAGTTATTGTATTTTTTTTAGCATGAGAGACTACCAAAGATTATAGTCATCACAAGAATGAACCACGATGAATAACACAAGAATGTGAGCCAATAAAAACGTGTTCTTTCTTATAAATGTTGCCAGTCTTTTCATTGTTACAATTTGCCCCGAGCCTGTTACAACTAGCCCCAGACATCGGGTTAGTTGTAACAGCTCCCATTTTTTCAAAAAACGTCTGGTGTAAAAGATGGATAAAGATTTAAAATTATGTTTCAATTGGAATTAGTGCTCAGATATATACTTTCAAACCCTCTCACTCACAATCTTAAAAGCATACGTATTTTAGGTGTTACAGGCCTTTTTCCAAAAACTGTTACAACTAGCCCCACCCTCCCCTACTTGAGCCTAGAACTCTAAATTTCTTTCAATACTTTACTGGGGTGAATATTGACCTTTTAAACAGCGTTCTATTTTAAAAAGCAAGTTTTTCAAATTGTTCTTCATATTTGGGAGAGATATTCTTTGAAGAAGTTATAAAATTGTAGAGATTTATCGATAGGGTTGCATTTTGGTAGGATGAATTAAAAAAGTTCCTTTCTATTCATTAAAGCAGAATAGTCATTACCAAAGCGTAAAAACTTGTGGACCGTACCTGATCCCTTAGCACATTATAGAAAAGATATTCTACCCATATGCACATCCAAAAACATACCTTCCGAAAACAAACCTCCGAGATGAACTCTATCAAATAACAAGCTTAGGATCTAGAATTTATTTAAAGCAAATCTGGGCAAAGTACCGGAAAGTACTTTAAGTACAAAGTACCATGAGTACCTGAAGTATCGAGTACCGGCAGTACTTGAAGTACTACGTACTTATTACTTGACCTACTTAAGATTTAAAGTATTCGAAGTACAAGTACTTACAAGATCGAGTACCAAGTATCAAGTACTTTTCAAGTCTTCAGGTATAATATAAGTTTTCTTTTAACAAGTTCCCATGAACTACCTTTAATTTATGGGATCTTGTTCAAAGCCACTTTAAATAAACTCTAGATCTTGAGCGTGTTATTCGATAGATTTGTTCTCAGAGGCTTGTTTCTGATAGAGATGTTTTCGATATTTAGCAGTGACGTCATTTGAGGTAGCAATAAAAACAGAGATTTATCGTTGGAGTTATTCAACGGTTGACTTACAATCGGTAGAGATGGTAATAATCCAATTGGAGATCTAACCACCACGTTAGAAACCTTCGATCCTAAGCTTATTATTCGATAGAGTTATGCACAGATTTTCTGGGAGAGAAATTTTTTATATTGGTGAAATTATTATGAGGAGTAGTTATAAAAAGATTTATTAACGGTGCAAAGTAGCAACCGGTAGAGATGTCAACATACCAATTGGGGGTCTAGCCACGTTCCTATAACCGACGATGATGAATATTGGCTATGAGGATTTTATGTGTCCCCCTGTTGAGATACAAGCTTCGATGATTGACGAACCGTTCGTCAATCATCGAAGGTTCCGCGTTCCAATGTCGCATGTGCCAAAGTCCTTTTATCCGTATACTTTCCGTATTCACGTATGTCCAAGTGTCGAACCATAATCAACCGGGTATTTGCTGTGTACGTTTGCGCTCGAGTAAAGGGGTCGCGCGGGGCTACCTTCTGGCTGATCGCATACCAACTACTCTCGAGTAGTCAGATCAGAGAGAGAGTCGTTTGTTAACCAGCTGCGGGACACCGGTAGTCCGTAGTAGCAGTTAGGTAGTATAGTATTTTATACTATTTACATAGTATGCCAAGATCGGTGAATGCATACCACCGGTCCTCTCTGTCTTTCTCCAACAGTATGTTGAATAAACTACAAACACGGGATCGGCGCTGTATACGTGTAATCTCGTACTTTGCTCTTAGCTCTCTTGCGGTTTGTGTCCATTGCCATGCCGTGGAACAGTGGTGGGCGAGAAGCCTCGCTTCAACCACGCAAAAGAGCGTTTGCCGCGCGCGCGCGATCTATAGCGACTGCGCGCAATCTATAGCGACTGCCCGTGATCTATAGCGGCTGCGCGCGGTGCAAGGCCCTTCCCCTTCCCCCTCTCTTTCGCCCGTTATTCCTTATTTGCCGGATCTCCGCCTGCATACGCTCGGAATAAGACGTAGAATGCCGGACTACCAGAAATGCTGATCACGCTTGTCAGTGACTCCTTTTATTCACCGATTCTCCTATTGCAGTGTCCCCCACCACTTCCGCGTACAAAAGACACGCTGAGCTCGCGCGCAAATGCGGTGTCCCGTAACAACGAATCTCGCAAGGAGTCGACCCGTTTGGACATTGAATCATCGACGATGAAACATTCCAATGACACAATTACAAGTAGCTACCACGAAAGCAATGTTGAGGAAGTTTTCGTTCCATGAAAATTGGCTATGTGGAATAAATTATACGGTATATTTTGCCAAGTTGGATCCATCAGGCGATAATTATTACTTAATAAGAATATTTAGCATAAATAAATGATACTTGGAATAAACAAAGTCGGACTGAGCCTGTCCTGAATTAAGAGCCCTCCCGCATGTTGATTGCGATCCAGTTGAATCAAGATCTCTGTCCCGGGTAAGAATTTACAGATATTAAAATGTTGTCCACAACCTTTGTCCATAATTGTTAGTGGGTGCAATGAACGCTTTGTATTATCAAAGCAATGGCTTCGTGCCGAAATATCAAACAAGAAGAATGACTGCCACCGATGCTGGACTTGGTTGGATTTCATCTCGGTCGTTTTAATTGGTTCAAGAGACGGATAGATCGAGAAAGCGACCATAGATTAAACATACATGCACGTAAATACGTAATTACACCAATAGACAGTTACAAGAGAGAGGGAAAGATTATTATTATACGCCACAGGAGAATTTCATCCCTGAACTTGAACCTGAACCCGACATTGAACTTGCGGAAGATCCGAGGCCCATGAAGGGGAAAATGCCCCTGCGCCCGTGGAAGAATATATCTCGCGTGTGTGTCTCCTTGTGTGTGTGTGTGTGTGTGTGTGTGTGTGTGTGTGTGTTTGCCTGCCGCCCGTAAGAGCACGAGAAACTGTTCACGAAGAGCTGGCTGCATAGTCCAAAGAGAATAAGGACCTCGTGCGAGAGGAGCTCGGGCCCTTTGACCCCGGTATAACGTCGTTGGGACCCTACATAGGTAGATGTAATGCTGTGACCGAGGGGGTCCATACCGGGTTGGATTAATCGTTGTATAAGGTCTTCTTGGGATATAACGGCACGTCATAATGAGACACGAGCGAGTGGCGTGGCGGTCCCGCGGCGAGAGCCTTCATATGGGGTATTCCACGGGTACCGGGACAGGTTTCGGCCGTGGGTCTCAAAATTTTTCGTCCATCAGTATATCGTCTTCTAACATCATATATATAAAAACATTTCCATGTAGTTATGGACCCCAATCGAGACTGGGTTTTTGTTGAGTTCTGATCGAAAACAAAAAAAAATAAAATATTCTACGTACCCTCAATTGTGGGTCTCTTGAGTATCAATACAGCAAAATTAAAATCTGATCAGTGCTTATTAAGTGGAAACAAGCTTTCTTTTCAATAAAACAAATGGAAAATTAATCCGACTTGTGACAAAAAATTTACGACCCGCGGCAAAAATCTGTCTCGCTACGCATGGAATACCCCATATACACTCATACACTTATACACTTATCATTCTCTAGACGCTTTTACATATACCTATCTATACCCTAAGAAAAGGCAAGTACACACCTAATCTCCCTTTATGTATATTGAGGTACATGGCTGGTGTTTGGGTAAGTGTAAGTGTGTTTGTGTAAGTGTGCACAGTAAGGTACGTAATGGTAACATACAGGTCCACGTGCGAGCACGTACTCCGAGTTACCGACCCAGCATGCCCTGAATCATTCAACGCCAGTTCGCGTCGCTCGAGCTTTGCACTTCCGTAAGTAATACATACCGAATACACATGACCATTATCACAGTGATAAATATATATATATATATATATATATATGTGAGATACTGTACAGAAGCGCATAAGCAACGGTCCCCGGCAACTTACGCTGTTATACGCTGAATAATAAATAATGAATAATAAAGTTACGTCGCCCTATCAAGACAAATATGTATGTGCTCTGTAATCTACCGTATACCATGTATATATATGTATATAAACTTTCAATGCATGAATCGTAATACTATAAACGCATTAACATTTAGAACGGGATTTAGCCGGAGCTCTGTCAGCAACACTATATTTAGCTAGTTATAGGTATATATAAGCTGCAGTAAGGGGACGAATAAGGTTTTAGCCCGGACGGTAAAGATTGTGCGGCGTATATTAAAATGTCATTTAATAAATGGGACAGACGGTAAATTCGATTTTCTCCGTTTGGTCGAAACAGGTGACCAAAAGGATCTCAGAGTTGTTTTAACTGTGGGGCAGAAAAAATTATAGCGCGAGTCAACGCGATTTCAGGGTAGATGAAGAGAAGGGTCTTAGGCCCGAATTTTAAGATCTTGAGATCGATCTTAAGATCAAACTTAAGATCAAACTTTCCATCGAACTGACGTTGGAACTTAAGATCGAACTTAAGTTGAATCTCAAGATGAATCTAAAGTTTGAAATTGAATGTCATTATAAGTGTTTATACTTGAATTCAAACTTTAGTGCGAACTTCGGATCGAGCATAAGTTCAAACTTAATTTCGGTTTGAAGTTTGATCTCAAGATTCATCTTGAACTTGAATTTAAGTTTGATCGAACTCAATTATTTTGACCAGAAATGTTAAAAACACGCTCGAGGGAGGCGATGAAAGAATTTCGATTGAACTTAAGTTCAAGCTGAAGATGGATCTTAAGTTTGAACTTAAGTGTCATTATAAGTTCATACTTAAGTTCAAATTTTAGTGCGAACGTCAGATCGATCGAACTTAATTATTTTGACAACGCATTTCAAAAAACACGGTCGAGGGAGGCGATGGAAGAAGTTCGATCGAACTTGAGTTCAAGCTCAAGATGAATCTTAAGATCAGACTTCAAACCAAATTTAAGTTTGAACTTAAGATCGATCTGAAGTTCACACTAGAGTTTGAACTTAAGTATGAACTTCTAATGACACTTAAGTTCAAACTCAAGATTCATCTTAAGGTCGATCTTAAGTTCGAACTTGAGTTCAATGAAAAGTTTGATCTGAAGTTCAATGGAAGGTTTGATCTTAAGGTAGACCTTAAGATCTTAAAATTAGGATCTCAGTTTGACAGAAGTGGCAATCGCATTTTGTGAAAAACAAACCGCAGCATGCTTTGGTTGAAAAATTCAATGAAAATAAGAAAATGCTCGTCTAAGGCCCGAATTTGAAGTTTCTAAGATCTATCTTAGGTTCGATCTTAAGATCGAACTCAAGATCAAACTTTCCATTGAACTCGAGTTGGAACTTAAGATCGAACTTAAGTTGAATCTTAAAATGAATCTTAAGTTTGAACTTGAGTTTTATTACAAGTTCATACTTAAGTTCAAACTTTAGTGCGAACTTGAGATCGATCTTAAGTTCAAACTTAACTCAATTTAACCCTATTTAATTTAATTTTAAACTTAAGATCGATCTCAAGTTTGCGCGAAAGTTTGAACTTAAGTATGAACTTATAATGAAACTCAAGTTCAAACTTAAGATTCACCTTAATTTCGATCTTAAGTTCCAACTTGTGTTTAATGGAAAGTTTGATCTTGAGTTTGATCTCAAGATCGATCTTAAGATAGATCTTAGGAACTTAAAATTCGGGCCTAAGAAGCACAAAGTTGACCAGACGTTACCCAATGATTGGATCGCTATGGGATGCAAATTCAGAAAAATCAGCGAAACTTTTTCAAAATTGAAATCCAAATAGATGGAAATGTCCTATTTTCCAGACGAATGGATGCACAGAAATAAGGGTAATTATGCATGGATAACAGTTGTAAATTACTGGAGTCAATGACGAAGTACTGAATTTTCCAGTAATGTGGAAGAGATAGGGGCAAAAACTAAAGATTGCTCTTGGGACTCTTAATTCGTATTGCAGCTGGACTCTACAATTAGATTTTGGGTAATCAATAATATCCTACGAACGACCATTACTGAACTGCTACATTGTGTTGGTTATCCAACCATGGATTAGTTTCCATTTGGAATTCATGGGTAATAATTTTTCGGGGCAGATCCACCTAAAAAATCTCTGGATTTGCAACGCGGATTGCCATGTACTACTGAATTATCCATGAACCATCACCAGAGTTTTGTTCCATGTGTTATAAATCATCAGAACGTTGATCCATTCCTAACCATAGTTACCTACAATACATGGGAACTTGTTAAAAGTCACTTTAAATAGATCCCAGTACGGTTTAACAGCGTGTTATACGTCGTCACGGAAGAACCGGGGACTCACTGCGGCGGAACGACCAGCTGAGACGGATTGACGTTTTTCCCGAGAAATATGTCGCGAAGCAACGGTAATTGAGACTCGTGAACCCTCCCGACGGTTAATCTCAGCATAGACCTCCATTCCCTCTCTATTCCCTCTCTATTCCCTCTTGCCCTGTGCACAGAGCGGTGTAACATAGTTACTAATAATCCACGTACACACCGAAGAAAGAGGAATGGGAGGCATTTGTTTTTTCTTCACCTCGTCAAGAAATTCCACAATCATTTCAGATTCCTCGGCGATACGCGTGCGTTACGCACAACTCACCAAGGCTCTTGAATACATTATCTATTACATTACATACTGACAAAGTAATTTCTACCGTACTTGGAGGCAATGCATATATATATACGTGCATCAAGGATTCCATCTATCTCTCCCTTTTCTCTTTCTGTTTCATCGGTACGTGATCCTACTTGGCATGTATAGACAGTAAAGCGGGAGGAGGACGATGAGGAAAAGAAGAGGAAGAGGAGGACGAAGAAGAAGAAGAAGAACTCTTGAGGTCATGTTCACACGAATGTCTAACCCTCTCTCTTCATTCTTCGGGATACCCGGACGCACATGAGCGGACTTATTAATTCACTAATTCTAATTAATATTAATGTACGTTTCATACAATCTTCCGCACCTTCCTCATTGTCCCTCTCTTCTCTCTATTTCTTGAGCATCGAACTTTCACGCGCACTTGCACCGTTTCGATTTTCATTTTTGCTTGAAACTTTAAATACTGTAGTCTAGGAGGGTTGAACTTTGCGATTGCGTCAGGGATGGAGGATTTTTAAATTAATTTTTGTCAAGAGCGACAATATGAAATTGAAAAATTGTGGCGTCTTTATCTGGGAATCGAGTGGGTCGAATCCAACTATTTGATTCTTACTTCGAACCACGAGAAAGGTATCAGAATATATTTGAGGTTACATCGAAACCTTAACTCTCACCTTGAAGCCCGAATTTTGAGATCTTGAGATCAAACTTTCCATCGTTTGGACTTAAGTGTCGTTATAAGTTTATACTTAAGTTCGAACTTTAGGGCGAACTTCAGATCGATCTTAAGTTCAAACTCAAATTTGGTTTGAAGTTTGATCTCAAGATCCATCTTGAGTTTAACTTAAGTTTGATCGAACTTTTTTCATCGCTTCTCTCGACCGTGTTTTGTTTCTTCGCTCTTAAATCCAAGTAATGTCATAAATATATGACTTTAATGTAAAAATGAGTCGGAAGCATTATACCCTTTCGGAAACAAGTGGTGATGCCGTTAAGCCTGCAGAAAAAAACTCAGGAAAAAATCAAGACAATACAATAATCATCCCCGAATATATTATGAGGTATGTAGAACACGGTCGGGGAAGACGATGAAAGAAGTTCGATCGAACTCAAGTTCAAGCTCAAAATGGATCTTAAGTTCAAACTTGAAACCAAATTTAAGTTTGAACTTGAGATCGATCTGACGTTCGCACTAAGGTTTAAACTTAAGTATGACCTTATAACGACACTTAAGTTCAAACTTGAGATTCATCTTAAGATTCAACTTAAGTTCCAACTTGAGTTCGATGGAAAGTTTGATCGTAAGTTTGATCTTAAATCGATCTTGAGATCGATCTTAAGATCTTAAAATTCAGGCCTAAGTGTATATAGATAATTTATTAATAAGCATCTGAATTCCCCATCACTTATGAACGCTTTGATAACTAATTATGCAAAGCGTGCCATTTTTTTCCGAATATTTTAATTGACGATGAGCTTTGCCGGGGTGATCGATCTTTGGTCCGAATTTTAAGATCTTAAGATCAAACTTCAAACTTTTTATCGAACTCAAGGTGGAACTTGAGTTAAATCTTGAGAGGAATCTTAAGTTTGAACTTAAGTATTCTTATAAGTTTATACTTAAGTTCAAATTTTAGTGCGAACTTCGGATCGATCTTAAGTTCAAACTTAAACTTGGTTTGAAGTTTGAACTTAGGATCCATCTTGAGGTTAAACTTAAGTTCTATCGAACTTCATTACTTTGACAAATGATGTCAAAAAACACTGTCGAGGGAGGCGATGAAAGAAGTTTGATGGAACTTAAGTTCAAGTTCAAGATGGATCTTAAGATCAAACTTCAAACCAAATTTAAGTTTAAACTTAAGTGTATGAACTTATAATGATACTTAAGTCCAAACTCAAGATTCATCTTTCATTGGAACTTAAGTTCGGTCTTAAGTTTCAACTTGAGTTCAATGGAAAGTTTGACCTTGAGTTTGATCTTAAGATCAATCTTAAGAACTTCAAATTCGGGCTCTGCTCTACCACAGCATGTCTTTATCTGTAATGTGCATAGATCATCCCATTTTTCGATAGTGCCTTCAACAGCCATCATCAAAATCATCATTGATAATGCCAATGGACCTCCAACCGATTTCCGAACCGAACAATTCGTCGTTTCTACAAGCATAAGACTAATACAAAGAGCCGTTCGCTATTATCGTCATTGTTTGCAAAGCGATCGTGACTCGTGGGCATATCCGATCGATGCCGTAACGATAAATCAAACGTGCCAAATTAGGCCTCGTTCAATTTGCCCATTCAGCATCAATTGTGCACGGTTTTCAATCGATCTTGAAAATAAAGAAATCAAGTCACACACACACACACATACATATACACACACACACACACACACACACACACACAGGAAGTGAACGCCCGATAAACCACTGGGAATGAACAATGGGCTTATGACGAATTCGATCAGGTCACCTGGACGCTGAATCTCGCAGTCTGACTGCACGTAGCGTGTGAAATGAGCCACTAAATTCGGTTCGATAGTGCTGATTCATTGGCTTTGAATCAGGCGTCTCTTCGATTCGTTCCGATATATGATAAATGACGGTGGGTTCATGCGAGAGTTTTGCCAGACTGGAGGGCTTTCAAAGAGGAAGGCACCTTGGAAATGTGGATTGTGCGGATAAGTGGAATTAATGTGCGTTGGACGAGGGAGGAGCCGTGTTGTGCGTTCAGACGGAATGAAACGAAGAGATGGGAGACGGAGGAGGAGAAGATATACCGTGATGAGGATCCACGGGTATAGGATGACACTTTGTGGGTCCTCTGAAGTGTAATCCAGGACTTTCTAAGACACACAATCGTCGTCTTCGTTGTTATTGTTGTTGTTGTTGTCTCTTGGCCACGTTCGTGTGAAACGGTGAGAGGTTGGGCCCCGTTCACTCACAAGACCGCAGAATCAAGAAACGAGGCAACAGTTGAGCGCTCTTCCCGCAATGCTGCTGCCCCACGCCTCTCTTTTTCCCTCCTTTTGCTCTTTCTTTTGCAGAGCTCAGAGCTTCGGATACTCTCAGCTCGACCTTGAACAGGCTCTGTATGGTCTATGCCACTGACACGGACCAAGGACGCGCCGCGGCAGCGTCGGCGGTGGAGTCTCTCTCTCTCTCTCTCCCTCTCTCTCTCTCTCTCTCTCTCTCTCTCTCCCACCTCGCTCTCTTTCTCTGTCTCTTTCTGCTGCTCTGACTCGCGGTACCAGCGGCAAAGAAGAGTGTACACAGGGAGTAAAAGGAGCAGCAACAGTACGAAGAGAAAGATAAAGAAAGAGCTCGTGGTAGCAGGAGGGAGAAAAGAAAAAGGTATCGTAACTTTGTGCGGTCCCTTTCTCTCTCTCTCTTCGTTACCGCGAAGAGAGAGAGAGAGAGGAGTGTCCCGAAATGCGGTCGTGGAACTCGCCCGCGCGAGCGAGCGCCCCCTCGTGGATTCACCGGTAACCATATTATATGCACGTGTAGCAAATGTGTCCGCAAGCCAACATGGCAACCGGTGATGTTGCATGATTTTTATTTTTCTCATTTTAAACGCACTTTCAACGTCGTAGGCATTATACTCAGTCGTAAAAGTTGGGAAACCATTTTTTTTTCTCTCTCTCTCTTTCTCTCAACGATCCTTCAGACGGTAAATCATCTTGTGAAGGTTCCCCGAAAATTGCAAAGGGATTGAATAAAAATTCAGAAATTATAGACCGTTGTGCTGCAGTAATTACGAGGAGGCTTTTTTTGAAACACCAAAGTTTGGAAAAAGTGAACCTGCTTTTTTTTTGGAAAATACGTTTTTTTGGTGATTAAGGTAACTCGAAAAACTATTGATCTTTCTGAAATTTGTTGGGTTTTTTACAGATGTAAAGAGCTTTCGTTTGACCGAAGGATTTTTTTCCGATTCATCCTTTCGATTAGATCAATTACAAATGCTTATTTATTTTGAATAGATCAAGAGTTCCACTTTCAAAGTTTGCCATTTTTTTTTTTAATTTGATGTTTTCGAAATTTCTACGATTTATTACAGAATAATGTAATACACTTAGGCCCGGATTTTAAGATCTCAAGATCAAAATTTCCATTAAACTCGAGTTGGAACTTAAATTTATACTTAAGTTCAAACTTTAGTGCAAGTTTCAAAACTTAAGATGAACTTAAGATCCATCTTGAGCTTAAACTCAAGTTCGATCGAACTTAATTATTTTGACAACTAATGTCAAAAAATACGGTCGAGGGAGGCGATGAAAGAAGTTTGATCGAACTTAAGTTCAAGCTCAAAATGGGTCCTAAGATCAAACTTTTAACCAAATTTACGTTTGAATTTGAGATCGATTTGAGGTTCGCACCAAAGTTAGAACTTAAGTTTGAACTTATAATGATACTTGAATTCAAGCTTAAAAGTTATCTTAAATTGGAACTTAAGGTCGATCTTAAGTTTCAACTTGTGTTCAATGGAAAGTTTGATCTTAAGAGAGATCTTACGAACTTAAAATTCGGGCCTTAGCAAAATTGTATTTTTTTACCTTTTAAATTATAGATCCCGTCACAAAAAATATTGAATAGGTCTAATTAGATTATAACTATAACCTCAATTTTTATTAGATATAACTAAGGCCCGGATTTTAAGTTCTTAAGATCTATCTTAAGATCGATCTTAAAATCAAACTTAAGATCCAACTTTCCATTGAACTCAAGTTGGAACATATGATCGAACTTAAGTTCCAATTTCAGATGAATCTCAAGTTTGAACTTATGTGTCACTATATTAGTTTATTTTCAAGTTCAAACTTTAGTGCGAACTTGAGATCGATCTTAAGTTTAAACTTAAGGTTCAGTTGAAGTTTGATCTTAAGATCTATCTATTTATCTATCTAGATCTTAAGATCTGTCTATTTATCTATCTATCAAAGTTCGATAGAACATAATTATTTTGACTATTAATGCGAAAAAACACGGTCAAGGGAGGCGATGAAAGAAGTTTGATCGAACTTAAGTTTAAGCTCAAGATGGATCTTACGTTCAAACTTTAAACCAAGTTTAAGTTTGAACTTAAGTATGTACTTATAATGAGACTTACGTTCAAATTTAAGATTTAACTCAAATTGGACCTTAAGTTCCAACTTGAGTTCAATGGAAAGTTTGGTCTTAAGTTTGATCTTAAGATCGATCCTAAGATAGATCTTAAGATCTTAAAATTCGGGCCAAAGTATAACGCCCTAATAAATGTAGATCTTGATGTCAGAAAATTACCAACTATTCCTTGGTTGTTACTTTTTGAAATATCAGAACTCTCCCAGAAATAAGTAATGAGGATTTTATTTAAAAAAAAAAAATCGCAAATCCATTTTTTGCCCACGATTTCATTACTCCTTAAGGTTGTTTAGAAGCAAATCACGTTTAATGAGAAAATTCTGAAAATTTGGTATGTTGTTCAATGAAGTATTTAAGAGGTCGTGTAAAAATTTCACGACGATTTGGGAGCTCGTTCTCGAATAATAAAGATTAACAAATTAAATAAAATTAAACGTAGTCTTATGGAAACTGATATATCCTTGCGATAAGTTTTTTTTTTACCTCTCGATTTTTTAATATCCACAATATACTGAAAGCAACGGAAAGAAAACGAAGCTTATTGATAAATATTTTTTTTGTTTATTCAAAAAATTGTCTTTAACAAAACGTTGATTTCTTAATAACGAGCTTCCTAATCGTCGTGAAATTTTTACACGACCTGTTAAATACCTCATACAAAAACATACCAAATTTTCAGAATTTTCTCATCATTTTTTATTTCAACCCTTAAGGAGGTTGAAGTAATGATGATAGAATTCTGAAAATTTTGTATGTTCTTACATGAAGTATTCAGGAGGTCGTGTAAAAATTTCACTACGATTGAGAAGCTATTTATTGAACAATAAATATTCAAAGGTTTCATAGCTTCTAAACAACCTTAATAAAAGTTGAACACTTCAGGTAGTCATTTGATATTGAATGAACGTTCGAAGGGACGAAAAATTGTATTCTTTAAAGATGAAATCTTATAATGTTAATTGTTTAATAAATAGCTTCTTAATCGTCGTGAAACTTTTACAAGACCTCCTGAATACTTCATGTAAAAACATATTAAATTTTCAGAATTCTATCATCATTACTTCAACCTCCTTAAGGGTTAAAATGAAAAATGATGATAAAATTCTGAAAATTTGGTATGTTTTTGTATGAAGTATTTAAGAGGTCGTGTAACAATTTCACGACGATTAGGAAGCTCGTTATTAAAATATTAACATTCTGTTAAGAATATTTTTTTAAACAAATTAAAAAAATATTTATCAATAAACTTTGTTTTGTTTCCGTTGCTTTCAATATAGTGTAGATATTTAAAAAATTGAGAGGTCAAAAAAAGAATTTATTGCAAAGTTATATCAGTTTCCATAAGACTACATTTAATTTAATTTGTTAATGTTAATTGTTCCATAACGAGCTTCCTAATCGTGAAATTTTTACACGACTTCTTAAATCATTCATCCAAAAACATACCAAATTTTCAAAATTTTCTCATCATTTGCAATTTGGGACTCAACATCCTTAAGAGGAGGCTAACTACCGACATTAGCACCTCGAAAAAGGATTCCAAACTTGCTCTGGCACGAATGGATGGAAATCAATAAAATTATGACAGTATCATTAGAATTATGGCACAAATGGAGCCTCACTAAAATTTTTTCGAAAAACAAAGAAAAAAATTACAGAGCCGATTATCATCAGGAATCTGCAATTGAAAATATTAAATTATAATGTTTGTACTGTATTTCGGCTAAAACCAAGAGTGAGGCTCCATGAAGAATATAAAAGTACGAATATCGATACGTCTTGGACATTATTTTATGAAAAAACCGCAACGTAAGTTTGGAATCCAAATCAGGAGATAAATGTTGATAAATTTAGTGTTTCATCGAAAAACGAAATGGCGAAATCAAGTTCACACAAATGCGAAAGAGGGCAGCACCATGGAATTTTTATAAAATAAATATTATTTTCTCATCAGAATTTCATCCAAACTGTCTGAGCTGTGAGTGGCAATGAACGAAAACGTTAATTTATGTCTCGCATTTGTATTTTGCAATCCATTAATCATTTATTTATAAATTTCATTGATATTCATCCACCGTTATCGGAGAAATTTTGGACTCCGATTTTGGGTCGATAATATAGGGCTTCAAAAATAATATCGGTATTTAGCCTCCTCTTAATAACGAAATACGCGCGTCTGATAGCAAGACTTGTTTTTTCGTGATCGGGTGAGATAGCTGCCCTCACAAGTGCACTCGGTGAACTGCAAGCGGCAACTCTCTGTCCCTCTCTTCGTCTTCTTAGCTGATGCAGAGAGAGAGGCATTGGCGCAAAAGTCAGCAGGGCTCAGGTCGCTGCCCTCTTACTCACCGTATAACGAGCCTTTCTCTCTTTCTCTCTCTTCTTCTCTTGCTATTTCATGTACCAACATGATAAATAATACGATAAATAATAACTAGTGCCAAGCGTTTGGACCAGTTTATAACCTAAAATTTACAATCGATATTTGACGATAGCAATGTGGTGAATAATCCAACCCAGAGAGATGAAAACCTGATAAAAACGTCATGGCCAATGACAGTGATAATTACTGGAATATATGACAAAGTTCTGGATTGTCCAGTAATTTGGGAGAGAATCGAGCAAAAACTCAAATAGTGCTAGTTTGGTTATACTAGTCAACTTTTGGTTAGTTTTCGACGTTGTTGAAAGTAAACATTACGATTGGGTGAATATTACTGTGCTGTCACTGTAGTTATTATTATCAGCCCAGTAATGTGTAGTTTTCGGTCCCTGAAAAATGACCATTCAGTTCGTCAATACTGTCTTTTTATTCGCACACCATCGCAATGGTCACAAAAATATATTGCAAATGAATGGTAAAGTGATATGCTATTAAAAAATATGCTGTTTTCAACAATTATATTGATATATATGGGTCATTCCATGTCAAATCGACCAATAGTCGACCCCTCTGAATTTCGATGAAATTTGGTCAGAAGGTTTCTTTTATCATAAATCGTAGTTCTACCAAAGGAAAAAATTAATTTTTTTATTTTCAAAAGTTACGCAAAATTCAAAATTTCACCATTATTTCTATTTTTCAAGTTTATTTTTCATTAATATCTCGAAAACTTTTATAGTTACAAAAAAATCGTTCATGTTCAACATTAAATTTTTGGTTTAAGTTTTTTTTATTCACTACCTTGTACTCATCTTAAAAGATCCTGAAATTTTTAGAAAGGTGTTTTTGTTTCCAAAAATATGAATTCTTGAATTTCGTTAAAAAAAAAAATTCCTCTAAGTTAAGTAAAGTTGAGCAATTATGTTATTGTTTAATTTTGAGCAGTAAAAAATTACATGCATGAAGATTACAGCGTTTTGTCGAGCTCAATAAAAAAAAAAATATATATATGGGGCATTCCTCGCCACATCGACCACTTTAGAACCCGGCCCTTTTCGATTTGGCTGAAACTTTCTTATCTTTTTCTACCCTATCAACAACATTTTTCAGAATTTTTTCAAATTTTTTTACTCAACCGATAAATAGTTATAAATTTGAAAAAGAAATTGGGTTTTTATTTTTCAAATAGCTATAACTTTTTCAAAATTTGACTTATTGGAACGTTTTTTTTTCACAATTTTCGTTTTTAATGTACTTTTTGAAAAAAGAATACAAAACCATTATAGAAACCCATCTTCATTTTTTTTTTAGATTTTTGGAAAAAATCGAAAATTTCTCGAAGATTACCATTTTTTCTTTTTTTTTCTTTTTATTATATCAAACTCTAACATTTTCTGCAAATCCTTCAATTTTTTCAGCGTTGTGTTTTTTTTCTTTGTGTTTTTTTTTAATTAAAAAAAAAATTTCCGTCTTATTTCTCATGACACCATTCTGAAAATGTTTGAGGGTGCACCCTCAAACATTTTCACATCTGAACATGTTCAGATAACTTCAAAATTAAAGAAAAAAAAATATACAAAAATAAAAAAAATAATTTTTTTGTATTTTTTTCGAAAACTACATTCAAAAACAGTGTTCGAAAAAAAAATGGTTTGACACAATTGCAACCTAATTTAATTTAGGTCATCCAAATTTTCTAGTCATCCCATCCAAAATTTGAAAAAAGCTTCTTAATTAGTGAGAATGTCATTATAGCCCCTACTTCAGAGAAAACAGAAAAAAAATCGCAAAATGGCGGCTGTTGGAACAAATAAAGGCGTCTTCAACTCTTTTTTCATAGTTTTCAATTTTTGTACAATGGTAAAAAAAATAATTTCGATAGAAAAGTGGTAGGGGCGCTGGAGAGTTATACATTGAAGATTATTAAAAAATTTGACGTAAATCAGTCGAGTAGAAATTGAGATATCAAGTCAGAAAACTAGTTTCGAGAAAAACGCCTTGACTTGACTGCGTCACTAAAATAGCGATAACTCCGTAAATTATTGGAATCAAATAATTTCCTTTCGAGGATATATAATATTTTTAAAGGTCTGAACTCCAAGAATATGCAAATAAAATTAATTTTTTCAAAATTCTGGACCAGAATACCCCCTCATTTACGCGAGTCATTTTCGACTAAAGTGTGTCAGAAATTTTAGCTCTATCCCTCTTGCGCTCTCAAACAAAAACGAGGAAGATGTCCCCTTAAAAGCCGAAAAGATTCTCAAGAGCCCACGGATAATGTAAATTTTCAGAGTCAATGCACATGTCAGCTTTGAAAAAGACAAGAGAAGAAGACGAGGAGAAAGAAGACGAAGAAGAACGAGGGGCCTCTGACCACCGAAATTTCCGGTCACGCTGTTGTCATGACAACGTTCGCCAGGGGAAAAGATCCGAGAGCAAGTGAATCCATCTTGGACCACGTGTTAAAGCTTCTCGAACAGAATGCACTCGAGACGCCGAGAGCAGCCTCTTCCTCTTGATTCCGCTGAGCTTTTCGAGGCCATTCACCATCGATTCGCGATTTCAAGTGATTTCAATCGTTTTTAAGCGATTTCACATTGAATTCAAGTGATTTCAAGTGATTTCAATCGATTTCAATCGATTTCAAGTGATTTCAATCGATTTCAAGTAATTTCAATCGATTTGAAGTGATTTCAATCGATTTCAAGTGATTTCAATCGATTTCAAGTGATTTCAATCGATTTCAAGCGATTTCAATCGACTCCAAATGATTTCACATTGATTTTAAGTGATTTCAAGTGAATTCAATCTATTCCAAGTGATTTCAAGTGACTTCATGTGATTTCACTTTGACTTCAAGTGTTTTCAAGTGATTTCACATTGACTTCAAGTGATTTCAAGTAGCTGTATATTGATTTAAAGTAATTTTCAGTGATTTCACATTGATTTCAATCATCTTGGAACGATTTCATTCTGATTCCAAATGATTTCAACGATATTTTCGTAATCGATTTCAAGTGATTTTACGCGATTTCAATCCATTTCAAGTGATTTCACATTGACTTCACATTGATTTCAAGTGATTTCAAGTGAATTCAATCTATTTCAAGTGAATTCAAGTGATTTCAAGTGACTTCAAGGGATTTCACGTTGAATCCACATTGATTTCAAGTGATTTCAAGTGATTTTACATTGACTTCACATTGACTTCAAGTGATTTTAAGTGATTGCACATTGATTTCAAGTGATTTCCAGTAATTTCACATTGATTTTAATCATCTTGGAGCGATTTCATTCTGATTTCAAGTGATTTCAACGATATTTTTGTAACGTCGATTTCGTGCGAATTCATGTGATTTCATGCGATTTCATGGCCATGACAACGTTCGCCAGGGGAAAAGATCCGAGAGCAGGTGAATCCATCTTGGACCGCGTGTTAAAGCTTCTCGAACAGAATGCACTCGAGACGCCGAGAGCAGCCTCTTCCTCTTGATTCCGCTGAGCTTTTCGAGGCCATTCGCCATCGGCCGAAGAATCGCTATTCGTGGACAAGGCATTCGCTCATCTCTTGGTCGTTTCATCATCCTTCGCGAACCAACCCAAGAGCCGACCCACGAAGGATTCTCCCTTCGACCGAACACGAAAGATAGAAAAAAAAAAAAAAAAAATGAGCTGGCAAAAGGGTTCCTCCAGCCAAGAGAGTCCCTCTCTCACCAGTCACGAAAACGCCGATCCCAAATCTCACCTACACGATCAACGCCCACCCGAATTTTTCGAATATACTTGTCCCTTTTAATCTCGTCTCGCCGTCGAGGATCGACTCATGACGAATCGTTCGTGTCTGTGCCAACAGCGAGGATTTAAAACGATACTGAGAAAACGAGATGCAAAGATCCGTTCGGTATCATTCTTCGTCACGTGTCACATCATTAGCATTCCTGATCTTCGACATTGGCCAATAAAATCAGTCATTTTTCACCCAAACGCCATTTTGACTTCATATTGCAAAATTTCAACAATCGCGATGGAGCGCAAAATATCTGCCATGTCACTCGTGAAGTTGATTGCAAAAATATAAGAGTCTGTAATATTGCACAAGTTACAACGAAGCGAAAGTAGCATAAAGAGAGTTTCAAGATAATAACGATTGACAATACCAACGTATCAGAATATATGGTGTAATAAAAAACCATGATGGATAAAAAGTTGCATGCAATGATTTTGGATTCAATGAAATTTTTTAGGAATTTTTTTCAACCTTTTTTTTTCAACATTTTCAATCAATGAAATATTTTTGTACCGTAAACGATCTCTTACCTCATCTACAAGGCTTCTTCATCAAAAAACTACATTTACACGGCTTCTTCCGAGGGCTTATGCATTCGTGAAATCATTGAACCACCTCGGTATGAAATCAGAATTGAAATCGCATGAAATCACGTGAAATCACATGAATTCGCACGAAATCGACGTTACGAAAACATCGTTGAAATCACTTGATATCAAAATGAAATCGCTCTAAGATGATTGAAATCAATGTGAAATCACTGGAAATCACTTGAAATCAATGTACAATCACTTTAAATCGCTTGAAGTCAATGTGAAGTCAATGTAAAGTCAATGTGGAATCACTTGAAGTCACTTGAAATCAATGTGGATTCAAAGTGAAATCACTTGAAGTCGCTTGAAATCACTTGGACTCGCTTGAAATCACTTGGAATCACTTGAAATCACTTAAAATGACTTTAAATCACTTAAAATCACTTGAAATAGATTGAATTCACTTGAAATCAATGTGAAGTCAATGCGAAATCACTTGAAATCGATTGAAATCACTTGAACTCACTTGAAATCGATTACGAAAATATCGTTGAAATCACTTGAAATCAGAATGAAATCGCTCCAAGATGATTGAAGTCAATGTGAAATCACTTGAAATCACTTGAAGTCAAAGTGAAATCACTTGAAGCCACTTGAAGTCACTTGAAGTCACTTGAAGTCACTCGAAATCGATTGAAATCAATGTGAAATCACTTGGAATCGATTGAAATTACGTGAAATCGGTTGAAATCGATTGAAATCACTTGAAATCACTTGAAATCAATATGAAATCGCTTAAAAACGATTGAAATCACTTGAAATCACATGAAGCCACGTGACTTTTGAAATCACACGAAGAATTCATGAAATCAGTGAATCATGTGCAATCTAATTCATTCTGAAATCACTTTTACAACGGAAACGGTAATGAATAACCCCTCGGCATCTTCATCGAAAAACGCCATCTACGCGACTTTTTCGATAAAAAAAAACCCGTGTAGATGAGTTTTTTTAATCAAAAGGTTAGGTAGCAGTGTAGACCCGATTTTTGGTAAAAAAATATCTTGTTGACAAGAAAAAATTTCGAAAACAACATTTTGCAAGGCAATTTTGAAAAAATTTGATTGAATTAAAAATTGTTGTATGCAACTTTTTACCTTCTTAGTGATATCACAAAAACCCAGTAGTATTAGATTTACGCAACATTTTGTAAATGTGGTCGTTTTTTGTGAAAAAAAATTGTACACAAGTTCCTCATGCGGTTGAAAAAAAATTTCAGGCGTCGTGCGCCAAAATTTCAACGGCAAAGAAAAAACCGAAAAACGACCACGTTTCAAAAAGCCTACTGAGTTAAAAAAAAATCGAAATTTTTTTTTGGAAAAAGCGCAATGAAGCTGAATATGTTCCCTTCAAAACGCCGCTTGTTGAATCGAAATATCTTCATTTTTAAAGGAGCAGTGAAACTTTCTGTGCGGCGCCGAATCGGAGTGAGTGTTTCCAAACTTTTGAGCGGTAGTGTATAGCGATGGGATATGTCCATGGAGGATTAGCACGATTATTTCTCGATAACGAAGGCAAATGCACAATTAAAAAAAAAAGGTGGCCTGTGATGTTTTTTCAAGTCGTTGAAGTGGAGGATCCAAGTCCGGAGGATCGGAGGTTGTAAAGAAGAAATAAGCGAGCTAAAAAGGAGGAGGACCCAATATACGCATATGAAGCATTCCACACCAAGTGGGCCACTAAAAAATCGTGTGATCTCGAAATATTATGAAACATTTTTATAAAGGTTTAAAGGGTCGATGCATGATTTATTCTTTTATCGTTCGGAAATACCAAAGTATTTTGTGAGGTTCCAACTTTTGACTTTAACCCCACGCTGAAACACGGTAAATAATGTATGTTCAATATTTTTAAAATAAATTTAATGGGGGCGTTGAATAACATCGAATATTTGTCGTAAAAGTCGCAAGTGTTTTCCATCAGTTAACCTCAGAAAACACTCGGAAGATATGGATTCTCCATGATGCCAATTTTTCTGGGGTTTGTTATGAAACCAACGAAAGTTCTCTCGAAGTTGTAGGAAAATTGGAAACGGCGAACTCGACGAAAAAAAATATTATTGCCTTGTTTCGCTGAAAAATACACAAACAGAATTCTGGACAGCTTCAAAAAAGATGAGATTATAAAGTATGTTGGAAAACCTAAATTTTATGTAGAAATGTTTTTTTTGTGCTATGGTTCGTTTCGCATGTAAAATAAATCGAAAAAAAAAAAATAACAACATTCGTATCCAAATTGGGGGTGTAAACTCAGATTTAAAAATCTGAAAAAAATCCTGCTTTCTTTTGACACTCGAATAACCTTTAAAAAAATGTTTCATAATATTTCAAGATCACACGATTTTTTAGTGGCCCACTTGGTGTGGAATGCTTCATATATATGTGTGCCTCTTGCACGCAACACCGTAAATATTTACGACGTACATTGAGCACAGCGAGCGCACACGCGGTGCCTCTCACTGAATGTGGATTTTAACTCTGTTTCAGCCGACAACATCCGCTTTAACTAGTATCCCGGGTGTCTCAATTTATATGCCCGGGTATCTCCACGATTCTCCGCTATCCTGGCCGCAGGACTCTTGGGGGCCTCGCTTTTTTTGTCCTTAAACAATTTTTTTTTTCGCTGCTCCTCCATATCAATTTATTACTATATATATTAGCGCGACGATCAGAGTGTCTACAAACGTGGATGCGTATAAGGGAATGGGACTCTCGTACTTGCCGCAAAAGCGATTCGCGGTGGATTTGCACGCTCGGATTAATATACTAAGCGTGGATTCGCGATGAGCGTTCTCGATGTAACGCAAGAAATCTCTCGGTGCAGCGCGCCGAGGAAAAGGACGAGAAATTGTAAAACAAACGATCATGGGACATGATCTTTATTTTCGTCCCTTTTTTCCTTGAGTCAATGACTGCGGAAAAGACCTTTGCCATTACTTTTGCACGCGACTATCAGCTATACATTTCAATGCGCGGCGTAAAGAAGCATTTGTAAGCGTTTGTAAGCGTTTCCCGATAGAAAGGAGAAACCAAACTTGAGCGGCGATCGAAATACGAGTTATGGGTCCAGTTGGAAGTTGAAAGGCGCCTCTCGAAGTCAAGTTTTTACTGCTTTGATCAGGTTCCAATAGAATCATCGGGACATCCAATTAAAACTGGCCATTGCCATCCAGTAGAATCGAATGGGATGGAAAAAAATATATTTGTCGATGCATCGAATGAAAAATCGTGCGAACTAGAAATCATGGGAGAAATGAGCAAGTTGATGTATAGGGGAGACCAGGGACATTTTGTAACAATCTGTATTTTGGCTTTTTCTGGGCCCAAAGTATAATGCTCAAGGTAAATGTCCCAATACCCGACAACGTCCCAGTACCCGACCACTTGAACCAATATATCAGCAAGTTAAGCGTTCACTTGAGAGAAATCTTAAGCTGTGAATTGATTTAATATCCAGGATTCATAATCTACGTATACGACACTACTTTTAATAGTTAAAGAATCGTATGTAATTTAATTTTGGATAAATATGACAGCACGCGTACTATTCGGGGCATGGAAGCCATTGTCTAAGCTGAAGTACTAAGGAATCGCGATATCTTATTGAAGCTATTTTGAAGTGGTTTTTATTGTTTTCGAACTGAGCCTTAGCTGTTTTTATTCGAAAAGATGCCACTAATTTGATCATGTTGTCACAAGTAGCCGAAAATGCGTTTTAAGTACTTGATTTTCATGTCCGGTTATTGGTTACATACGAAATGTATCTTGTACCGATAACCGACCATGTGTCCGGATATCGGTACTTGCTCGCGACTAGGTTCAGTCCCAATAAGCAGACATCCGCTGACATGTATATTATTCGTGCATAACCTCAAAATTTCGGTGACACATTCTCCGAGCAGTGACGCATTTTTCTCAATTCACCCCCTCCCTTCCACCAACCATAGAGATGAGTGGTCGGTTATGGGGTCATAATGTGTGGTCGGATATTGGGTCATATAGAAAAACGGGTGGTCGGGTACTGGTACATTTACATTTCTCAGTATTTTCGGTTATTATGAATAAACAACTAATTATGGCAACAACTATACCCTGTGGGGTGCGGGTCGAAGAGTCGACTAACCAATATTTTGACCTGCCGAAATGCCGAATTTTACGATTACGAGCGTTAGAATAACGAAGCGCTGAAATCCCGATCGCCAGAAGAGAGAAAGTCGAGAGAGTCGCCCCATGCGTAAGAGAGAGAGGAGGCGCATCTCTCTCTCTCTCTTACGCATGGGGCGGCTGTCTCCGCTTTCGCTTTTCTGGCGTTCGGGATTTCGGCGCTTCGTTATTCGAACGCTCGTAATCGTGAAATTCGGCATTTTGGCCGTTCAAAATATTGGTTAGTCGACTCTTCAACCCCCACCCGCGAAAAACAAGTTAACTTTTTCGTCGCCTCTTAGATAGTCGAGTATTGGGACATTTACCTTACGTAAATCACACGCTTACCTCTGCATCGAGCATTTAATGGTCTACAAAATGGTTCTATGTCAAAGTCTGCAACTAGAATTGAAAAAAAAGTATAGATCCTTATAAAAAGTGTAAGAAATTGTTACAACTGTCCCCTACCCCGGGGCAGTTGTAACAGCCGATGGGGACAGTTGTAACGGTCGATGGAGCTAGTTGTAACATAAGATTTTAATGCAAAATTATATCTTTCATTGTGACTAATATTATATGATATTATTACAACATCAAACATTATCACAGGGATATATATTACGGTCACAATGATAAAATCTTGACACATGGAAATAGTCGTATCGAATTGATAAAAATCATGAAATAATTGAATAAATTCTCAGACACACCAAACTTGTCAAAGAAACATGACACATAACCCAAAGATACGTGCCGTGGTTGCCTGTATAGATTTTCCATTTTTAATCTTTTCATACGCTTCTTCGCAAGTTGACATGTCGGCACATGCTCGTTGCGTCATTCTCACGAGTTGCAGAGGCATTTTTGCACACAGAAACTTCAAAAAAGGTCCGTTTGGCGTTAGATTCAATGTTTAAATGTGAAATTATCATGACAATTGACAGCCGACAAACTATTACAACCGTCCCCGGCAAAATTGTTACAATTGTCCCCAGATGGTTTTTTCTACTTCAAAGTTATAATTTGATTAATTTTCTCAAGCTAGAGGCTTAAAAAACCGCGAAAGTCGACACAAAAATGTCCAAGGAAGTTTATGAAAAAAAAAAAAAATAATGACTATATGTAGCACAGTAATCGAGATATTCGTGTTTATCGAAAGCCGTAGAAGTTTACTTTGGGCCTGACAATACCAATACACCTCTCTGGTCAAGTCTGTTTAGTGCAGTTGTCTCCTAGCCTAGTAACCAAATGTGAGGAACTTCAAGACGCATTATGTGCCTGCGGGACACGGTGGTACCTACCATAGTTTGGGAGATATTCGCTATGTTACAACTGTACCCTGTTACTTTTGTCGCCGGTCTCCCCTGCTTTGAAAAATCATTGTTTTACGTTTTAATGGGGGAAGCCTCTATTCTACACATTTTTATTCTACATATGAAACTTTCTGGACAAAAATTTCTACGCGAATTATTGTACGCAAAAGTTTCTACACAAATTATTTTACACAGAACAATGGCGAGAAATGTTATTCTACTCAAGAGAAGTTGCAAGAAATATTATTCTACACAAAATTATTCTACACCAGTTTCTATACACATTATTCTACACAGGGTAGGTGCCAAGAAATATTATTCTACACCAAATTATTCTACACTGGGTTATACTACACAGGCCTCCATTCTACATATTAGATCCTACACATTACAGCCTGTAGCAAAACTCTACAAGCGAAGACTACAAGAATCACTAAAAGTTGAAGAAATTAAACAGAGTACTTAAAAAAGTAATTTACCGATTAATTTCCTCGGCTACTTCAGTTTCAATTATGTTTTAACATTTTCTGTAATAAAATCATCTATTTGACCGTTTGTACTAATTGGTAAAACCATGGACCACGAATTAAGAATCTTGGACAAACGAATCCTGATTGAAAAAGAAATAAAGTGAAACAAAACAATGATTTTTAAAATGATATTAACGCGCTTGTGCACGGAAAAATCGACTTAGTTGCTTCAACCAACCAGCTTAGTGCTCTGAGCGCCAGAAGAGAAATTAGTTGGATCAACTAGATAGTTAGTTGGGTCAACTAACCAACCTTATTTATTAGTTACCACAACCAAGACGATTGGTTGTGCTAACTAAAAAATTGGTTTGGTTAGTTGACTCAACCAACTATCTAGTTGATCCAACTAATTTATCTTCTGGCGTTCAGAGCACTAAGCTGGTTGTTTGAACCAACTAAGTCGTTTTTTCCGTGTCTTTGGCATCTAGCTTTCCAATTTGTTTTCATGGTTGGACAAGCTTCCTTTACGATCAGTTTCTCAAGTTCCTCCATGATCTACATGTGTCTTCTAGCCTAAAAGCTGGACAGAGACAAGAGTCAGCGTGATGGACATTGGTCAAACGTTAGATGCCCTTGAGTTGGATTCTCGTCGATGCGATATCGACCAGTTTGTTCGAGGTCTCGAATCTCTGAATCTGATCGAGATTTGTTGGCTGGTAAGGGATAAAGAAGAGATAAAAAGAGAGTCCTGGCAGATCTTAGTATGCTCGAACGATCTCTCGGATTGCCGTTGGCGGGATGTCCAAAGATAAATTATCCATCCCAAAGAAATATAGAGAAACGAAGAAAGAGATAAGAGACGGTAAGAGATGTGACTAACCGTGATGAGTTGTCGAGCTAGTCTCGTTTCTCCAACAGCGGAATATGATGCCTCGCGATCGTGGATGGAACTATTCGACGTTCACGGGATACTTATAACTCGAAGCTGTGAGAGACGAGGAGACTAGTCCTGAAGAAAGAGGCCCAAAGGTTGATGGGATATAACAGACCAAGAGTCCTCCGTGAATCCCCGTTAGAATATAAGTCCTCGGGAGAAGCTAAAGAGACCAAGAGGGAGAGAGAGAGAGAGAGAGAGAGAGAGAGAGAGAGAGAGAGAGAGAGAGAGAGAGAAGTGCACATATACGATGGCACGATCACGCGCGTGAAACGACGACAGGTCGTTAGTCATTTTGCCTCTCGCTCTCTGTTCCCCTTCTCGTTTCTCTCATGACGTGCCTTGGAGAATATACGTGCGACCAAGTGTCAAGTAGCGACCATATAACGACGTTATACGCTCGTGTCTGTACAGCCCACCGCGAGATGGAGACTCTTTCCGAGAGCTTCGCCATCTCGTGGTTTCCCTCTAAACTAGAAAATTATTCAAATAACGATGGCAAACTGTAAGGCCCAACGCGGACGAGGACAGAGCGTTCCCATAGCGAACCTTTTTTAGAACTTCATCTTTGAGGACGCGTTCTTAGGCCCGAATTGTAAGAACTTAAGATCGAACTTTAGATCAAACTTAAGATTAAACTTATGGTCATACTTAAGATCAGACTTAAGATCAAATTTAAGATCAAACTTAAGATCAAACTTAAGATCAAACTTGAGATCAAACTTAAGATCAAACTTAAGATCAAACTTAAGATCAAACTTAAGATCAAACTTGAGATCAAACTTGAGATCAAACTTGAGATCAAACTTGAGATCAAACTTGAGATCAAACTTGAGATCAAACTTGAGATCAAACTTGAGATCAAACTTAAGATCAAACTTAAGATCAAACTTAAGATCAAACTTAAGATCAAACTTGAGATCAAACTTCAGATCAAACTTAAGATCAAACTTAAGATCAAACTTAAGATCAAACTTAAGATCAAACTTAAGATCAAACTTAAGATCAAACTTAAGATCAAACTTAAGATCAAACTTAAGATCAAACTTAAGATCAAACTTAAGATCAAACTTAAGATCAAACTTAAGATCAAACTTGAGATCAAACTTAAGATCAAACTTGAGATCAAACTTAAGATCAAACTTAAGATCAAACTTAAGATCAAACTTGAGATCAAACTTGAGATCAAACTTGAGATCAAACTTGAGATCAAACTTCAGATCAAACTTCAGATCAAACTTCAGATCAAACTTAAGATCAAATTTAAGATCAAACTTAAGATCAAACTTCAGATCAAACTTCAGATCAAACTTAAGATCAAACTTAAGATGAAACTTAAGATCAAACTTAAGATCAAACTTGAGATCAAACTTGAGATCAAACTTAAGATCAAACTTAAGATCAAACTTAAGATCAAACTTAAGATCAAACTTAAGATCAAACTTAAGATCAAACTTAAGATCAAACTTAAGATCAAACTTAAGATCAAATTTTCCCTTGAACTCAAATTGGAACTTGAGTTCCAATTTAAGATAAATCGTAAGTTTGAACTCAAGTGTCATTATGAGCCCATAATTAAGTTCAAACTTTAGTACGAACTTCAGATCGATCTTAAACTTAAGATCGATAGAGGAGATGGAAGAAGTTTGATCGAACTTATGTACAAGCTTAAGATGCATCTTAAGATCAAACTTCAAACCAAGTTTGAGTTTGATCTTGAGATTGATCTAACGCTCGCACTAAAGTTTGAACTTAAGTACGAACTTATAATGACACTTAAGTTCGAACTTAAGATACATCTTAAATTGGAAATTAAGTTCGATATTAAGTTCCAACTTGAGTTGAATGGAAAGTTTAATCTTAAGTTTGATCTTAAGATAGATCTTAAGAACTTAAAATTGGGCCTTAGAGGGAGGATGTCGGGCGACATAACCTTAATACTTCTTTAGCAAATTTTTCTCAAAGATTATTTGATGGGATTAAGATCAGGAGTAGAGTCACCTACATCCCTTAATTACGCAGGCAACCACACTTTTCTTTTTTTTTATTCAGTTGGAAGTCGTTTTCGAGAAACATTAGATATTTTAGCTCGATCTGTGGCTCATAAGCCTCCCCATAAAAGCAGCTCTTTCTATTTCTGTCGCATTGCTCTACTTCTGTTGCACTGCTGTTAAATTGCTTTTTGGAATATCAGATTTTTTTCTCGGATAATATGTTGATAACAGAGCTGAGTAAGGTACCGGAAAGTACTTCAAGTACAAAGTACGAAGTACCGTAAGTACTATACTTGAAGTATCAAGTATTAAGTACTTGAAGAATCAAGTACCAAGCATCAAGTAATTTTTAAGTTTTCACGTATATCTAATAAGTTCTAGTACTCACATTTGATTTCTCATTCTCATTTGATTTTCAACCGAGTTGAAACTGAAGTATTTAAACAAAGAATTGGAAATGATTCAAAAATAGCATTGACAATTGTAATTACGATTTGTTTTGATATAGATTTGAAAAATAATAGGAAATAAAGAATATAATACAAGGATTGTTAAAACTACTCCAACTTCGGGTTTGTCTTCAAAAAACGTCACGAAACATTATTTTCAATTACATATTCAAAGACTTTGCAGATACAAACATCAGCAAGACACGTTGAAAGTACTTGATACTTATACTTGAAAAAGTACTTGAAGTACGGAAAAGTATTTGAAGTTTTCAGTGCAGTATTTGAAGTACAGACCACGGACTTGGAAATTCAAGTACCTTCACTTAAATTTAAAATTTAAGCAATACTTGAAGTACTTTCCAAGTACTTCAAGTATTCCAAGTACTTTGAATTACCGTTTACCGCTTCGAGTACTTTGAAGCACCTTTTGAGTACTTCGAGTACTTTGAAGCACCTTTTGAGTACTTCGAGTACTTTGAAGCACCTTTTGAGTACTTCGAGTACTTTCGAGTACCTTTTAAGTACTTAAAGTACTTTGAAGTACCTTTCAAGTACTTCAAGTTCTTTGAAGTACCTTTTAAGTACTTCAAGTACTTTGAAGTACCGTTTACCACTTCGAGCAATTTGAAGCACCTTTTGAGTACTTAGAGTACTTTGAAGCACCTTGCAAGTACTTTAAGTACTTTAAAGTACCTTTTAAGTACTTCAAGTACTTCGAAGTACCTTTTAAGTACTTCGAGTACTTTTTAAGTGCTTCGAGTACTTTAAAGTACTTTTTAGGTACTTTGAGTATTTTAAAGTACTTTGAAGTACTTCAAAGTAAGTTGGAAAACTCGAAAAATAATTTAAACTACTCTGAAGTACTTAAGTATTTCAAGTGCTTCTATTGAAGTACTTGTTAAGTACTTCAAGTATTGGACAAGGTGAAAATATGTATTGATACAAAAAGTACTCGAATAAGAATCAAATGTAAGTACTAGAACTTACACGATATACCTGAAAACTTGAAAAGTACTAGATACTTGGTACTTGTTTTTGCAAGTACTTGTACTCCAAGTACTTCAAATCTCAAGTACTCCAAGTACTGTCGGTACTTGGTAATTCAAGTACTTGTGGTACTTTGTACTTGAAGTACATTCCGGTATTTTGCCCAGCTCTGTTTCTGAATTTTCTTTTTCTGTCATTGAAGCACAAAATTCACACTCTCGCTGGTTTTTTTTTGGCATCGCCCCCGCCCAGAGCTCATTAACCCTACGTGGGATTAATCACCGCGACGGAAGTCTCGCGATGCTAACGACCTTCATGACAGAATCGAGTACAGTGGTCTCATGTTCCGGTATGTTATTGGCCCGTGTACTATGTAATATCAACACATACGCGCATCCCGTGTAATATATGCATACGTGTACAATGAATGTACGGGGAGACACATGCGATAACCGAGCGTGTACAAAATCCCCGACGAATAATAAACGCGAGTGGCGGAGCTCGAGGATTTATGCATCGTTACTTTTTGACACAGCGGGGTCGAAGCGAATCCATATGGAGATATGGGAGGAGGAAAAAGAAAGGCTATACGCCATTTTATACGTCCAACGGTGGTGCCTCGGTTATTCCACGATCGTTTTATACTTATGCGTACGACAATCAAGCCCTTGCCCTAAAGGTTAAATCGTAAAAGGTGAAAAAAATTTTGCCATCAACTTGACGAAAAATAAATGAGCGTTCACAACGCCAATTTGTTCTCCGAATGGCTGCACTTAGCATAAATTCGCCACCATGCTTGAAAAATAAAAAAATTTTACGGATCGAGCTGTTCACTATTTCAATAATTTGATACTCTGTTTTTTGTTAAATGGCAATGAGAATATAATTTGAATACAATTTTTTGTAGCCGACCATTTCTCAATGTCAGGGTTTTAAAATTTTCTTCAATTTTTTAATAATGACGTTTTTAAATTGAATATGGTGATAGTAATTCTTTCCCAATTTAAAATCGAATTTGTAGCATCACATTATCTTGTTAAAAACAAAATTTTGTATCCGATGCTATAAACAACACTTATCAATAATAATATTGACCGAAAGTTATTAATAAATTGTTTAAACTGTTCGTTAATGATTTTTGGGGAATATTATTATTGACGAACAATTATCAATAATTATTATTGCCTAAAAGTTATTAATAAATCGTTTAAACTATTTGTTAATGATTTTTGGGCAATATTATTGATGAATAATTATCAATAGTTATTATTGATCATTGTTGTTTATAGCAAGCCAAATGTTGCTGAATTTTTTACGATTTTTATCGCACCACGAAGTACGGAAATTTCAATCGAATACAATTTCTTGCTAGGGCGTCATCATCAGAATTTCAAAACAAAATAGTGAAAAAAAAAATTTCATAGGAAATTTCTGAAATAATTTCAGGCGGTTCCGTGTTTACATCCGCTACTTTTTTCATACTTGACATTTTCTCTTAAATTCTATAGTTTTCGAGTTACATTGCATCTTTCCAAATTTGTCTTTTTTAGTCAAAAGTGAAATAACTTTGCGAGAAAAAATCGTACGAAAATTAAAAAAAAACGATAAATTAAGCGTCTGCTAACCCTTATAAATGTACTATAGATCAAAAAAGACAAAAAAATCCTCAAGCTGTGCGCCCAATTCGCGATGGTCGAAAAAAGGCCAAAAAATAGTCACGTACAAA
The DNA here is from genome assembly GCA_946863875.1 of Alloplasta piceator. Classification (NCBI taxonomy): domain Eukaryota; kingdom Metazoa; phylum Arthropoda; class Insecta; order Hymenoptera; family Ichneumonidae; genus Alloplasta; species Alloplasta piceator. The sequence goes on along the minus strand of OX333076.1, from coordinate 32,358,131 downwards.
AGTGCAAACGGGGTAAAAAAAAATTGTAAAAAATATTTTTGAAAAAGCGAAACAAAGCCGAATTTCTTCCCGTAAAAATGCTATTGTAAAATTTTGATTATCTTTTTTTTTGACGGAGTTATGCAACTTCTAGTGCGGCAAAAAATATCGACTGGTGTATCCGAACTTTTGAGCAGGGGTGTATTTCTGATACAAGGATAATTGATAAAGAAACTCTCTTAGAAAAGATAGGTAGAGCTTTCCTCAGTGTAAAACGTTTGATCTTTGGGAACGAATTTTTAAATTTATCTGATAATCGCGATCGGGCTTTTCGGTACTAAATTATTTGCCATTTAAATTTATTTATTTAGTTAAATATATTAATATAACTATTTATAAATATAATAATATAAATATACATCAATATAAATATATTAATATTTGACTAAATATATATTATTTATTTGATTAAAACATCACAAATGGTTCTTACTTTCTTTTCCAAGAGATACTGAATTTTAGAATTTCCAAGTTCTATATTCTAATAAAATGATTTGATTCTATCTACATTAGGGTGATTCGTTTCAGGGCAACTTTTTTTTTTACCCATCATCCCCGAAAACCTTTAGTTAGTGCCCAAAAACGAAGTTTCGTGAAAGGGGGGTGTTTTCAAAAAATATTTAGTGGTCGCGAACCAAAATTGAAGGTTTCCCATTCGATTAACATTGAAAAAAAAAATTCTCATAATTAGTGTTACCATTCCGCGAATTTCGATATCGCTATATTTTCCAAGTGGGTTTTCCTAGGAAATATGATACTTAACAATAAAGTTCATTGAGCCATGTCCGTAGATTCAAACGTTTCAGCGGTGTCATTGTTTCAAGTGAATATTGTATTCACTGAGAAAAAAAATTGTTGAATGAACTAAATCTTTAGTTGCATACGCACGACTAAATATTTACTGGATCTAACTAAATAATTAGTTTCTTGAATAATTCTGCGTTTCAGTTCACCAAAATATGATTCAGGAAACAAAATTTGGGTTTGTACTACTAAATATTTAGTCGTGCGTATGCGACTAAAGATTTAGTTCATTCAACAATTTTTTTTTCTCAGTGTAAAAATGTCTATTTAAACGGCTGTAACGCCTAAGCTATTAGATATATCGAAAAAATTCAAATGAGAACTTTGTAGGGAAAGTAATTTGCTACAAAAAAGTCTCATAAGCCGAGCCCCTAAATTCAACTCTTTCTCATCTATAGGTGGATGAAGTAAAATAGATTTTTTGTTTTTGTTTTATTGATTTATTTGCAGAGGGAATTCCTTGTAACATTTGTTGAATGGTTTTTCTGATGATTTTGTACATGCTATCTCATAGAAAATGAAGTTCGTTTGGTTGAATAAAACAAAAAATATCTATCTATTTTACTTCATACATCTATACCTGAGAAGGTGTTGAATTTACAGGCTCGGCTTATGAGACTTTTTTGTAGCAAATTACTTTCTCTACAAAGTTCCCATTTGAATTTTTTCGATATATCTAACAGCTTAGGCGTTACAGCCGTTTGAATAGATATTTTCATACAATATTCACTTGAAATAATGATACCGCTGAAACGGTTGAATTTACGGACATGGCTCAATGAACTTTATTGTAGAGTATCATATTTCCTATGAGAACCCACTTGGAAAATATCGCGATATCAAAATTCGCGGAATGGTGACACTAATAATGAGAATTTTTTTCCCCAATATTAATCAAATGGGAAACCTTCAATTTGGATTCGCGACCTCTAAATATTTTTTAACAACACCCCCCTTTCACGAAACTTCGTTTTTGGTTACCAACTAAAGGTTTTTGGGCACGATGGGTCAAACAAAAAAAAGTTGTCTTGAATCACCCTAATCTATATTCAAGTGTATTTATAATTCGACATTTTCATGAATTATACATTTATTCAAATATTTTTTCAAAAATATAATTTTGTAAAATTTACTTTGGATATTCGTATTTGACGTGTATTCTTCTAACCCCGACTAAACGCAACTTTTTCAACAAAATAAATTTAACATATTCGAAATAGATTTTTTATAGACGTCACATCCGCACTTTATTTCCACCGAGGGCTTCACTCGCACGAACTCCCGTGTGTGGAAGTCCGCAGCGACTAATTGCCCCAACGAGTTCATAATTCTCGCAATTTTTTAAAAATCGTTACTTCCCCTCCAGCTCGTTCAACTTCAACGCGATCACGATGTTGCATCGTATGCACATACGCACTGTAAAATATACATGGCCAACACTACGAAGCTCCTCTTACATATGCGCTCGGTGAAGAAAAAAAAAAAAAAAAAGAAAAAAGAAAGAGAAGCGTACGAAGAGGATGAGATCACCTCGGCTGTATTCTCCTTGGTAGGATTTTACGACAAAACGAGCATCCACCGCTGCTGTTTCTCGCAAGATCGGGGATGGAGACCCATGGAAAAAGACAACGGCGAGGAGAGCTCGTGCGAAAGAAAGAAAAAAAAACAAAGAAAAAAATTTTAAAAAGGGGAAAAAGACAAAACAGACGAGAAAGAAAAGGGAATCTTCCTTCGTACCTTGATGCGCACGGAGAGAGTCGTCCGCACGAATATTGGCTGTGCCAGCAGAGCCAAGGTGAAGGAGATGCACGCGCTTGAAGCCCTCGTCATTGGCGTTGAAACTCGTGTGAGCTGCCGTATGCGTATGGGATGCCCATAAGCATGTTTTATACTCAAAAGTTACTGTATCTCGTACTTACATACTCTCGCATTAACGTGCATGCATGAAGTATACGAATATAGATATATATGGGGCGTTCCACGTCAAATCACGCGGTCATCGGCCTGAGCCCCTCGGATTTGGATGTCCAATGTTCGTTGGGCCCAAAATGTGACCTCAAATTTTTAGAAATTTTTATATCATTTTTTAGGGGTCGCCCGAGCTAAAAAATCATAAAATTGAGGGAAAACATAAAGAGGATCCTTTTTCAAATTGATAAAAAAATTTCACTGAAACTAGGGCCCAAAACAAATATTTTCGTGATAGTTCGACAATGGACCAAGAATAATGACCATTTTTTTAAAAATTTTAATTCTTTAATTATGTTCGAATCATCCGTTTTATTTCAGGTTTCTGAGGCTAATAAATTTTCGAAAAATGTCGTTTCACTCTTAAACCAAGAAAAAAAATCGAGTTCCACTAAATAAATATTTTTGTTGTAGTTATTCTCACTACAAAATTAAAAAAAAAAAAAATAGTTATCATTTTTCGCCCATTATCCGAACTATGACGAAAATATCTGTTTTGAGTCCTAATTTCTGTGATATTTTTTTTATCAATTCAAAAAGGCCCCTCTTTGAGTGTTCCCTCAATTTAATGATTTTTTAGCTCAGGCAACCCCTAAAAAATAAAATGCAAATTTCTAAAAATTTGAGGTTATATTTTGGGCCAAACGAAACCCACACTCCATTGGACTTCAAAATCCGAAGGGGTCAGGCCGATGACCGCATGATTTGACGTGAAATGCCCCATACATATATACGGAACGTAAGCGGAATATGGGAAGGAAGAAACTCAGTCGAGTGCAGGGCGGAGTACGCACTATCTCCCTTTTGTGAGCGTCTTGGGGCCTCCTTTGGACTGCTGGCAACTGCGAGAACGGATGCTCGCACGTACCTTAACGCACCAATATATAGATATGTCCGCACATGTGCGGTTTTCTCGAGGAGGAAGAAGTAAAAGAAAAAGAGGAGCACTTTGAAACGCCAGTTGCGGGAGCAACAGTAGCAACCGTCAGGCAAGAGCTAAGGGTAACACGCAAAAGTTTAATGCCACTGAGAAGCCCGCGAGGAGTATCTCACTGACTTCAGAGCCAAGGTCAAATACGTTAAGACTGGGACGAAATGGTAGAGCACAAAAAAATTAGTTTTTGGCATAAAAGGTCACTAAGGTCGGGCCATAATAAGGGTGTCATTCGGATGAACGATTTTAGGATCACTGAGGATCGTACATCTGAAAAAATTAGGTTGCGTTACACTAATGGGTTAGTCCTTGATGAAGACGTACATTTATAGGTTAGTTCTTGATGAGGACGTGCACTTATAGGTTAGTCCTTGATGGGGGCGTACACTTATAGGTTAGTCCTTGATGAGGGCTAACACTTATAGGTTAGTCCTTGATGAGGACGTACACTTATAGGTCAGTCCTTGATGAAGACGTATACTTATAGATAAGTCCTTGATGAGAACGTACACTTATAGGTTCGTCCCTGAGGAGGAGGTACACTTATAGGTTAGTCCTTGATGAGGACGTGTACTTATAGGTTAGTCCTTGACAAAGACAAACACTTGTAGGTTAGTTCTTGATGAAGACGTACACTTATAGGTTAGTCCTTGATGAGGGCGAACACTCATAGGTTAGTCCTTGATGAGGCCGAACACTTATAGGTTAGTCCTTGATGAGGACGAACACCTATAGGGCAGTGCTTGATGAGGACGTACACTTATAGGTTAGTACATGATGAGGACGTACTCTCATAGGTTGGTCCATGATAAGGACGTGCACTTATAGGTTGGTCCTTGATATGAATGAGCACTTATAGGTTAGTCCTTGATGAGGGAGAAGACTTAAAGGTTAATCCTTGATGAAAACGAACACTTATAGGTTAGTCCCTGATGAGGACGAACACCTATAGGTTAGTTCTTGATGAGGACGTGCACTTATAGATTAGTCCTTGATGAGAACGTACACTATAGGTTAGTCCCCTATGAGGACGTACACTTAAGGTTAGTCCTTGATAAGGACGTACACTTATGGGTTAGTCCTTGATGAGGACGAATACTTGTAGGTTAGTCCTTGATGAGGAAGAACACCTATAGATTAGTCCTTGATGAGGACGTACACTTATAGGTTAGTCCTTGATGAGAACGTACACTTATAGATTAGCCCCTGATGAGGACGTACACTTATAGGTTAGTCCTTGATGACGTCGTACACTTATAGGTTAGTCTTTGATGAGGACATACACTTATCGGTCAGTCCTTGATGAGGACGTACACTTATAGATTGGTCCTTAATGAGAACGTACACTTATAGGTAAATCCCTTATGAGAACGTACACTCAAGGTTAGTCCTTGATGAGGACGTACACTTATAGGTTAGTCCTTGATGAGGACGAACACCTATAGGTTAGTCCCTGATGAAAACGTACACTTATAGGTTAGTCCTTGATGAGGAACGTACACTTATTGATTAGTCCTTGATGAAGTCCTACACTTATAGGTTATTCCTTGATGATGACGAACGCTTATAGGTTAGTCCTTGACGAGGACGAACACCTATAGGTTAGTCCTTGATAAGGACGTACACTTATAGGTTAGTCCTTGATGAAGACGTACACTTATAGGTTAGTCCTTGATGAGAACGTACACTTCTAGGTTAGTCCTTGATGAGGACGTACACTTATAGGTTAGTCTTTGATGAGGACGTCCTTCAGGCTAACGATTTTGGGATGTGATTTCTAACTGGTTCATCTTGCCCCGGTCTTCTGTAAATCCTGCGGGAAAACTCCAAGTATGATATGCATAGGTACAGAGTGTAACTTCCAGCTGTCCAGCCGAGGGTACACGCTCGTACGCGGACAACTGTACGTATGCGTTTTATACCTCGTTCGAGCGTATGAGGCGTCCGGAGGGAAACCGGCGTCGCGCTCGGTAAGCTATGACGAAGGTTAACCTATCTACGTGGTTGGATCTAAACGTTTTTACGTACATGTGCGTATAGTACGTGACGCTCTATAGCGCGCTGTAATATCCGCTGTGCAACACTCGTCACAAGTTAAACAAGCACTTTTCTATATCACATTTTATAATTATTCAGTCAGCTATGGCACTCGGGAAAATAAATCAATCATCGATCACTTATTTCATAACTTGTCAGAATAAAAACTTGCAGCTTGCTTTTTTTAAGGCGTTATAATGGTCTAGAGACATACATTTTCAGCGTTTTGTCGACCTCGGTGAAAAAAAAAATATTTTTGTCGTCCTTTTTCTACAACATATTTATTATGTTTTATTGTATTATATTATATATCTATAATTATATTATTTATTATATAGGTTATTCCGTGTCAAATCAACCTACAGTTAGAATCAACCCTTTTCAATTTCGATGAAATTTGATCAGAAGTTTTCTCTTATTATCAAACGAAGTTCTACCAAAGGTAAAACAAACCTTCCTTTATGAGGAAGCAAAAAATTAAAAAAATTTCTTTGAAAATTCAAAATTTTACCGTTTTTTCAATTTTCCAAGTTTATTTTTTAAGTATCTCGAAAACTATTATAGTTACAAAAAATCGTTCTGGGTTCATCTTGAAGAGTATGCTTGGGGCTACGAAAAAAAAAAAAATCCGGAAAAAAAATTTGAAAAATGACGAATTTGGAGAATTTAAAATTTTTTTAAAATCGTGCAAATCCACGATCAACATTAAATTTTAGGTTCAATTCTTTTTATATAATACTTTGCACTGATTAAGATCAGGATCTTCGAAGAACGATCCTGAAATTTTCAGAAAGGTGTTTTTTTTTCAAAAAAATTAATTTTTGAATTTTGGTAAACAAAATTTTTTTTGTCACCTTCAAGTCAAGTAAAGTTAAGCAATCATGTAATTTTTACTGCTTAAAATTACAAAATTACATGATTGCTCAACTTCACTTAACTTGAGGTAAACAAATTTTTTTTTTAAAGAAAAACCAATTTTGAGTTACACTTCGACGGGACAAACGTAGTTGCTGCGTCACTAAAATAGTTACAACTCCGTAAATTATTGGAATTTACAAATTTCCTTTCGAAGACATATTCTTAAAGGTCTAAACTTTAAGAATATGCAAATAAAATAGATTTTTTCAAAATTCTGGACCCGAATATCCCCTTAAATCGTTCGTCAAACCTATTTTGTGGGTAGGCGTATTTTCAAAAATGTTAACTCGACCGAAAAATAAAAAAAATTCAAGGTTTTTATTTCAAGATTTTTTCATTATATGTCGAAAATAAAAAAATTCTGTCCGATTTGAACCTCTCTAATAATTGTTTTAAGATGCAAAGACAATGATTCCGGTCATTGAATTTATTTGTGGAACAATTTTCAGTTCAATAGTTGTAAAATTAATTAGTCAATTAATTGATTAATTAATGAGTCAGACCAAGCGTTTTTATTCGATTTATAAAAATTGAGCCATTTTAGCGATTGTCTGAAAACCTTTTTAGGTTTGGAATAACTTGTAATAGTGGTATACCGGGTGTCCCATTTTAATCTTACAGTTGATTTATTTCGAAAAATATTGCTCCGATCAAAAATTGAGTGGGATGAAACTTTTAGGGTCCAGAGGGGGACGTTTAAAATTTTTTTTTGTTTTGGTCCAAAATTTAAAATGGCGGCGTTAAGATGGCTGACATGTTTTTTTTAAATGGAAACATGATTTTTTTTTCACCAAAATTTTTTCAGATTAAATCTAACATCTTTTGTGGGAACATTTTTTTGATACAGCCCATAATAGAGGGTGTCCCATCTTAATCTTACAGCTGAATTATCTTGAAAAATACTGCTCCGATAAAAAATTGAGCGGGATGAAACTTTTAGGGTTCAGAGGGGGACGTTCAAAAAATTTTTTTGTTTCGGTCCAAAATTCAAAATGGCGCTGTTAAGATGGCTGACATGTTTTTTTAAATGGAAACATGATTTTTTTTTTGACCAAAAAATTTTTCAGATCAAATCTAACATCTTTTGTAGGAATATTTTTTTTATAGCCCGGATATTTTAGACTAGATCACCATTTTTGACTATTTTAGCGTTATGCAGCATAATGACGAACCCGAGGAGGTCTTCTAAATCCTCCTCTTGAGTGTTTTCTGAAATCTTCTTAAAGGTGTTCGAAGATTCCACCATTTCACCATTCCACCATTCCACCATCATGGTTATCCCGGATAATACTAAAATAGTAAAAAATGGTGATCTCTTATGGACGGAATAAAAAAAATGTTCCAACAAAAGTCGTTAGTTTTGACTTGACACATTTTTTGGTGAAAAAAAAATCATGTTTTCATTGTTTGAAAAACCTTTTGGTCATCTTAACACCGACCCTTTAAATTTTGGACCAAAACAAAAAAATTTTTTGAACGTCCCCTTCTGAACCCTAAAAGTTTCATTCGACTCAATTTTTTATCGGAGCAGAATTTTTCAAGATAATTCAGCTGTAAGATTAAAATGGGACACCCTCTATTATGGGCTGTATCAAAAAAATGTTACTACAAAAGATGTTAGATTTAACCTGAACAAAATTTTGGTGGAAAAAAAAAATCATGTTTCCATTTTAAAAAAACATGTCAGCCATCTTAACGCCACCATTTTAAATTTTGGACCAAAACAAAAAAAAAATTAAACGTCCCCCTCTGAACCCTAAAAGTTTCATTCCACTCAATTTTTGATCGGAGCAATATTTTTCGAAATAAATCAACTGTAAAATTAAAATGGGACACCCGGTATATCTACTGCTGAACAAAAAAATTACGTCCAAAAGAAAAGCTTATCACAGCGTTTGAATAAATATTTATATCGTTTCAAAAAGGACTTGAAAAAAATGTATTTTTCAAAATTAGGTCCACGTCAAATCAAATCTCTTTCTTTTTGGTGGCCGATTTTGTAACTTACAAATGAATAAATTTATATCGTCCATAAATACAAATATGCTGATGTAGGAGCAACCGGATTGAAAAAAAAAAAATCTCACGGAAAAATTTTTTAAATTGCCGCAGGGATTTGGGCATATCCGGAAAGATAAAGATTAAAGGAGATTGAGAAATCTATTGTACAAGATTGCGTTTCTCTTATTGAGAACGCGAGGCGGATAATCGAAGATCGTTTCACGGGCGATAAAATAAAATGAATTGTCACCGAAAATCTTACAGTTTGACAACTGTACACGGTGTTACTCGGAGGTGAGACTCTCGCTCACTCGAGACTTACTTTCGAAATTACCCTCGAGATCGCAGGCGTTAACCCCGAAGCGAGAGCGATATGGGCAAGCAAAAGTGAAATGAGACAAAAATTGTCTCTCACATACGCTGCTACGAACTCAGTTTTCTCTTTTTTTTTGTTTTCAGTACCGAAACAGCGAGAGTCGTTCCAAAGATTCGGGAGATATCGTACAAAGATCATACGAGGAGCACCCGCTGGGAAGATAATGCAATTGTGTAACAAAAATTTGCCAGAGGGTCATATAAAAAAATAACCACGCCCACGCATTAATAACTCATGTTGAATATTCATTTTTTTGTTAATAAAAAAAAGTACTCGACCAAGTTGCAAAGTAGAATACTCTGAGAGAAAAAAAAAAGTTATGATTTTAATTTCTGTTTCTTCTCATTTATTGATTTTTTATTTAGTCAAATGCAAAAAAATCGTTTTTAAGCTCTGCTTTTTTTTCAAATTTCTAAAACTTTTTATTTCTATCAAATACGCTTAAAATTTGATCTATAATCATTATAATAATATTCAATTTGTATTATATGATATACCAATGATTATATTAAGAGTAATTATTTATTTGAAAATGCTAAATTTTTTAAATATTCTGAAATAAAGCAATTATATTTCTTCTACAGGATGATTCAAAATTTGTATTGAGAAACAGAAGCTATAAGCTGTAACTAATATACTCTTTATTATATGAATACTTATTTCAAGAATGATTATTTAAACACACCGAATGTTTTCGATGAATCGAAAATATTATTTTTAATTTTTAAAACAACAATTCATGAACTCGATTTGATAATTTGAAAAATATCACATTTCTTCTACAGGATGATCCAAAATTTGTATCGAGGAATAGAAGCTATACGATGCAGCTAATACTCGTTATTGCATAAATATGCATTTCAAGAAAAATCATTAAAAAACACCGAGAATCGTGGCCTCACTTTAATAATCTGAAAAAAATTATAGTACTTCTACAGGATGATTCAAAATTCGTATCGAGAAACAGAAGCTATACGCTATAGCTAATACTCATTATTACATTAATATGCATTTCAAGAGTGATCATTCGAAAACGCCGAAATTCGTGACCTCACTTTAATCATGTGAAAAAAATTATAACTCTTCTACAGGATGATCCAAAATTTGTATTGGGGAGCAGAAGCTATACGCTGTAGCTAATACTCATAATTACAAAAATATGTATTGCAAGAAAAATCATTTAAAAACACCGAAATTCGTGACCTCACTTTAATAATCTGAAAAAAAATTATATTTCTTCTACAGGATGATCCAAAATTTGTATTGGGAAACAGAAGCTATACGCTATGGCTAATATTCATCACTACATAAATATGCATTCCAAGAGTGATCATTCGAAAACGCCGAAATTCGTGACCCCACTTCAATAATCTGAAAAAAAATTATAACTCTTCTACAGGATGATCCAAAATTTGTATCGAGAAACAGAAGCTATAGGCTGTAGCTAATACTCATAATTACAAAAATATGCAATTCAAGAAAAATCATTTAAAAACACCGAATTTCCTGACCTCACTTTAATAATCTGAAAAAAAATTATATTTCTTCTACAGGATGATCCAAAATTTGTATTGGGGAACTGAAGCTATACGCTGTAGCTAATATTCCTCATGACATAAATATGCATTCCAAGAGTGATCATTCGAAAACGCCGAAATTCGTGACCCCACTTCAATAATCTGAAAAAAATTATAACTCTTCTACAGGATGATCCAAGATTTGTATCGAGAAACAGAAGCTATACGCTGTAGCTAATACTCATAATTACAAAAATATGCATCACAAGAAAAATCATTTAAAAACACCGAAATTCGTTACTTTACTTTAATAATCTGAAAAAAAAATTATATTTCTTCTAGAGAAGGATTCCAAATTGGTATCGAGAAATAGAAGCTATACGCCTTAGCTAAAACTCATCATATAAATATGCATTCCAAGAGTGATCATTCGAAAACGCCAAAATTCGTGACCTTACTTCAATAATCTGAAAAAAATTATAACTTCTACAGGATGATCCAAAATTTGTATCGAGAAACAGAAGCTGTACGCTGTAGCTAATACTCATAATTACAAAAATAAGCATTTCAAGAAAAATCATTTAAAAACACCAAAATTCGTGACCTCACTTTAATAATCTGAAAAAAAATTATATTTCTTCAACAGGAGGATTCAAAATTGGTATCGAGAAATAGAAGCTGTACGCTGTAGCTAATACTCATCATTACATAAATATGCATTTCACAAAAAATCATTGAAAAACACCTAAATTCGCGACTTCACTTTAATAATCTGAAAAAAATATAACTCTTCTACAGGATGATCCAAAATTTGTATCGAGAAACAGAAGCTATGTATCGAGAAACTTTAGCTAATACTCTTCACTACATAAATATGAATTTCAGAGTGATATTCGAAAACGCCAAAATTCGTGACCTCACATGATAATCTGAAAAAAAATTCGAATTTTTCCACAGGATGATCCAAAACTTGTGTCGAGGAATAGAAGCTATACACTACTGTGAATACTTAGCATTCAGTAAATATTCATTTTGAGAATGACCATTCAAAAACGCCAAAAGTTTTCGATGAAACGAAATTATCAATTTTCATTTTTAAAACAAAAATTCGTACCCTCCCTTCAACAATCCGAAAAAAATCAGATTTTTTCTACAGGTCGATCCAACATTTGTAAAGAGGAATAGAAAAGCTCAGCGTTGCAAATTACACTCTTTCCTACGTGCGTAAGCGCGATTTTTCAGCAAAATATTCCGCGGACGAGAGAATCCGAGTATCAAAGAGGTGGTCTCTCCGTTGCAAGCGCGAATAAAGACTAACGCGAAATTCAGTCACACGTGTCGAGACGATTGCCGGGTTTCGCGATGCGTTTCGTCGCGGGAGGTTTTTCCGTCTCGCGCATTCTGCGCGCGGACGGCGCGAGAAACGCACTCTCGCGTGGAGAGAGCGCATAGCAATGCGCGTGCGATGTGTGTGCGCACCGAGACAAGGGGAGGGGGGAGGAGGGGGACGAGCGAAGAGGGGGAGGGGGCGGAGGGGAGGAACAGTGTCTGAGAGAGAAAAGAAAGGAAGAAAACGAAAAAGGAGGAAGAAACGAGGAGACGTAGGTGGAGACCGAGACCGAGAGAAGGTGAAGGTGGAGAGTGGAGTCTCGCATGAGGTAAAATAAGTGAGAGAGAGAGAGAGAGATGGGGAGAAAAGTGGCGAGCCGAAGCGAAATCGTCGGGTGCCTCGACCTCTACCTTGGTCGCCACGCTCCGCGGAATTCTTCGGGAAAAGCCTGCTTCGCTGGTTACGGCGGGCACACTTTGCATTATAAACCCCGCTGATGGAAGTTACGAGACGAGAGCACATTATACATTCCCCCTTAAGATTGTACGTTCAACGCAACGATAAATCGAAAAATATATATATTTAAAAAAAAAAAAAAATCGCTTAGCCAATTATTTCATGCTTCGAGATTGATCGAAAGTGGAGGAAATAAATTTGCAATTTGGGAATTATGCACAGAAACAAAAATTCAGGAGACTACATTATCTTGCATCTAATGAGGAAATAGTGACGAATCTTCTGTGAGAGTGATTTTCGAAATTCTCATTTCGAAAATTGTTTTGGAGAAAATTCAGGTTGAAAAAATTTATTGAGCGAGTGATTAGTAAAATTTATATGGAATTTAGCAAAAAAAATTCAAGAGGAATTTCGAATACTTCTGAACAATTGAATTTTGAATTTTTAATCATTCTGGATAATTTTGAATAATTGATTGATTTCAAAGGGATTGATCAAATTGAAACAATTTTTAATGATTCTGAATAATTTCATTTCAAAAATTGTTTTGGTGGAGAAAATTTAAATTGAAAAAATTCAAGTATAGCAAATGATTAGTATATTTTGTACAGAATTTAGCAAAAAGTTTTCAAGGGGAATTTCGAATAATTCTAAACAATTGAATTTTTAATATTTCTGGATAATTCAATAATTGAATGATGATTGCATATCCGTGATCAGTGCACGATTTTCAATTGTCAAGATAGTCATAATTTCAAATAAGTCAAAATATAATAATTTGCGCCCATTATCGGGCCTCGTATATTTTCAATTTGATTTTCGATTATCTTTTTCCATCTTTAAGGGGATTTTCCATCTTTATTGAAAAGCATCATAGATTAGATAAATTAGCAAAAATAACTCAAGCGATAAAAAATTTTCTCGCTCTAATTTTTATGACGTTGCAAGTATCGATCTAAGGCCCGAATTTTAATATCTTAAGATCTACCTTAAGAACGATCTTAAGATCAAACTTGAGATAAAACTTTCCATTGAATTCAAGTTGGAACTTAAGATCGAACTTGAGTTCCAATTTAAGATGAATCTTAAGTTTCAAACTTAAGTGTCATTCTAAGTTCATACTTGAGTTTAAACTTTAGTACGAACTTCACATCGATCTCAAGTTCAAACTCGAGTTCAATGGAAAGTTTAATATTAAGTTTGATCTGAAGATCTTAAGATCAACTTTCCATTGAATTTAAGTTGGAACGTCAAATCAAACTCAAGTTCCAATCTAAGATGAATCTTAAGTTTGAACTCAAGTGTCATTATAAGTTTATACTTAAGTTGAAACTTAAACTCGGTTTGAAGTTTGATCTTAAGTTCAATCTTGAGCTTGAACTTAAGCTCGATCAAACTTCTTTCAACGCCTCCCTCGACCATGTTTTTTGGCATTATTTGTCAAAATAATTAAGTTCGATCGATGAGTTTCAAGCTCAAGATAGATCTTAAGATCAAACTTCAAACCAAGCTTAAATTTAAATTCAAGATCAATCTGAAGTTCGCACTAAGGTTTGAACTCAAGAATAAACTTATAATGATACTTAAGTTCAATCTTGAAATTCGTCTTACCTAAATTAAAACTTAAGTTCCAGCTTGAGTTCAATGGAAAGTTTGATCTTAAAATTCGGGCCTAAAAATTTTAAGAATCCAACCAAACTTAAGTATTGCCAAGTGATGACAAAAAAAAAGCTACGGCAAGATAGAATTTGCCTATCACTTGATTATTATTTTGGCCTATTTACAAACCGTTATAAACGTTACGTTACGTTACAAAACGTTATAAAAAAGTCAAAAATGCAAAAGCCAGACAAAGGAGGATCCACGAACAGCAAAAAAATCATGATGAAGCATATTTTCAATTTGCCTTTCCACATTCCGCGTTGAATCTTTTTTCTCTACGATCATTCAAGGTCATTAAAACGGTATTTATGAATGAATTTTTTATACCTGCCAAATTCTTTTTTATATCATAAAGAAAAAAAAACGTTTGAAACTTTGGGCTCGCTTTTGTCTCGTTTTCCTACTCGCGATGAATGTCATCAAACGAGAGTGAAAAAAATCGATTCAACCGACGCACATGGATGTCAACGCCCCTCGTGGTAGCGTTATCTCGAAGTTAACAAGGATACGGCGCATTGTACTGTACAAATACAAACATTATACGCAGATGGAGGAGCATACATCCTCCCGTCGGCAAATAAAATGGCGCAGGTCGACGAGGTTCAGCGCAAGGTTCGATTCGATCTGCGCCATTCTCGTTCCAAGCGTTACATTTTATTGCTGGAATATGTACGGCATAAAGTACGCGTTCCACGCGTATCTTGTACTCTCATTTTGTAATCTCTCTCTCTCTCTCTTTCCCTCCCTCTCTATCTCTCTTTCGCGGGCGCGTTCCGCACCGGGAACTGCAGACAATGACGCAACCTGATCTCCTTGGCGCCATCGTACAATTGCGTCGAGGATCGTCGCCCGATGCAACGAGCCCCTCTCCCCTTTTCACATGTGCGAAAAGACGTATTTTTCCCACTTCACTCCTCATCCAGATTTTTATATCGTTTCCCAAAAACGAAAAAAATACATACACCGAAAAAAAAGTTTAGTAATATCAACTACCCAGCTACGATCACCAAAAATTCGTTTGAATCAATCATCACATATTTGATTTGATAACCTCGTTGTTGAAATAGTAAAACTGGTGTCGTTGTTTCGAATGTGTACCGCATTCATCGCAATTACAAAATTGGATCAAAATGATTTCAAACGACATTTAGTCGATAGTACGTATAGTAACTATCACGTTCTCGGTACTTCGCCCGAGATCCGTTAGGTGGCGACGATCGGCGCGCGCCCTCGCGCAAGCGAGACAGCCACCGAGTACCGATAAGTACCAGTGTATTACCAGCATCGGAGTCCTCGATTAACTTTAAATTGATGGAACATTACCGGCGCTCTGTGGTCGCGCAGTTCTATGCAGTATTGCCAGATCGTGGGAAATTTCCCTCGCCATGGGAATTTTCAACATTTTTTTGAGAAAAAGGGAAAAACGTCCTGAAACCATCAAAATATGGGAAATTTTAGAAAAATGTCACACGGAGCATAAAAAAACCGGTTCAACTTGAAAATTGTCAATAAACGATGTACACTCTCCCAATATTCTTGACAGGATCGGCGAACCAAGTGCTTCAATAGAAATTTTTATTGATCAACTATAGATGCATTCGTCTTGGACGCTTTGAGCGCCACATGATGTAGCATTTTATATGCTGATGTATATCTATACATACGTACTGAAAGCGTGTAAACGTCCAAGCGAATGCTGCTTATACATATGTGCTGGAAGCGCGTAAGCGTCCAAGACGTATGCGGCTTAAGGGGAGTCAAAAGGTCAACATAACCTCAACATTTTTTTAACACATTTTTCTCCGAGATAACTGATGGAATAAAAAAAGGAGAGTGGGTCTACGTAATTAATATACAGGTGGCCCCACTATTTTTTCGTTCTTCTATAAATCCATCTCCGAAGAAAATGCCGTGTTGAAATTTTTTATTTAGCTTTATCTCTCTCGCAGTGACGAGAGCAGAAAGGCGGGGGAGGGGGTTGAGCCTCCCCTTAAGCCTAGTAATGTGAAAATACTAAGGGCTGCATTCGTGTTGGACGCTTTGAGCGCTGTGAGCACCCCGCCGTTACTGCTAACTCGCAATTTAGAGCCAAAATTAGGACGTGGGAATTTTTCGATCGAAAATGGAAATTCTGGCACTCTGAAAGGAAAAAAGCCTTCGGATGAACTGGCAACACTGGTTCTATGGACTAAAGACTGAATATTTGAATGAGATCACCATTGCACTTTGGTGGCGCTCGTGCTGTTTATGGGCGCAAGCATAAATAAGTTAAATTTTCACTTAACTGTTTAATTTCACGATTAATTAGTTGAGTAAAAGCCCCCGTAGCTTAAGCAAATATTGCATATCATCAAATGTTTTGTTAATTCAATTGAAATTTTCTAGCTTTATATTGAATGCATTTTTTTTTCGGTGAACAACATCTGAATTGCATAGAAAATATAAACTGTTCATTCGACTAAACCATTTGGTTATGCAATCGTATTTTGAGTGCATTTTACCAAATATAGAATCAAAAGAATGTAATTTTCAGTTGAACGGATTCTCTACTCTGTTGGGTCGAAGATATATGTATTTATGGGAATGCAATTTTCCATTTTGATACACGTTTCGAGTTAACTGAATTTGAAATTTTTTTGAAATTTTCCTATTTCATTATCAATGTCAGATTTTTTATAACCTTAATCTTTCCATTTTTAGTTCTTTTTTAAAGGGGGTTATAGGAAAGGGTAGGGCACGACAAAAAAATTTCGTTTCTTTTCAAATTACCATTAATTTTATGTATATTGACTCATCTTTAGACGATTCGCGATATCTGGGGATTTTTGTATCTCTTCAAATTATGAGGAATTTAATGCATTCGTCCATTTTAAAGCCGATGCACTACATTAAGGGTAAAATGGACCATAAAAAAGAAAAATATTTTTAACGTTGAAAACAATTTTTGGAGATGAACAAAATTTATCATTTTTAAAGGGGGGCGGTCGTGCCCCATAATTTTTTTATTATTATTATGATTATTATTATTATTTTTTTTTTTTTTTAGTTTCGGCAAAATGTCAGTGAATTCGTTCAAGATAGAACAAAAGTAAACTGATTTGATGGTTGAAAGTCACAAAAAGTATTAAACGGCTTAGGGGGCCATCGTGCCCCACTCTCCCCGGTACACAGGATTTTTAAAAAATCGATTTTTTTTAAATTTAATTTTTGTAAAGTATACATAATATTTAAGTATATACGCAGAAAATTTCATGTCAATCCGACAAATATTTTCGAAGCGATCGGCATATTTGTAAATCCGTAATAACTATGTGTAAAGTGCTGTTGAAACTTTAAACGCGTTTTTTTCAAAAATGTTTCTAGAGTCGCTGACGTGAGCAAGATTTCTCAGAAACGGCGTAACCGATCAGTCGCAATTTTTTACAGAAGTTTTATTAATCTATTTTTTATTGATTGATCGAAAGTTTTTTTTCATAAATGGTTTCGATTTTATAAACAATTTAAGGCCAAAATTTTTATAAAAAATCGATTTTTGTTTTCAAGAAGCCGCCATTTTGTTAAAAATACATATTTTGCTCATTCCTTCCATTAATACTACATTATACCTTATTATACTAACGAAATCTTTTTAATTTTTTTATTTTGGATGATCCAATCTAGATATATCGTGCTTACCGCAAGACGCCTTTTTTAGAGAACCTTCCGAAGATCGGCTACAGCGGCTTCAAGAATCATTATTTTCTGGAAAGAAAAAATTAAAAATAAATTTAAAAGTCACAAAAATATTTATATAAATTTTTACGTTAATAAATTAAAATGTCTGTCCAAAAAAAATTCTTGAAAGATCGTTTTTTTTTTACCTTGTGACTGCGCATAACCTTAAGTAGAGTATTTTTTCTTTATTTATTTTTCTACTGTTTTGCTCTTTCTTAATAACTGAAAAATCGCACAGAAACTGAGGAATGTGCATGACGTTCAAATTTGCGTTGTTTAAATGCAGGGAAAATAACTTGTTTTTTTTTATCCATTCTCCTAAAAAAGTTTTTAAATGAAAAATCGTCGAAATGCATTTTAAGATCTTTTTTAGAGACATGAAATGTTAAATGCACGAGAGTGAAGTGTAAATATCACTAAGAATAAATAAAAAAAATCAAGATCGCAAAGACTCCAGCATCGATAGCAATTCGCTCAAAAAAATGGCGTCCGAGTTTGCAAAAAACTTGTTTCGTCGAAAACAATGTAAGGTAAACGTCCCAATTTCAGCAAATTAAGCTTTCACTTAAGAGGAATCTTCAACGGTTAATTGATTTGGAAGCCCAATAGGGCCCCTGAATGGACGGTCACGCTTTTTCGACAAGGGCCTTAGAAGGTTGCCAAATGAGGGCCTTTACGACCGCCTCACGTGTGCCATGTAGAATCCACACAAGCCCATAGTCAAGCCCTATCAGGGCCCTAGTACGTACGTAGTATCGCTATACGTGCAGATTGTAAAATTGAATTATTTCAATAATAATAATATATTATTAATAATTCTCCAAGAGAATTTTTACAAAAAAATAGTATAAAGCAGAGGATTTCTATGTAGGAATCTTGCGGGTATGACTTCCCTCGAGGCATGACTTCCCGAGGGGCCTGACTCTACGGTGTCGAATACAACCCGTGCTCCCACTTCGGCTATATAAGCATACTATTTGCATATTCCGTATGCGAGAGAGCGCACGCCGTATGCGACATCTCATGGCAAGTCTCAGAACTAACTCCCCGTGAAGCCCGATCAGGCCCTCAAAGGGTTTGCCTCGTTAGTGCCATGTTTGAAATAATTAGGGCTCCGATACTTTCACTCTATTTGGGCCCGATTCGGTTCTGTTGTAATTATACTGACTTCTTTAAATATGGGTTGCCCGATCGAAGCCCGACAAGGTCCTCAACGGGTTGCCTTAGGTCAGCCATATTGTAAGTAAGCCTGGCAACCTTAGCATTGCCCTGCTACGGCCCGACCTGGCGGTGTTATGGCAATTCATGACAGGGCATCGAGATTTAAGCCCAACAAGGTCCTCAACAGGTTGCCTTAGGTCAGCCATACTGTAAATAGGCCTGGCAACCTTGGCATTGCCCTGTCGGGGCCCAACCTGGCGGTGTAAGGGCAATTCCTGACAGGGCATCCACGTCCAAGCCCGACTGCGGAGCTTTTTCCACGCACGGGTTATTACGAATAAACAATTAATTGTAGCAACAACTATAGCATGTGTTTTGGAAACTAGAGACTTCCAGCTTTCCAATAGTCATAGTTGTTATTGAAAATAGTTTATTTTTGAACGTGAAAAACAAGTCAACTTTTTCGGCGCCTCTTAGATGGTCGGGTATTTTGGAACCTTACAAGAATTTCGATGAGTAGTGGAATTGAAGGAAAATGCGTTTTTTTCAGAACCGCTCTAATTTGTATAGTCAAAGGAATGGAGTTCGATACCAGAGAGAGTACCTCTCGGAGTATAGAAAAGAGATAGTAGAATAAAAAAAGGAGAGAGAGAAATCGAGAGATGCACTTCGGTACTTATCCAGAGAGTCTTGTACCGTTGTCCAATTGACATTGTAGAGGAAGATGGAGGAAAAAAGAGGGAAAATCGGAGGAGGAAGAGGTAAGAGGAGGAGTCTACACGGTGAGACTGTCGATAAGGCGACACAGACGACAACGACGACGAACACCATTGTATAATCTTCGATACCGATAAATTTCTCCCTCCCTCCCTCCCTCCCTCCCTCCCTCCCTCTCTCTCTCTCTCTCTCTCTCTCTCTCTCTCTCTCTCTCTCTCTCTCTCTCTCTCTCTCTCTCTCTCCCTCTCTGTTTGAATCTTGTGGCTCGTGCTGTCTTTATCAATCCCTCTTGGTTTTTCTCCCTCACATTGAATATAAGCCTCACCTAAACAAAACTATCGCTCCCGCCCCAACAACGTACTTCTACTACTATTCCATCTACATCTCTCTCTCTCTCTCTCTCTCTCTCTCTCTCTCTCTCTCTCTCTCTCTCTTCTCTCTCTTGCTCTCTGGATCATCGCATTTCCGGGTTACGATTTTCTGCCCCCTCCCATGTTGAAAAAGGGTTCCAGGGGGTGGGGAAATGAGGGACAGAGAGATATCCGCGATAAAGTTCTCGAAGAAACGAGGCTCGTAAACAGCAATCGGACGATCGAGATCTTGCTATCGAGATCTCTCT
This sequence comes from Alloplasta piceator, assembly GCA_946863875.1. NCBI lineage: Eukaryota > Metazoa > Arthropoda > Insecta > Hymenoptera > Ichneumonidae > Alloplasta > Alloplasta piceator. The sequence goes on along the minus strand of OX333076.1, from coordinate 32,337,878 downwards.
CTCTCCCTCTCTTATTCCCTTATATTTCTGGTTTCTACTGAGCTGCATGGATTGCATAACAGATTCGAAGATTCTTGACTGTGAGGGTATGGATGCTGCGATTTTGCTGGATCGTCGTGTAAGAAAGAGGGAGAGAGAGAGAGAGAGAGAGAGAGAGAGAGAGAGAGAGAGAGAGAAGGCGCAATACGATCTTCTCGTCACCGCGACGAGATCTCTCTGCTAAACGTCACATCTTGCGGATCTATCTCACTCGCGAATATAGCTGAAGTCCCAAGGTAAAATGATTCCCGAGCTCTTGTCCGATTTCAGAGTAGCTTACATCCACTTCCATCAAAATTCATGTACAGCGTCACTCGATAATTGTTGAAAGGAAGAAAAAAGACGGAAGTTAACGTGAATCGTCTCGACACACGATTTTGAAGAGGGATTTTTTGGTTCAATTAGTTCATAAAATAATATTAATATTAATATTAAATAATAATAATAATATTAATATTAAATAATAATAATATTAATATTAATATTGAAATAACAAAATAATCGTAAAATTAAAAAAAAAATCAATGATGCTGAAATTTGCATGGTTTAAGGATGGTTTCTACAGCCCCAGCAAAAAATTGTATTTGATTGAAATTTCCGTACTTCGTGGTACAATAAATGATCCTGAAGTTAACATCGTTGCACTGCAAGAAAAATCAATTTTTTAAATCCACTTTCATTGTCATTGAAGTCTTGCTTGTGTATTTGAAATCCTTAATCCTTAATAAAGATACAAACGTGAATTTTAATGATTTTGATTTAAAAATTTCTTAGGAAGAATGGAATTTTATTGATGAATTGACAATGCCCGTTTCATTGCAACGACGCAAGCTTCAGGATCATTACAACAAAAATTTCAAAAAATTCAGCAACATTTCGCGTTTCCAAACAACAATTATCAATAATAATATTGCCCAGAAGTTATTAATAAATTGTTTGAACGAATAATTATTCAACAATTTTTCGGTAAGTTCTTTTTTCCCTTAAGCAAGTAAAATGCGTTAATTTTGTTGAACGCATATGAATTTTCTCAGAATTTTCTCTCTATTTTGAAATACCCGTTTTGAGATTTTTAGAATGACTGTATTTATGTATTTTTTAGTTTACAGTGTCTTTGAAACTTTTCAGAGCTGATGATAAACCTGTATGCAAAAACACATACAAAAATGGCAGTTTTTTGCTTGTATTTCAAAATGTTTTTATAAGATTTCAAAACAGAAAAAATTCTGAAAAAATTCATATTCGATCAGAATAATTAACGCACTAGATTTGTTTAAGAAAAAAAAACAACTTACCGAAAAATTGTTGAATAATTATTCGTTTACCCAATTCATTAATAACTTTTGGGCGATATTATTATTGATAATTTTTGTTTATGGCCAGCCAAATTTTGCTGATTTTTTTATGATCTTGTATCACGAATTACGAAAATTTCAATCTACAATTTTTGGAAATGCAACGAAAATAGTTTTTTTTTAAATCAAATTCACACGTCCTAAGAATTTTCAAAAAGAAAAGGCCTAGAAATATATTTTGGGGTCTTCTTTAACGCCTTTAGATGGTAAATGGGAAAGCGAAGTGCGAGTCATTCCGAAAATGAATTCAATAAAAATTATACTCGTTGCGTTGCAAAGATGCAAACTTCAACACCATAAAAATTACTTTTTTTGAAAACTTCTCTTAAAAATTTTCCCTTTTCTCTTAAAAGTCACTCTCTTCTATAAACTGTATTTCAGACGCTGTGTTACGAATGATTTCTAAAAAATTCAAAGGTAATCGGACCAAAATGTAGAAAGTTATGGGCCATTACGTTGACATCCGTTAATTGCAATCCACTTTTGAAACTTTGGAGGAATTTTTTTTCTCGAAAGTGCGATTTCAAAATCGGTGACCATAACTCCATTATAATTATACGTTGAAAAAAAATTTCGATTCATTTATTAAATATTACTTAATAGAATACGAAGCTTCTGCAGAAATATGTAATTACGATTTTCCAAAACAAAAGAAAAATCGCTAAAATGCTTTATTTTTCCACTCGCCTGACTAATTATAACTCCTTAACATAATTAATAGATGCGAGCTATTTTTCCAACTCCATTGACTCATTTTACTTGAGAAACCAGAAGAAACTAGAGACAAGAAAAAGAGAAAGAGAACGAAGAGAGAAAATCGCAAGCAGTCTGAATGGGATAAAAAATCAGAAATCGCGATTGTGCAGGCGTCTAACAACTGTGTCGAATCTCAGCGTGGAATCTCTTTTGTCTTGCGATAAAAATGTGATTCCCAGGAGACGAGAGAAAAACTGAGAGAGGTGGCGGTATATTCTTATAGGCAAGGCCGTTTCGCTATTTTCTTGCTCGAATTAACGCCCAGAAGAATTCATATATATGGGGCATTCCACGCCAAATCGACCACTTTAGAACTCAACCCTTTTCGATTTGGCTGAAACTTTTTATTTCTTTTTACCCTATTTAAAACATTTTTCAGGATTTTTTCAAATTTTTACACCCAGCCGATAAAAAGTTATAAATTTTTCAAAAAAATTTGCTTTTCATTTTTCAAATAGCTATAACTTTTTCAAAATTTGACGTATCAGGACGATTTTTTTTCAAAACTTTTGTTTTTTAATGTACCTTTTGAAAAAAATTATAAAAACCCATCTTCATCGGTTTTTTTCAGATTTTCGGAAAAAATCGAAAATTTCTCGATGATTACCATTTTTGATTTTTTTTTCTTTTTATTATATCAGACTTTGACATTTTCTCCAAATCCTCGAATTTTTTCAGAGTGGTATTTATTCGATTTCTATTTTTTTTTTCCAAATGAAAAAAAAACTTTCTTTCAACTAGCCTTATTTCTCATAACACCATTCTGCAATTTTTTGAGGGTGTTCAGAGGACTTCCAAACTTGAAAACAAAAAAATAAAAAACAAAAATTGAAAATTTCTCGAAGATTACCACTTTCAATTTTTTTTCATGTTTGGAAGTCCTCTGAACACCCTCAAAAATGTGCAGAATGGTGTTATCAGAAATAAGGCTAGTTGAAATTTTTTTTTTAATGGCAAAAAAACATTGAAATAAAAAATCACCACCCTGAAAAAATTTGAGGATTTGCAGAAAATGTCAAAGTTTGATATAATAAAAAGAAAAAAAAATCAAAAATGGTAATCATCGAGAAAATTTCGATTTTTTCCAAAAATCCAATAAAAAACGATGAAGATGGGTTTCAATAATTTTTTTATATTTTTTTTTCGAAAACTGTTTGTGAATATTGTTTTCGAAAAAAATACAAAGAAATTATTGAAACGCATCTTCATCGTTTTTTCTTAGATTTTTTGATAAAATCGAAAATTTCTCGATCATTACCATTTTCAATTTTTGTTTTTTTTTTCAAGTTTCGAAGTCCTCTGAACATTCTCAAAAATTTGCAGAATGGTGTTCCGAGAAATAAGGCTAGTTGAAAAAAAAAAATTTTCAATTGGAAAAAAAAAATAGAAATCGAAAAAACACCACTCTGAAAAAATTTGACGATTTGCAGAAAATGTCAAAGTTTGATATAATAAAAAGAAACAAAAATCAAAAATGATAATCATCGAGAAATTTTCGATTTTTTTTGAAAAACTAAAAAAAAAACGATGAAGATGGGTTTTCATAATTTTTTTGTATTTTTTTTCAAAAAATACATAAAAAAACAAAAATTTCGGGGAAAAAAATCGTCCCGATACGTCAAATTTTGAAAAAGTTATAGATATTTGAAAAATAAAAAGCCCATTTTTTTGAAACATTTATAACTTTTTGTCGGCTGGGTGTAAAAATTTGAAATAATTCTGAAAAATGTTTTTGATAGGTTAAGAAAAGATAAAAAAGTTTCAGTCAAATCGAAGAGGGTCGGGTTCCAAAGTGGTCGATTTGGCGTGGAATGCCCCATATATATATAATATATACAATTTTTTCTTTTTTTTTTTAACGCCTCCACGACGATTTTTATCCTTGGCGAGGACAACGAACACGACAGGACGAGAGAGAATCGTGGCTTTGATACATTTGAAGCGGGGAATAGCCGTCGTTATCCCCTCTAACCGATTGCATCTTACCTTCCTCAACGCTTTGTTGAACACGACGAAATAATCCGGCTAGACGACTGTATTACCGAACAATTGCGGGAGAGACTACATTTAAAAGAATTTTTCAACATAATATTATTATGAATAATTATGCACAAAAGTGTGTGTGTGTGTAATTATGGTAATAAGCACTACTGTGCGCCGAGCACAGCTGAAGTGACTCACTCCCATTCTTATGCCGATGTAAGCGTCGCTGTATTACATATATAGATATATATATGATCATTATACAGCGAGAAAGCTGTATAGAGATGATGGATATACGAGCCAACTAAAAAAACCTTTAGGATACTTTCACAATATCCTATTTATCGAAAGAGAGGAGGCAAAGGGTCAAATTGGGGGTTAATTCGATGGACATCTGTTCGGCTACTCAGTTCTCTCGTCCCAATGGAACGTAAAATGCGACGACTTCGAGGAGATTAGAGCCAATCATGTCTATCATCCAGAAAAGAGATTCAATTGCATCTTCTAAAATCTTTTGTCGCAGCGCTGGGCAGTACTTCAAGTATCCGGTACTTGAAGTACTTAAAAAGTACTTCAAGTACGTAAAAAGTACTTAAAAAGTACTTCAAGTATTGAAAAATACTTTAAGTATTTAAAAGTACTTTTGAAGTACTTAAAGAGTACTTCAAGTATTGAAAATTACTTTTAAAGTACTTCAAATATTGTACGTACGTTTCCCAGTACGTACTTGGCCTGTGCTTCAAGTATTGTACTTAGAAAGTACTTCAAGTATTGTACGTTCGTTTCCCAGTGCATACTTGGTCTGTACTTCAAGTATCGTACTTAGAAAGTACTTCAAGTATTGTACGTACGTTTCCCAGTATATACTTGGCCTGCACTTCAAGTATTGTACTCAAAAATTCAAATACTTTTCTGTACTTCAAGTAATTTTTCAAGCACAAGTATCAAGTACTTTTTAATGTGTCTTGCTGATGGTACTTCAAGTATTAAAAAGTACTTTGAAGCACTTCGAGTATTGTACGTACGTTTTCCAGTACTTGGCCTGTACTTCAAGTTTTGTACTTAAAATTTCAAATACTTTTCCGTACTTCAAGTACTTTTTCAAGTACAAGTATCAAGTACTATTGAATGTACGTGTCTTGCTGATGGTGCGTCAAGTATTGAAAAGTACTTTTGAGGTACTTAAAAAGTACTTCAAGTATTGTACGTAAGTTTTTCAGTACTTGGCCTGTACTTCAAGTATTGTGCTTAAATTTTCAAATACTTTTCTGTACTTCAAATACTTTTTCAATTACGAGTATCAAGTACTTTTCAATGTGTCTTGCTGATGGTTGCATGTACAAACCCTTTGAATATGTAATTGAAGATAATATTGTCCTTCAACTGTCGTCTGCGACAGTTTTGTTAAGACGAACACGAAATTGGCGTATTTTTAACAATCCATGTATTATATTCTCTATTTCTTCTTTTTCAAACCTGTATCAAAATTAATCGTAATTACCATCGTCAATGCTTTTTTTGAATACTTTTCAATTCTTTGTGTAAATACAAAAAGTACTCGAATAAAAATCAAATGAGAAAAAGAAATCAAATGTAAGTACCAGAACTTACGAGATACACCTGAAAACTTGAAAAAGACTTGATACTTGGTACTTGATTTTTCAAGTACTAGTATGTCAAGTACTTTAAATCTTAAGTATTTCAAGTAATAAGTTCGTAGTACTTTAAGTACTGCCGGTACTTGATACTTCGAGTACTTACGATACTTTGTACTTGAAATACTTTCCGGTACTTTGTCCACTTCTGGTTTATCGTGTCCATTTTCATTCCAATCGACAAATAATTTCTTTCCATCAAATATATGATATATACCCAATTATCATGGAATATTGATTTATTTATATGTTGCAGTTAATATTACTGTTCATTGGAAATTAAAATTTCATTGAATCTGCTAAATTCGTGTATTGAATCTTTTTCATTTAAATCAGTTGGAATTGTCTTTCAATCAAAGATGTGTCAATTTTTCTCGAATAACGAAACGATTAATCCACAAGATGAATTGACATTGATTCAATCTGTTCAAGCATCGAGGATATATATTGTTTCATAGATAAATAAACAATAAAAATATCCAATGCGTAAGAAAAGTACCACAAAATCATACAAAAAGTTCTTCGTATTCTTGCAACAATTCTCATGTTATTACGACTTTTTTTCAATGTGTTTTTCTTTCGATCCAAACACCGCTTGACGTTGACGAAATCAAGACCCGAAAAAAAGGGTCTTGCGACGAAAACGGTTTGAGGAGAATGAAAAAACGATCGAATGAAAAAGTGACTAATGCGAACGGTGAACATATATATATATTCCGTGTGTCAATTGCATCACGGAAATTACGAAATATCAAAGATCGATCGAACGTAACGAGCGTATCTGTGTGATTGTAACACGTGCGCGGTTCGAAATTATATTTATCTATACGCTCAGCTGAGATAATGATCGAGACAATTGACGCAACGATTTATATTTATTTTTGTGATTATCGATAATCGGGGAATTGTATATCAAATTATTTGTATCTGCTGAATATATTCAGGAATATACATTTCAAAAACATTCTTGATATATCTAAGAAGATATATCTCAGGAATATTGTTGATATATCAAATATATATCTCAGATCCAGTGTGGATGTATTAAAGAAGATGTTTCTTTGATATATTGTTAATATATCAAAGCAGATGTATTTCCGATATATGTTTAATATATCAAATAAAATATATCTCGGATATATTGTGGATATATTAAAATAGATATTTCTCCGTTATATTGCGGGTATATCAAAGGAGCTGGATTACTGATACATTGTTAATACATCAGAGCAGACGTATTTCCGATATATCGTTAATATATCAAATAAAATGTATCTCAGATATATTACAGACACTTCGAGGATGATTCTCCGATATATTGTAAGTATATCAAAAATAACAATCTCATTGATATATATCGTGATTTACAAAGAACCGATGAAATGCATTGTGCGGCAATACGTTTCAGATCTCAATCGTATATATCTTGTGATATATATGGGGTATTCCCGCTGAAATTTCCATGTTCGAACCCGGACCCTCTTGAATAATTATGAAAAAAAAATTCCGAAAAGTATTCTCAAAAATAAAAGACACGTATTTTTTTGTTAAGGCCGTGAATCGATATTTTTCGTCGTAGGATTTTAGTAAAAAATCCAAATTGTTCACTAAGGTAAATGTCCCAATACCCGACCATCGAAGAGGCGACGAAAAAGTTAACTTGTTTTTCACGTTCAAAAATAAACTATTTTCTATAACAACTATGACTATTGGAAAGCTTGAAGTCTCTAGTTTCCAAAACACAGGGTATAGTTGTTGCTACAATTAGTCGTTTATTCATATTAACCGAAAATACTGATAAATGTAAATGTACCAGTACCCGACCACCCGTTTTTGTATATGACCCAATATCCGACCACACATTATGACCCTATAACCGACCACTCATCTCTATGGTGGGGGGAAGGGAGGGGGTAAATTGAAAAAAATGCGTCGCTGCTCGGAGAATGTGTCACCGAAATTTTGAGGTTATGCACGAATAATATACATGTCAGCGGATGTCCGGTTACTGGAACTGAACATAGTCGGGAGCAAGTACCGATATCCGGACACATGATCGGTTATCGGTACAAGATACATTTCGTATGTACCAATAACTGGACATGAAAATTAAGTACTTAAAACGCATTTTCGGCTAATTGAGACAACATGCCCACATGGAAATAAAATATATCGGCAAATATTATGGAAAATATATTTTAGGATATGTTAAGTATATTTTGTCCGAAAATGTATGTATTACAAATATGATTTTAGGTATATTTTTAATCTATTCAAAAATATTACAATATAAATGTAAAAAATGTATTGAAGATATATACTAAATATATCAAACATATATATATTGAGTGCATGTTCTATATATTTTAGATACACTTTTAATTGATGTTTAAATATACACAATATACATGTAAAAAATATATTTAAGATATATACTAAATGCATCAAACATATATATTGAGTCCACGTTTTATATATTTTCGATATAATTTTAATATATGTTTACATATACCCAATATATGTTTTTACATATATCAAAAAATATATTTTTATGCACAATAATCATATATCTAAAATATATTTAATGTGTATTTCAAAGAAATATTTTCTGCCGAAAATGTACTTATCACGAATATATTTTTGAGTATATTTCTTATATGGAATATACATAATATATATTTAATATATATCTGATATATATTTTAGATACATCTAAAATGTATTTAGAATATATAATGTACACTTCAAATATATTTTAAATATATTTTTACGTATATCGAAAAATATATTTTCCGGTATATTATATTTCCGTGTGGGCGATCAAATTAGTGGTATCTTTCCGAATAAAAACAGCTAAGGCTCAGTTCGAAAATAATAAAAACCACTTCGAAATAGCTTCAATAAGATATCGCGATTCTCTAGTGCCATTCGAGATCCCATCGAAAAACGCTTCAGACAAAACTTGTTCGTTATAAAATGAGTAAAACAATTGAGATTTTTTTTTTCATTGTCGGCACACGAAAGTTTGTTTTTCCTTTATAAAACTCAAAAAAAAGATTTTTCAGCAAGCCAGCCACCTCGAATTACAAAAAAAACCATTGTGAAAATTCTCCAGGAAATCACGAAACTTTGAAGACCAAAATGAGGAGGGCAAGATCAAAATCCGCAAAGCTACAGCCAATCGAAGTTTCGTCTTGGCCTTCTTTTCGAGCCAGATCATGCAGAACTGTATGTTCTCGAACAATTATATACAGAAATACATTTGAATATTTATTGAATTATGCATAAGTAGATAATTTCATACAAGTATGAAATACGTGTTTTTTATTTTTAGAATACTTCTTGGAAAAAAAATTTCATAATTATTCAAGATGATCCGAGTTCGAACATGAAAATTTCAGCGGGAATACCCCATATGTTCTTGTCTACGAGAATTTGTCCGTCAATTAGCGGGAATCAATATCGTGGACTGCATATCGTGTCCATTATATATTATCGCTAATAATATCCTCCAACGATCAGGAGGAATCACAAGAGATCGCAAATTATAAAGAGCGAATAAAGAAAGAGGAGAGAGAGAGAGAGAGAGAGAGAGAGAGAGAGAGAGAGAGAAGAAGGAAGAAATGTTCGCGCACCCTGTAACCCAGTGAACTACAAGTTCGCGGGTGTCTTTTGGTTATGTTGCGAGCCCGCATGATCTCAGACAATGAGGACAATGAATCTCGTATCTTTGCCCTCTCTCTCTCTCTCTCTCTCTCTCTCTCTCTCTCTCTTCACTCTTGCGATTACCGATGCTGGTGTGACTTATCTTGCTCAGAGCCGCCGACCCACACTAAGTTCGCTGATACATGCACTATGCACTATGCACTATGCACTATGCACTATGCGACGAAAGAAGAGGCGAGGAGCATTGTAAGAGAGAAAGCTGTGCATAGAGAAGCGATCTAGCGTTTATGCTCTATGTGCGTCCAAGATACGGGCTGCAGTAGCTATGATTTTCTCTCTCTCTCTTCCTCTCTTTCTTTCTCTCTCCTCTTTCTCTCCCTCCCTCTCTTTTGCGCCCTCTCTTTCCCTCTTTTTCTCACCCTCTCCCTCTCTCCCTCTCTCTCTCTCTCTCTCTCTCTCTCTCTCTCTCTCTCTCTCTATCCCTTTATCTTTATCTCCGTTTATCGTCAGACAACGAATGAATAGCGGCAATGGCGAGTTACGCCATAATACACGAATGAGTATGTGTGTGAGAAAGAGGGAGAAAGAGAGAGAAATGCGATTACCACTGCAAGTTTTCCAACATCTCAGCGGTCGTTTGTGACACCGCTCGTTTTGTCAGCGATCTCATCTCTCTCTATCAATGTCCCCGATCAACACGGGACGAGCATATACGAGAAGAGCAAAGATCGACTGGCAAATCTTTTCCCTTACCTGTTCCTTTCATTTCACAAATACATCGGGTTTTTCATTCCAGCGCGAATTCATTGATTTCCAGGCTTTTTTTTCTTTCAAATAAAAAATGGGCTTTCTTTCTCTGAGACTATTTTTTCTAGATTTATTTACATAACAGTGACTTGGATTTTCAAAAATCGAGAAATGGTGGCTGGAAAATAAAAATTTGCACTTATGGGTTTGTGGGAGTGGATTGGGTTAAAAAAATCTTTGTACTCGCCTTGATATTTCTAATTTTTGAGCTATTGAGCTGAAAATGTTTGAAATAGTTGCTGAAATAATAATTGCTAATGTGTTTTTAAAAAAAATTTTGGAAGTTTACATTTTAATAAAATTGTGAAGAATTCTTGACAGTGTTCGTTTTTTAATATTGCAGCTCTCAAACTCAAATTCTTAAGATAAATGCAAATGGATAAGAAGAATAGTTCGCTTTAAGCTGGAAAAATATTGCTCAAGGGATTTGGATTTTTCAAAAATTTGAAATGAAAATAATCGAAAAATGCTTGCAAAAGCATTAAAGTTATTAGCACTAGAGCTGAGGGATTAAAATTTTGTCCTAAAATTTTGTCCTCAAATTAAATATTTATCAAAATAATCGGTATTCAAAAAAAAAAAAGACGTTGATGTTGCTCAAAAGACATTTGAACGATTTTTCAGTTGGAAAATTCTTGTGAATTTAATAACCGATAAACCATTTCCGTTGTATTCAAACGATACGAAATTCAACATCATAAAAAATTCAAAGCCACGTTTTTTCAACATCAATCAACGTTCTTTAAATTTACAAAAAAAATCCTTAAATTTAAAAAAAAGTAATATTTCACAAAAAATCCTTGTATTCGTCTCGATATTCCTAATTTTGTAGCAATCAAGATATCGATTTTTGTACTACAACAAGTAGGAAGACTTTTTGGTAAAAAATTTGGAAAAATTCTTAAAGCATTCATGATTTTCATAAAATTTCGAAATTTTTCAAAAATGCTTGAGAACTCACCCCTTTTTTGAAATTCAGTAGCTATCGAACTCAAATTTTAAACACGAATGCAAATACGTTCCTTACGTTTTTGATATAACCATCGACGATGGTAGAAATCCACACTGACAAAATAATGTACCAGGATTTGTTAACTATTAACAAATGTAAAGTTGAATATGGCGAAATCATTTATTTAATAACAGTTAATAAATTAAATAAACATTCAACGGTTTATAAATTTTTTTGACACCGATAAAATGTTTCTTGACGACTAACAAATTTTGTAACAGTTAAGGAATGTTTAAGTGAAAGTGCCAACTGAATATATTTCTTTACTACAAATAAACTGTTTTTTGCATGAACCTTAATGAATAATAAAAATCTATAAAATTTTGACAAGTATCGCCGATCAAATTATCCTCAATTGCAACCCTGATATTTCTTCGTTTCAACGCTTGAAACAAATTGAAGTTGGAGTTCTATCAAAATGGTTGAGGGATCGGGCAAAGATCGTTCCGTTGAAGTGGAATGCCTCGTATCCTCGTGCATTATATTTTCACATCGGGCGCGAGAGTTCGCGCCCCAAACACACGAGAGAATATCACGAAAGGTGGATAATATTTCATTGAAGCAACACGTTACGGGATCGGCATCGTATAGCACAAAAGCGTTATTCCCGCGGTGAATTGCTTCTGAATGCCGAGATCGAGAAATGCTGTATTATCCGTTGGAAGATACGTCGTAGATTCGAAATTCTCCCTTCCTCCAGCGTATAAATATGCAAGCCCATGAATTATTTAACGTCTGCAGGCCGCGATAGTTCATAGAAAAAAAAAATCCCCCCAAAAAAAAACACTTCAGAATTCTACGCGAGAGACTCTAATCCCCGCCATATTCTTTCCATAGAGAAATCGTTGCGATATATCGGGAATGATTGCACCCACCGAACAGAAAAGAGAGACACAATCTCTCGCTTATGGTTGCTTTTATCGTGAGAAATTTTATAAATATATGTGTGACAACCTCCGGAGAAATTATTGTTTGTCAAATGCATCGTGCAACGTCCTTTTGCGTCATACGTCGAATAGTTCCAGGATAGATGGCGCATCAAGAAAGAAGGAAATCTTGGGAAGAAAATTGGAAATGTTCATAATTTTAATTGTGTTTAATGTTCATAATTAACTTTTTTCGTTTTTTTTAAAGGTTTTGCTAAGGTTATTGCTATTTTCTTTTCTCCCCAATTACACAATCATCGGAGTATGTGTACGATTTTTTTTCTTGATGGTTTGCAGGCTTCGTCTATTAAGTATTTAAAAAGTTGCGTGGGTAAATTTCAAAGGGTCAAGAACATTGTTCCCGTGCGTGAAAATTCTAGGGAAGCCCTGACTTAAGTCGGGACCTCGTCGGGCTTGGACGTGGATGCGCTGTCAGAAATTGCCCTTGCACCCCCAGGTTGGGCCCCGACAGGGCAATGCCAAGGTTGCCAGGCCTATTTGCAATTTGGCTGACCTAAGGCAACCCGTTGAGGACCTTGTCGGGCTTAAGCGTGGATGCCCTGTCATGAATTGCCATAACACCGCCAGGTTGGGCCCCGACATGGCAGTGCCAAGGTTTCCAGGCTTACTTAAAATATGGCTGACCTAAGGCAACCCGTTGAGGACCTTGTCGGGCTTAAACGTGGATGCCCTGTCATGAATTGCCATAACACCGCCAGGATGGGCCCCGACATGGCAGTGCCAAGGTTTCCAGGCTTACTCACAATATGGCTGACTTAAGGCAACTCGTTGAGGACCTTGTCGAGCTTAAATCTGGACGTCCTGTCATGAATTGCCATAACACCGCCAGGTTGGGCCGTGACAGGGCAATGCCAAGGTTGCCACGCTTACTTACAATATGGCTGACCTGAGGCAACCCGTTGAGGACCTTGTCGGGCTTCGATCGGGCAACCCATATTTAAAGAAGTCAGTATAATTACAACAGAACCGAATCGGGCCCAAATAGGTCGAAAGTATCGAGCCCTAATTATTTCAAACATGGCACTTACGAGGCAACTCTTTGAGGGCCTAATCGGGCTTCACGGGGAGTTAGTTCCGAGACTCGCCATGAGATGTCGCATACGGCGTGCGCTCTCTCGCATACGGAATATGCAAATAGTATGCTTATATAGCCGAAGTGGGAGCACGGGTTGTATTCGACACCGCAGAGTCAGGCCTCTCAAAAAGTCATGCCTCGAGGGAAGTCATATACCCGCATCAAGATTTCTACATAGAAATCCTCTGCTTATACTATTTTTTTGTGAAAATTCTCTCGAAGAATTATTAATAATATATTACTATTAATAATTATTAATTATAATGTATTATTATAATATATAATAATTATTATTAATAATAATAATAATATTGTTATTATTATTGAAATAATTCAATTTTACAATCTACACGTATAGCGATACTACATACGTACTAAGGCCCTGATATGGCTTGGCCATGGGCTTGCCGTGGATTCGACATGGCAGACGTAAGGCGGTTGTAAAAGCCCCCATTTGGCAACCTTCTAAGGCCCTTGTCGAAAAAGCGTGACCGTCCATTAAGGGGCCCTATTGGGCTTCTAGTCAAGGGCCCGAAGTAAGTTAGGGAAAACCGATCAGGGCCCAATCGGGGCCTCAATCAAATTCAGGCACGGGTATTTGCAATATCGGGTGTATAATCCACAATATCACTTTCGCCAATTAATCAACCATATTATTTCATGCTAATTTTCGACTTGTACCGTTGCTTAGTTTTGTCCAAAAATAATTTCCAATTATCGTTCGATTTTCATAATTTTCAGCTTATTTAATTCTACAAAAGATTGTCCATGAAAGAACTGTTCCAATTTTTTGATTGTTTCACTTTCATTAATCATTATACTCTAAAAATGGTGACCTTTCTGAATATTCTCGTCAAATAAACAAATTGTTGTAACTTTTCATTGACAATTGCAAATAAAAATTAATGCTCTGAGTTGATAGAGAAGCTTCAAAAGAACAGATCGAATTTCCAAAATCTTGAAATTTTGATTTCATTTTTGCCATGTTCCTCAAAAGTTCCATTGTTTGTTTTTTTAAATACATAAAATATTTGAGTATTGCCTTAAAAAAATCTGTGGGCCTCTTTCGCATCACCAAGCATTGGCTCATATATAAATATAGACATAAGTTCATCTATTTCTATTTACAAAAAAAAATACGACTTTGTTTGCACTGACGAAACGATCGATTCGCGATATTGCTCCACTTTTATCTAACTCGCGGCAGACGCACGTGTGAATGTAAATTCACAGACACACGTACATGCATATATATATATATATGTTGTAAATATCTGAATATATATTCTAGCCGGGAGTAGCAGCAGTGAGGGCAACGTGACCGATAAATTATTCATTCGAATATACACATATATATGTATAGTTGAAGCCACACGGTGAATATACCGAATGCTCTGTACACATAGTAAAGTAATAAAGATAGACGGAGATGCCCTCCGCCCCCTTAACCCCCTCCCTCCTCGCCCTTAACCGAAGACACACGTTATCCTCGAGTCTGCTCGTCTCCTTCTTTATCTGAGATACGGTCGAGAGATAGTTGTTACTACAGCTAGAAAATATACATAGATACACAATTATGTATATACAATATATGGGGCGTTCCATCCCAAATCGGATAGTTTGAAAAACTTTTTTTTCTATTTCCTCAATTTTTTAATACTCTTTAGTATCCATCAAAAGATTCTTCCTGTTAAATTTCGAGATTTTTTTTATTACCCGTTAAAAAGATTTTAAAAGGTCAGCTAAAATGGATAAAAAATCGATTCTTATTTTATTTAATTTTTGTGTACGTTCTGTGATACCTTTTTCACCTATTTCTCAAACCATAAGACGATTTTTCAAAAAACGGCTGAGTTACGGACCAAAATATAAAAAAGTGCACTAGAAATAAATACAAATTTATAAGTTTGTTTTAAAAAATCTGAAAAATTTGATATATGATTTAAAAAATACTGAGAATCACTCAGAGTCAAACTTGGCGATGGCGAACTTTTTTTCGCCGTTTTCAACTTGTTTTAGTTGAGGCATTCCATGACATTTCGATCAAAATCTTGCCTTGATGATTCCGATTTTCCTTTCAATTTGTTGTATAATAAACCCATTGAAAAAAAAAATCCCAAATTTTTTCATAATGTTTTAGTCACCCGTTTTTTGGATTTATTATTTTGTTTTTAAGGGACCCCTTTGTAAAATCTGAAAAAATTCATAATGATCTAATAAAATGTAACAAAATTTTTGGGCTTTGTTCTAAAATGAAGATTTTAATATTCTATGAGTAACATTTTTTTTTGCAATTTTTTGAATTTTGGAATAACGCCTAAGAATGTTATTATATTTTATTAGATTATTCTGATTTTTTTTTAGATTTTACAATGTTCATTTTTTTTCAAAACAAAATCCAAAAAACGCGTGACCAAAAAATTCTGAAAAAATTTGGAAATTTTTTTTTCAATGTGTTTTTCTATATAAAAAATTGAGAGGAAAATTGAAATCATCATCCTTAAATTAACAAAAACCACTCTTTTTTTTGGTATTTGGGTCATAACTTCTTTAATAATAGTCCAAATTAAAAGTTTTTCATTCAAAATTTTTGTTTTTTTATGGCCTTTTCAGAAAAAAATACAACAAAAATATTCGACGCGTTTTTGAAGAAGTTTTTTTTTATTTTTAAACTTTTAATCGCGGTTTTAAAAGTGAGTGTCATTTTTAATTTTTCATAAATTTTCTGTTTTAAACATTCATCTATTCAACAATTTTTGAGACTAGTCCGATCGTGGGATTTCAATAACTACTTTTTTTTCGATTTTTGAAAATCAATTTTTTTTTTTCATTTATCAATTATTATGAATACCAATTTTTGTTACTGTGTAGTATTTTTAAAAAATCTATTTGAATTAATTTTAAGACTTTTCAAAATTAATTCAAATACTGCACTGCAATACAATACTGCAAATTCAATCACAGGGGGACACAAAAATTTCATTCAATTGTTCCAATGAGCAACGGAAACGTATTGGCAGAGGAATATTCAAATTCGGGAAATAATCGTATATGTAAGATTTAAAAAAAAACGCGAATAAATAAAAACTGTTATAATTATAGTTCATAAACAAACTCAACGATTAATTATTAATTTTAAGAACCTGGTAACAATAAAAAAGTGTCAAAATAAATTCTAAATATTGAAAAAAATACTATACAGTAACAAAAATTCGTATTCATAATAATTTATTGAAAAAAAAAAAAAATTTCAAAAATCGAAAGAATATAGTAGTTATGGAATTCCCACGATCGGAATAGTCTTAAAAATTGTTGAATAGATAGATGTTTAAAGCAAAATTTTTTTTTTTAAATCAAAAATTACACTCAATTTTAAAAACGCGATTTAAAGTTTAAAACTCAAAAAACTCATTAAAAAACTCATTGAATATTTTTTTTGTATTTTTGTCTGAAAAAGCCATAAAAAACAAAAACTTTGAAAAAAAACTTTGAATTTGGACCATTGTCAAAGAATTAATGATCAAAATACCAAAAAAAGAGCAGTTTTCTTGTTAATTTATTATCTTTTGAACGGGTAATCTAAAAGATCTCAAAATTTAACTGGAAGGGTCTTTTGATGGGTACTAAAAAATATAAAAAAATTGAAGAAATAAAAAAAAAGTTTTTCAAACTGTCCGATTTGGGATGGAACGCCCCATATATATTACATTATATACTCAAGGCAGATTCAATCTTGGTTTCTTTCTCAATGGATATCACGAATCGAACGAAATTCAATACCTAAATCAACGCCATTCCGATCCTAATCACAAAATACACATATTTTATGGAAAAAAAAGAAGTGGAGTCAAAACGGTTCCAGAATGTGGTAATGATTCTAATAATCGTGATGTGAAAAGTAACATACTCATTCTCAGTCTCATTTTCTTCGTGACACATTTCCGGACTGCTTAAGTGCGGCACATTTTTTTTAGTACCTTGTTATATAGAGTTACAGCTAGGCCACTTTTTGAATTGTCGAAACAAAAACTTGGTCAGAAACAAAAAATGATCTTCAGAGACTGGTAATGTTCGGCAATTTCTCTAAAAAATAAGAAATTTATGTTAATGCAATTTGAACTTTTGTTTCAAGAAAGATTTTACGATATTCAGTAATAAGTTTCGACATTTTGCCGGAAACTAAAACAAAAAGTGAAATTTACTCTATATTTAAATTTAACCTTGAATAACTTTTGAAGGAGTGAGTTTATCGAAAAATCATAAGAGATCGTTTTTGTACAGCGTTCAATTCTCCACAAGAACATGTATCGCTCATTTTGGTGCATTGACTTGAAGCCGTGATATAAAATGACAAAGTTTGAAATTATTTTTTTCCGTGTTATTTAAATGGAAATAATAAGTATATGCGATGAGGGACCTCTAAATATTTTTATTAAGAGCTCTTATTTTAATAAGCATCTTTTTTCACCTTCCCGAAAGTATTTAATGCGTTTCTTCGAAAAACAAAAAATAGTCGCTTTTTTTGAATCAGTCTAATTTGTATGAAAGGTACCTGCGGCTAATAAGGCCTAGCTAAGGGCGATTTGTAATAAAATAAAAAATATACAATTTAATCAGTAAGTTTTAATGATAATCATTATTGAAGTACATTTTCTATGAAATATAAACGAAAAATGGTAATTTTTACCATAAACAAAAACGAAATTAAACATTCAAAAAAACCTTATCAGTAAGCCTTATTTTACTATAGGAGGGTAATAAGGCCTACGGCTTTAATATGCTTGAATAATTAAGCTATACTTAATATATTTGACATTTGTGATCAATAATCATATTGATACCTCCCTGTAGCTTTATAAGAACTTAAAATTCTTCTTTACGCTGCTCTGACAGCTGATAACAGGTCGTTTTCTGACCACAACGCTGGTTTAGGAGGCATCGGTATCGAATCACGGAAATCTATAATCAATTAATAATAAATTAAATTAAGTGGAGGATACACTTCCCTATAATGTAAAAAACAACGTAATAAAAAAAAAATTTCAACACGTTTTTCTTATGGTAAAATTTAGTAGGCCTTATTAATCGCCGACCACATATTTCAGAAAAACAATAAATAACAAATATTTTAACCATGATACGTTATTTATATCGTCAAGATCATCGAAGTAGATATTCATGAAGATTGAGACTACGATTTTAGATCGTTACCCCAACAGCACATAACATTGCTGCAATGTTGCAGCAATGTTGTCATATTCCACGTGTAATGATATATTGCAGATATGCTCCGGCAACATTGCTACGCAACATTGCACTAAAACTTCTCAGCAATGTTTTGGGAATGTTCCTAAGCAACATACCTGCAATATTTTGTTGAAACGTTGCGAGTACATTGCAGCAATATTGGTGAGATCGAACTTCAAATTTTACAACTACACGAACGTAATAAATATGAAAAAGATCAATTGAAAAAGATCTATTCATTTATTCCTCATAAAATATCAATAACGATTGATTTCGAGTCATTTTCTTTTTCTTTTTTCATATTTATTTTCAAAATTTTGTTGTGCTTTTGACATTAATAAGACATGTGATATTAATAATATTAAGACATTGTGATATTCGTATTGAAAAAATGTTTAATATCAAAAATGCTATAAAAGCAAAATATATTTTGTTTCTGAATGATTCTTATGCGTAAAATATGACTATATACCGTAATGGGACGACCTGAGGTCTGCCACGAATCTCGGCACTTCGCCTGAGATCCGTTAGGTGGCGGCGGTCAGTGGGCGCTCTCGCGCTGGCGAGAGAGCCACCGAGCACCGATAAAGGTCCGGTGCATTATCAGCATCGGGGGCCTCAATTAACAATCAATTGTTGGAATATTTACCCGCGTTCTGTGATCGCGCAGTCCTATGGACTTGAAACTACACATTTTTATTTTGTGCAATAATTCAAATGATAAAGTTTCCATTGTAGGTAATATTTCTGAAATATTGAATATGTAACCCGAGTTATATTGCTGGAATATTGCATATTGATTGGATGCAATATTTCTGGAATATTGCGGAACATTGCAGCAATATTTCAATCGTCGGACATAGCAACATTGCAGCAATATTTCAATCGTCGGACATAGCAACATTGCAGCAAGATTGCAGCAATGTTTTTTGCAATATTACAATGTTGTCATGCAACATTTCAGCAACATTGCAGGAATATTGTGTGCGGTGGGGGTAAGTGGACGCTGAGAGAAAAACCCGTGGTAATTACTACAAACAACTATGGTAAAACCGATTATAATAACAGAGAACATATTCCATGGTTAGATTAGCCATAATATGGTTGAGTTTACTATAAGCGCGAAATAACATCAAACATGCAATTTTGAAGGTGTGTATAAATATCTAATATGCGCAAGGCTACAATTATTATTATTAAACCCGCAAAGATAAGTACATAATTCATTGAACACATTCATTTAATTGTTAATAGTATATAACAATCGTCGCATTTATTATTATTTGTTTCGTGGAAACCTTCTTAATCTTGTTTTGTGACGCTACTATTCTCATAGTCACTTCTAATTCTTGCTCATTCAACTTTACCACAGCGGTGAGGTTGAGTTCAACAATTTTAGCCGCCAAAATGTATGTTAAATAGAGGCATGGCCTGAATCGGCGGGGACAATT
Organism: Alloplasta piceator; assembly: GCA_946863875.1. Lineage (NCBI taxonomy): Eukaryota > Metazoa > Arthropoda > Insecta > Hymenoptera > Ichneumonidae > Alloplasta > Alloplasta piceator. Next base: position 32,317,885 of record OX333076.1, on the reverse strand, counting down.
GTAGTTCTTTGTCTACTGTTATTTTTGAATGCATTCCACTATAAAATATAGACGTCGCGTTACAGAAACATGTTACATGTTTATACAAACTAAACAACATATTGCTGTCGTAAGTGTTAGAATGATCATATGAGATGTGTGTGAAAAAATCAGTTAATGGTTATCGGTACACTATAATAGCGGCTACATTCTGCACTCAGGTTGCTGAAATACCTATTCACCCGTAATCTCATACGATCTCATCTGCAGATTTGTCAGTTCACCAAAAGTCCGGTAGGTGGCTTCCTTTCGCACAAACGAACTTTCCCCTCGACGTCTATAAAGTCTCCAAGTTCATCTATGTTTGATATCCTTACTTATGTATGGATATTTAATACTTTGCGGCAAAATGCAAGATGGTCGAATCCGAAAAGGATTCGCATCAAAAGAGTCTTGTTTCTTTTACACGGAAAAAACGACTCGCACAGAAAAAAGAGTTGGTGTGGCCAGTGGCAACCAACTAGTTTGTAAGATATACTTCAAGCAACTAGTTGGTTGGGGCAACCATTTTCGTGGTCACCGTTACTCCATTTTTGGTTGCGAAATACCCAACCAATAAAAAGTTGGTTGTGGGAACCACGAGAATGGTTGCCCCAACCAACTAGTTACTTGAAGCATATGTTACACACCATATGGTTGCCACAACCAACTCGTTTTTCCGTGCAGCATAGAAACTGGCATTGACGCGTGTCTGTATGGAATTTCAACAATATGATTATTTCCCAGTGAAACGAGGTTGGGATATCAGTGCTCAACGTCGACTATTAACTAACCGCTAATTTATATTTCATATATTACCATCAACTATACAACAATAATGATTATCTTATACACTATTGCTGAGTAAAACTATATGCTTTCAATTAAATGAGAATCATTGCTTTCTGTCGCTAATATGCAAAACGATTCGGAATTTGATGCATAATAGAAAGTATAACCATGCAAGTAATGAGAATGCAATGCTTTTAATAGTTTCTAGCACTTCATGCATGGTAAGGAGACAAATTGTTGCAATTGCCATACAGAGATGATCGGTGTGATTACGAAAATATGGTTTATTTTACAATGTTTTTTCATATTAGATTAACCATAAATTATAGACGTTGCGTCAGGGAAACATATTTTATAATTGAAATATGGTTGACGTCGCCATACATTTTTCTCAGTGTAGTATTATCAAAAATACTTACGATTTACGTGGACCGTTTTTTTAGTATTCGGACGGAGAACGGCGTATCGCGCTTCCGCGAACTTGTAGCGACATTTTTATGCATTATGCTTCAGCCAGTGTAGCCTTACGCGAAAGCGGTCATTGTAAATATGATTTTTGGCGACTAGGCCTTATTACCCGACAGGCCTTATTACCGGCGGGTACCTTATATAAAATGCAAGTGTATTTTGCATCCTCGGTGAATCGAACGTTCGGGAGGATGGAATTTTTAATTTTCATCCACTCTTCTTATCTCGATGATAGATCGGGTCGATTCTTAGCGGGAGACGTTGAAGGATTATCGAGGACCCCCGAGGAACGAGCCCACAATCGCTTTTCTCATCTCATCGAGGGTAGATCAAGGGAATTCGGCGCAAGCGTTAATACGACGTGTTTGGGAGGGAGATAAATATATATGTGTTATACTTGGGTATTTATCAGCGAACTTGTTGAATTATTCCTTATAAAACACGAAGAAAGAGAATCGAGAGGAGAGCCAAGAGAGCGCGTCGGACGACTTATCGCGTTCGATCTTCACGCGGATGGCGCCTCCGGGAGGGCTTGACCCCCTCTCTTCGCCTCTCTCGCGATTGCGGGATGAAAAAATTCGCTAATTGCCCTCACCCCCTCCGATCTGACCACTTACAAAGCTCGGCTGACCATATCGCGTGAGCTGACGCATACACGCGTATATAGTTTTTATTTTTTTTTTTTTTTTCCAAACCGATGTTTATGGGGCGTTCTCTAATCTCAAACTGGATTGAATTTCATTAATTCCGAGGTAATCTTTCCGTGGCAATGAAATCCAACTTTAAGATATGATTTTTTTTTTTTACATACTTTGAGTTAGTATTTTGACGTTCCAGAAGTTTGAGACGATGTCATCGACTTCTTTTGAGGAACATAAAATTTTGAATAGTCACACGTTTAAGAAAGTATTCTGGTCGAGAATTTTAAAAAAATTAAATTTTTTTCGCACATTCTCAAAGTTTAGACCTTTGAGAATATTCACTTCAAATTTTTTACCGACCTTCGATGTTTAACTCTATATCGCCCCAACGATTTTTGTCTAAAAATGATTTTTTTTACTATTATATCAAAATTATTTTTTTTACTATTGTAAAAAAATTAAAAACTATGAAAAAAGAGTCGAAAAACGCTTTTTTTGTTCGGAAAACCACCATTTTCTGATTTTTTTTCATTTTTTCGAGGAAGGGATTATAACGATCCATTCTTACTAATTAAGAATCTTTTTTTAAATTTCGTTTTGGATGCTACAATCGTGTCAGCCAGCACACCGCTTTTTTTAGCCCCAACTTTACTAACTTATTTAATTTTCATTTTTGCTCTCGAACCTTTTTTTGTTTATTATCAAAATATTAATAAATATGTTGTCAAAAAAAGAGTGGTTAACAATTTTTTTTATCGATCTTAATGAAGGAACTCAAGGGTTGAAAAAAACGGTTTGTACAAATTTTAAAGGAAAAATTGGTGTGATCAAAGTCGATCTGAAAAATTGAGTTCCTATTTGATATTTTAAAAAAGTATAGTAATTCCTCTAATGTAAAATAATCAAATTCACGACAGTACATCAATGCTTTTTTTTTTCTAAAGCCAAAGTTGTAATTTCTTTTAAATTATGACAAGTTGATGGTGAGTTAACGTTCAAAGCCTTTTTTTATAAGCACTCATCTATTAACGATAAATATTATCATGAATATTTTCTATTAAATTCATAGACTATCTATCGAGAAACAAAATGAACTCTGATCCAACCAGATCAAACTAAAATCACAAATTTGACTTTACAAAAACTGGCCAAAAATATAATCTCGGTTTAATAGGATTGATTTTTTTTTTTTCGTATAATCGTTATATTTAATCATTGTGAAATTTCATAAAATTCAAGACTTTTCATGACTCTTCATAACATAAAAGTCATCGGTTGACACTAAAATAATAGAGGGACGGAAAAACGGGAATTTTTTTGAGTGCTCCATTTTGTCACCGAGTCTCCCTTTTAAGATAAAGGGACGTGAAAATTTGTATGTTCCGTACAATTAAATTGGGCGCTCGGTCGTGGGGTTCACCGTACTCTATCCTCTCCTCACGTTGAATTCACGACGGACGCGCCGTGAATTCCACGAGAATGAGAAAAGGAAAAAAAAAAGATATACGATAAAATTTGGGGATCATTGTCCTTGTTTAACATATCCCACGCATAGTATAATTTCCGAGAAATGACTGAAGAAATAGTTACATCGTCCCGAAAATATCATTCACTTCCTGAGATCAAAATCAATTCGCAACAAAATCAAGTCACACGTCTCTAAATTATTAACCCTTCAACAGACATCGTAGCACAATTGTTACATTAGTAAAACAGCTATTTTTTATTTCTCAATTTTTATACAAATTTCAAATATATCGCGTTACAGCTGCCATAAGGGCGTATCACCTCTTTTACGCCCTTATGGCATCCGAGAGCCATAAGGGCGTATCGAATTTTTTTTTTTTCAGGAATCGACGTAATTACGACCAAAAAGTATAGAACCGATGAAAAAGAAATTTTCCCAATTTCCCAATTTCTTTTTCATCGGTTCTATACTTTTCGGTCATAATTACATCGATTACTGGAAAAAAAAATTCGATACGCCCTTATGGCTTTCGAGACCCACTCGGAAAGCCATAAGGGCGTATAAAAAAAAATAAAAAAAATCGGAAAATTTTTTTTCCGTCGGTTCTATACATTTCTGTCATAATTACGTCGATTCCTGAAAAAAAAATTTCGATACGCCCTTATGGCTTTCGAGACCCACTCGGAAAGCCATAAGGGCGTATAAAAAAATAGAAAAAAAATCGGAAAATTTTTTTTCCGTCGTTTCTATACATTTCTGTCATAATTACGTCGATTCCTGAAAAAAAAAATTTCGATACGCCCTTATGGCTTTCCAGCCCCACCTTTTGCTGGCATACGCCCTTATGGCAGCTGTAACGCGATATTTTTAAAAACTTTAATAATAATAATCATGTAAAAATAAAAATAATTAACATTTGAAATAAAATATTGTAATATGAATTTTTAAAAAATAGAAAAGAAATATTGTCAGGCAAGAATATAAATTTTATGAAATTCAACTCTGAATAAGGTAAATGTCCCAATTATTGAACACTATCTTGTATTTTTATTATTTCTCACTGCTTATCGTTTTTGCTAAGACGCGCCGCTTCACGCGTAAGGGCATAAAAAATTCAAAAACTGTCGCGTCTCAAAAAGTAAAGGCGTTTCAGGTTCCTCAGAAAATTTCTTACAAATAACAATTAAAGAAAAAAACTTAATCAATTATTTGTTAAAAAATACGGTGTTCGTTCACTGGGACATAGAAAATGCAGTGTGTCCGAATTCTTGAATACTCGAATTCTCCAAGATGGCGTCATTAAACCCATCAAAACATCGAGGCAGTTAACGTGTGACAGATCGTGTGAATCGGATTTATTCAAACAAAAACTGTAAGTTCCTGAATAAACTTACCTTTGTTCTTTTAATAATAACTCCGAGATCGTCAAATATATTTTATATTTGTATTTTCGTGCAATAAACATAAAAAGAAAAGTAAAAAGAGAATATAACCTAAATGTAACCTAAAAATACGAATGTAATGTTCAATATTTTCTGCTCTCCGATATTTCAGTCGAAAAACAAGAAAGTTAACAATAAAAATAAAATAAAGTTCGAGTTGAAAAGAAAAAATAAACCAAATGCGAATGAACAAAAAACCTGTCAAAAGAGACTAAATATATATTTTTGTATTTTTACATGATTAATAAAAAATTATTCAAGTATTTGATTTTGCTTTTATTTCTTAATATTGTACCCAAAATAATATTTTCAGAACGGAAAAAGAATTCTCGAGAGTGTTCGATAACTGGGACATGCCTGTTCAATATTAGGGACATAAGCACTTCCAGTGTTCAATAATTGGAAAATTTGCATGCTTCACATTGTTATTCTTTTTTTCATTTGAAATCATTTAAAAATAATTTAAAGGGTAATTTTTCGGAAGTGAAAATATCAATGTATCATTTGAATATGAAAGCGATGGTTTTTCCCTCACCGAATTCAATCCCCAGATCCTTAGCTGTTCAATAATAGGGACATTAACGTTCTAAAAATTAAAAATTTAATCCATCAAAAATCCATGATACATTTTCATACTAAAAAGTATCAATCGATTGAGATGATTATCCTTGATAAAGAGGATTCACCGTTAAAGGGTTCAAAATGATGGATCAAAATTGCGATTATTAATTTTTACGTCCTGCAGTGATTTGATTTTTGCTAATGTCGTGCGAATGGAAAGCTCAGAAGGGAAATGACGCTGCAGAAGGTGTGATCAAGACGGACCAAATGAAAATGTCATTTTTTCCATCAATGAACATCGATATTTTTATAATGTTTTATAATGATGTACTTATGTATAACGCATTACATAGCGGTGCAAAGGAAGGGGATTTCGTTTCCTGTCGAGGCAGAGAAGGGAACAGATCGCGCATACGAAGTCTCGAGAGCGCCAAGACGGCGCGTTAGCCCCAAGGCTACCGTTAGCCAGGAGGAACTAGCCGGGAAAGAGTTAGCAGCAACGAGCACTACGACAACGATGATCTAATAAAAATTCTGCAAACACTGTATTGCATAGAGTGTCAGATATATAGGAGAAATCGTGCAAAATTGCCATTATAAGGTAGCTAAGTAGTTAAGTAGCCCAATGTGACGGGTTCAGAAAAACGATTTTTTTTTTACATTCGCAAGATAAACATCTTCAGAATATACAGTGACGGTTTCGGACCGAAATTTGAAATATTTTTTAAATTATAGCCAAAAGAAGAGAGCAATTGACTCATAAGTTAATATTAAAAATGACTATTTACTACCTAAAACGGGGCTACTTTGTTCGTGTTTCGGAAGTTTTTTAGTCGTAACTTTTTTTTAACGTCCAAAATTAAATTTTTTTTTGCTCGAACAGAACAATGTGTCCTTTGGCTATAAAATGTATAACAATAGCAAGCCCCGCCAGACCCTCACAATTTTATATATTTAGAGAAAAAAAAGCCAAAGTAACCCCGAGTGTGGGGCTACTTTGGAGAGGCATTGAAATGCAACTAATGTCAAAGATTCAAAGCGTAAATGCAGCTTTGACATCATTTTGATTAAAAAAAGCAATAATATTTCATACATTATACACGAAATTAAATGAAAAACAACTATTTTTGACAATCAATTCGTCATTTTTATTGAAAAAATATTTTATATAAAAATACCAGATACTTATGCCCGAATTTCAAGTTCTTAAGATCAAACTTGAGATCAAATTTTCTATTGAACTCAAATTTGAATTTTACATCGAACTTAAGTTCAAATTTAAGATGAATCTTAAGTTTGAACTTAAGTATCATTATAAGTTCATACTTATTTTCAAACTTTAATACGAACTTCAAATCGATCTTAAGTTCAAACTTAAATTTGGTTTGAGGTTTGATCTTGAGATCCATCTTGAGCATGAACTTAAGTTCGATCAAACCTCTTTCATCGCCTCCCTCAACCGTGTCATTTTAAATTAGTTGTAAAAATAATTAAGTACGATCAAACTTAAGCTTAAGCTCAAGATGGATCTTAAGTTCGAACTTCAAACCAAATTTAAATTTAAACTTAAGATCGATCTGAAGTTCGCACTAAAGTTTGAACTTAAGTATGAACTTATAATGGCACTTTAGTTCAACTTACGATTCATTTTAAATTGGAACTTAAGTTCGATCTCAAGTTCCAACTTGAGTTCCATGGAAAATTCGATCTTAGGATAGGATTGTGACTTGAAATTCGGGCCTTACAAATGTAACAGAGGTTGGAGTCGTTCTTCTTGCCCTCTTTATTCCCTTTATGCGAATGGCATCATCGATCGTTCGGACATCTTGGCTTGTTACACATATCTGTGTACCTGGTTTATCAATGACTTTTTTCCTCTTCTACTCACTCCCCACACCCCTTCCCACCCCACAAGGTCACGAGGGTTCACTGCTCACACGTTTTTACCGTATTGTTAGATTGAAGTAAATTCGTTTATTGAAACGGAAATTTATGGAATTGACTGAAAAAAATGAACCAAGTAAATATATAAGGGAACCAATCGAATATGTTTTGGCAAATAATGAAAAAATTTATTTTTTGCCTTCAGAACTTTATTTCATTGGTTCTAGTAATTTTTTCTCTCAGTGCATAAACATGCTCATTGCTTTATTGGCACCAACTGAGCCATTTATCGCTAGTCAACATCATCAATTTTTTTAACAATAAGTCGAACAAATTCGGATCTGATTTTCATCCACGGTTACTCCATTGTGAAGTCCACGTGGAATTAAACAAATTTCAGTCCTCGATTTACATGCTTGTACGGCAAGGACTCCCTCCAACTTAGGCACCAACTTAGGTGGTCAATCACTGTACCGTTCGTCATTCCTATCTCTCCTACATCTAACTCTCGATGACTTGCATCTACGATTTTCCGTGTCTGCACGATCCCCGTATATGCAAGGAATCGCGAAGTGACTCTATGCACGTGCTCTCTTCGATGTTACTGTTTTTTTTTTTTTTTTATTCTCTTATTTCTGGCTTGGGCACGCGGATCAACCGAGATACAGTATTTCTATGCACACGTCGCCCTCAAGATCTCTCTGGCTTTATATATTCTCTCTCTCTCTCTCTCTCTCTCTCTCTCTCGCTCTCGCTCTCTCTCTCTCTCTCTCTCTCTCTCTCTCTCTCTCTCTCTCTCTCTCTCTCTCTCTCTCTCTCTCTCTCTCTCTCTCCCTCTCTCTCTTATCGATGTGTCGTTTGGCTGCGCGTCGCTCCAGCTGCGCCGCTCATTGACATTTAAACTTTCGAAATTGCACGTTATATAGCGTGTGTATCGTTTATTCGCGCTTCTCGCTCAGCAGAGGTCTCTCAAAAGAGCACACACAAGCTCAAACGTGAAAAAGTAAAGGCGCAGTGAGGAGGGAGAAAAATTTCTATGGCTCAATATGCCTCAATAGCCATAGATATATGAGGTATTCCCGCTCAACGGGACCCCCTTTTAGGGCGACCTTTTTCGATTATTTTGAAACTCGAGTATGTTTTAGTGTTGCCTGAAAGTATATCGTACACCAATTTTCAGATCTCTAACTATAATACTCTTTGGAATACACCGAAAGTTATATTTCAAACTTTTTGCGTATTCAGCGCTTCGGAGCTTTGGCACGGCGCGAAATAAAATCGAAAAAATTCTTTGGCAATAGCTTTCGATCGGAAATTTCCTGCGCTTTTCGAAAAAAATATCAGCAATTCCGAAAAAAACGAATTCATTTGAATGTCCGCCAAAAACCGAAAAAATTGATTTACAAAAAAAGAGCATAATTCAATTCAGCGAGACAATTTTTTTCATGTTTTGTATGTATCTGAGAAGTCGCGATATAAATTTCAATTTAGAACTCGCATCCGTTTACTAATGCCAAGTTTTTTAGTAAAACAAAAATTCTTAAATATTGTGTTTTTCGTATTCAACAGTTCTCTGATATATTATATCGTTTTTTTAACGAATTTCGAATGTTATAAATTAATTAAATTAATTAAATTAAATCTATTGAATCAAATTTATTAAATTTATAGCGTGACTTCTCAGATATATACAAAACATGAAAAAAATTGTTACGCCGAATTAAATTATGCTCTTTTTTTGTAAATCAATTTTTTCGGTTTTTTGCCGAAATTTAAATGAATTCATTTTTTTTCAGAATCGCTGATATTTTTTTCGAAAAGTGCAGAAAATTTCCGATCGAAGCCTATCGTCAAAGAATTTTTTCGATTTTATTTCGCACCGTGCCAAAGCTCCGAAGCGCTGAATACGCAAAAAGTTTGAAATATAACTTTTGGTGTATTCCAAAGAGTGTTATAGTTAAAGATCTGAAAATTGGTGTACAATATACTTTCAGGCAACACTGAAACATACTCGAGTTTCAAGAAAATCGAAAGAGGTCGGTCTAAAAGGGGGTCCCGTTGAGCGGGAATACCTCATATACAACCTTAGTACCGAGGGAAATAAAAAAGTGTACGATGGCTACAGAGTCAAATACCATTTGGCAGATAGTCGCTGTAACATTTAAATGCCAATTGCTCACTGCGATGGAGCACATATACAGATATAGAGTATCTGAATATATTTAAATGTAAATTCCCACTTCTACGAAACTTTCCGAGACAGATTTACGAATTATTTAGTAGATCTGTGTATTCGATTCACGTTAAAAATGAAGGTAGTCCTTGCGGTACAATCAAGCAAATCAATTGCTAAGATTTCAATCATTGTAATAATGTGAGAGTAATTACACAAAAAGTTTCGCTGTTCTTTTGAAAATGAAGATATTTCAATTCCACAAGAGGCGTTTTAAAAGGGACATATTCAGCCTCATTTCCCTTTTCGAAACAAAAAAAAATCAATTTTTTTTTTTAATCCGGTACGCCTTTTGAACATGGTCATTTTTGGTTTTATTTTTGGCGTTGAAAATGTGGCACTCGACCCATGAAATTTTTTAAAAACTATTTTTCACATGAACAACTTGTGGGGGGGGGGGAGTATAAGCTTCAATTTCGTTATTTAAGAAGTTTCGTACGATTTTTTTTTCTCAAAAATATTCAATTTTTCGCAAGAAATGACCATGTTTACAAAATGTAGCGTAACTCTTAAACTACCGGGTTTTTTGTGAAATCACTACACTGAGAAAAAGGTTCAGTTAAAACAACTAAATCCATTTAGATGAAAAAAATTTAGTTGATTCATTATTAATTTGTTTGAAATAATGAAACTATAATCAATTCAACAAATGGATTTGGTTAACCATAAGATATGAGGTAAACGGAATTATTTGGTCAATTTCCAGATACAGTTTAGTCCAATTTACACGTTACTGAGTTGCTGTACAGAAATATTTCGTTGATTTCTAGTATATTTTAACTAAATAAATTTAGCTGTAACAAAAAAATAATTGATATTTTCAATCACACAATTTATTTGGTACAAAGATATTTATTTGATTGAACTGAAACTTTGCCCAATCAAGCAACGATTTAACCGATTTAACTCAAAGTTCCACTGTATATTTGTTGAATTACCAAAATGATCTCGTTGATCGTCCGGAAACAAATATTTGGTTGAGTCAAACAAATTTTTGATGCATTTTCAAAACAAAAAAAAAATCCTCAGTGTAGGACTCTTTGAGGGGAGGCTAAATACCGACATTAGCCCCTTGAAATTGGAATTCAAACTTGCTCAGGCACAAATGGATAGAAATCAATAAAAAATGTTAGGGTATCATCAGAATTATGGCACAAATGGAGCCCCACTAAAATTTTTTTGAAAAATAAAAATAAAAATTACAGATCCGATTATCATGAGGAATCTGTAATTGAAATCATTAAATGATAATGTCTTTACGGCATTTCGGCTAAAACCAAGAGTGGGGCTCGATGACGAACACCAAAGTACGAATATCGATACGTCTTCGACATTATTTTATGAAAAAACCGCGACGTAAGTTTGGAATCCAAATCATGAGACAAATGTTGATAAATTTAGTATTTTATCTAAAAACAAAATGGCGAAATGAAGTTCACAGAAATCCGATAGAGGGCAGCCCCATATGGAATTCTTACAAAATAAATATTATTCTCATAGGACTTCTATCCAAACTGTCTCAATGGCAATTAACGAAAACGTTAATTCATGTCTCGCATTTGCATTTTGCAATTCATTCATCATTCATTCATAATTTTAATTGATACTCATCCACCGGTATTGGAAAAAGTTTGGACAGCGATTTTGAGTCAAAAGTGTAGGGCTTCAGTATTAATGTCGGTATTTAGCCTCCCCTTAATACAAATAAACTGTTTTCTTAGTGCATGCATGATCAAGCTTTTTTTCCCTCTTTGTACAAAAATTTGTTTTAATCTTCTTAACACATCATATGGACTTGACTGTACCGCAAGGATTACCTTAAGGATCCATAAGTCACGTTAGCCTTTCTCAATACGTGCAATAACGGTCGTAACATTTTAATACATGCGAAGTATTATAGATTTCATGAAAATTTACAATGTGTTGAGATATGCTGAACGCGAGAAAATTTAATACTTTATTGCACTCCGTGAGCAAAGTGCCACTTTGCGCACGCTGCGCGTGCTCAAACTGGCACTTTGCGCACTCGTACAATGAAATTTCGTATGACACTCGTGCGAGAAACTTTTTCTCAATTCGTGTGATTGCAACATTCGCCTTCGGCTCATGCTGCAAACTCACACTCGTCAGAAAAAGTTTCATCGCACTAGTATCGTAATAAACTATTATGCAACGGGTTAGACTTGACGAAATGACCCCTTGAATATCTCTAAAGTCACTGTTACTGCAAATTTATTATTATTATTATTATTATTATTATTATTATTATTATTATTATTATTATTATTATTACTATTACTATTATTATTGTTGTTGTTGTTGTTGTTGTTGTTGTTGTTGTTGTTGTTGTTGTTGTTGTACGAGATTGCAATGAAGTTGGAGGAGGGAGAGAGTAACCGGCGTACACGCGAGTAATTTATAATTTTTTTCTCAGTTTTAATACTAGGGTGTGTCGAGCTCGCACCGTCCCCGAAAGCCTCCGGGTATTACATATTACCGTATATACAGTAAGAGCGCGATTACTAACGTGCGAGAAAATTGCATAATCATTAAATTTCATTAGCCTCCGCTAGTTGGAGGATAACAGAGAAAAAAAAACCATCATTGACCCAAGTACGAGAGCCAAACACTTCTTAAGATTTTTGTTTGCAACTACTTTTCCATATTATATTAATCCTGCAATAGATAAATATTGAATACAAATGAATATGATCATTTGCTTTCATGTTGAAAGCTTGGCTTTTATTTAAAAAAAAAATATCTCGATTATTGTGCCAGGATCCCTGCGATTCGGTGTATACTAGGGTGGTCCTTGTTTAGGACTCAGACGAATTTTTTATCAGACGCCCCCCAAATTGACTCCGAATAATTGAAAAACAATACCCTAATTTTTTCAGATTTTTATGTAGACTCTAAACCATCCCAAAAAGAAGGTAGATTTCCCCATTTGAAATACCCGTGTTTTGGCCATATCCTTCAGGATACATTTTATTCTGTAATAATTTCTTCAATCTAGACGAATTGCAATTCGTCTGGATTGACCCGTATGATAATGTGAATTTTTCCTCAAATAGTAGCATCAATGAATACTAAAATATTGCTGTTACAGATTTTTTTATTTTTATAAAAACACGTGTATTACAAATGGAGAAATCTAACCTTTTTTCGGGAGGAGTGTAGACAGAAATCTGAAAAAATTAGATTATTGTTTTTTAATTATTTGGAGTCGATTTGGGGGGCGTCTGATGAAAAATTCGTCCAAGCTCTAAATAAGGACCACCCTAGTATATACGCTTTGTGCTCGAGTCAAAATGGATATATCTGGAGAACAGTTTGATCGATCGAGTTGAAATTTGGTATGCAAGTAGATAATTTATGTACCTTTACTCAGTACTTTCAAAATTGCAAAAGAATTGTCCATTTGGCGGGACTTTCAATTTTTTGAAAAATGTCTGTCGGCGCTCTAACTTCAGTAATTTTGCAGTTATCACGCTGATTTTTTTTCTTGGATATACACTTCATAATAAGGATGGTTGGGATTGAATATGGGAAAAATCGCGTTAGAGGTTCGGTTTTTAGAAAAATTCTAATTTTAAGCAGTATCGAGCTAATTTTTTTTGTACAAATACACTAGCTGACAAGAATCGTTAGCGTTGAATTTGATGAAAAACGCTCGAGACACGTTTTCAACAAATTTTTGAAATTTTCGAAAAATACTTGCGACACTAAGTTTTTAAAAAATGATCCAAAAATACTCAATAACTTTCAAACTTAAATTTTTCTGGCTATCAAGGCAAAACCTTTTATACCATTACAGAGTAGGATGACAAGGATGATTGCCATTAAATTTGAAAAAAATTACTTCGGGTACGTAGATTTTGTTTAATTTTGGAATTTTCGAAATACGATGAAAATCGAGCAAATTCGAAATTCGTCCATCTTAATTTTCGGTTTCAACCGATGGATGAAATTGCGTCAAACTATGTGCACATTTCTAATGCACGTGTTCTCTTTTCTCATTTGATTTCAATAATTTTTCGCAATGCTAATAATCATTGAGAAAATTTATTCATTAGACGTTCGGAATGTTGCGAGAGAATTTCAGCAATTTTCGCGTTGATTTCAATCGATTCGGCCAGAATGGAGCTAGATCGGTATGCTCGTGGATTATTTTTTTTACAGTTTCATGTTTATACACGAGAACATAACCGCTAAAACCACATTTGGACGAGGCCATTAAACTGTGAAGAGCGATGAGGCAAAACTCGGAAATTCTTGTTTACCACCCACTATAGAATCGAGGATCAGAAAGGGATCACCGAAAGCGAGAGAATCAAAATCGAGAGCGTATCTGGTAGATCGCTGAACGAGGGAGAAAGAGAGAGAGAGAGAGAGAGAGAGAGAGAGAGAGAGAGAGAGAGAGAGAGAGAGAGAGGGAGAGAGAGAGAGAGAGAGAGAGAGAGAGAGAGAGAGAGTTGATAAAGAGCAGCGAAGCGCGAAGCACGCGACCGCAATAAAGTCAACGAGCCCATAGAGCAATAATCTTTTCACGAGTAAAGAGAGAGCGAAATAAAAAGAGAGAGAGAGAGAGAGAGAGAGAGAGAGAGAGACAAAGAATTTACAAGTCTTTAAAAAAATCGGTACGAGATCGAAAAAAATTTATATAATAATAATAATAATAATAATAAATTTTATATATTTTATTCGCAGACAATTAATTTTATATAAAACAACGATAAATGTATATTTTAGAAACATTACATTGAGTAGTTCATTACTTTGAGTAACACATTACATCGAGCAGTGCATTACTTCAAATAACGCATTACATCTATAAATAATGTATTACTTTGAGTAATGGTTAAAAGGAATAAAAATAATTTCCGTACGTAGAGAGCAATGTCAATGAAATCTTCCTTTTCGTATAATTTTTTATATTCATAATGCGTAAGAATTATACATCTCAGACTGTATGTGTTATTGCTCCAAATTTTTTACAGAGTAATTCGTTTGTTTAGATTTCCCTCTATGGAAATTCGTTTGTTCAGATTCCTAATTTTTTACTTCGAAAATATAATTCGGTACTTTGTTTTGTTTTTTTTTTTTTAATTTGTTAGACCAGATTTGAACCTACAGCGTCCTTCTCTTTTTTATCTTCGACCAGAAATGGTCAAGAGAATAATAATTCCTGTTTATATACGATTGTTTACTTTTTTTTACTCTCGAATAATTCCATGTAATTTTTTTTTTATTTGTGAATCAACCAAAGGAAAATATCATTTTTCGCTTGTGCATTTTTTTATTTGTTAGATCAAAGGAAAATGCGCAGCATATATATGTATTTTATTATCTTTCGACTCAAATTTTCAATTCTAATTTCGAATTTCAAACCGGGGATTATTAGTTCCGTTGACATTCCGTTGTTTACATTTTTGGGTTTTTTTACTTAAAAAAATTTCACAAACCCATACCACCGAGTCCCTGAACCGGTTTCATCAATCCATATTTTCCACTTTCGTAAATAAAAGGAAGATTTTGTCGCATTGTCCTATTGGACTACGAATGCATAAAATATTTTAATTCCGAAGAATGCATTATTCAAAATATTCAGTATTATAGTAATGAAAAATTAACGCTACTTTGCAATATCCATTACTTTGATAATGGATAATGGAACATTTTTGCATTACTCATTATTTCAGTAATGAATAATGTAACTCTTTCCACATTATCCATTACTTCAGCAACGGATAATGTAATGCTTTTCCAAGTACTCATTAATAACGTAATGCATAATGTTTCATTTTTTCATTTTCCAGTACTAATGTAATGCTCAATGGTCTGACATTTGCATTATTAAATAAAAGTATAATGCAATATTTTTTTTTATCACATTATTCATTGAATGAATAATGTATAATGGAAGATAAGTCCCATTATTAAGTGAAAAAATAATCATTAATGAAATCGATAATGCATTATTAATATAATGCATTTTTTGCAACTCTGATTATTATTATTATTATTATTATTATTATTATTATTGTTATATTCGAAAAGAGTAGAGAAAATATGCTTTTCTCAAACTTTATAACCCATGTAACTCTTTAAAGAAAAAAGTACAAAAAGTAGATTTTTCTCTCAACGGCCTCAACGTAAAACGGAAAAGACATGTATATTTGCTACCTATTTATCTATCTATTCAAAACGAACGTGGTATAATACACGATAGATTCTATGTAATCTGCCTCGAGGCTGTGTGTATTCAAGAGGAAGGGAGAGAGTGTTAGATGGAGTGAGCGGAAAGATCGACTAAAGAGGAGGAAAGGAAAGAGAGACAGGAAGAATCACAATAGGATCTTTGCGCGGGCTCTTCTTTCTCGCCTGATCTTTTTTCATCTCCCATCCTCTCTTCATACGTCCGCCTCATATATTTTCCTCCTTCGCTGAATCCACAAGATCTTATTGTTCTTTCTCTCCCTCTCCCTCTTCCTCTCTTTCTCGCTCTCTCTTCGTTTTCTATCGCCCACACTTTGTGTGTCGTTCCTCTTTTCTTTTCTCTCGTGATCGTCGACGATTACGACATATTCCACGATATCGCGAGATATACAGACAAAAAAAAAAGTATAGAAATTTGTCTTTCACAATTATTCCAGCAAATTTTATAATAATGGGGCATAATGGACCACCCTAAAAAATTAGCACAGAAAATTTTTGTTTTTCTTCGAATTATAATGAATTTGATGCATTCATCCGTTTTAAGGCCGATGCGCTACATCAGGGGTAAAATGGACCATCAAAAAGAAACACATTTCTGACGTTGAAAATTATTTGAGATTTGAAAAAAAAAAGTTTTCATCATTTTTTGGGGGGGCCGTCGACTTTTCGATTTTATTTTATGTTATTTTATTATTTATCGATTTTATTTTATATTTTTAAGGGGTCCCAAAAGCTCGACATTTCGAAAAATGATTTTACATTACACAGTGTTACAGCTCAGGATCTTAGCTTTAATTCGCAACAGAGATTTTGTGGGAATTAAAAAAAATAATAAACTAAAAATTAAATTACAGTACACGGGAAATACAACTTTTGCTACCCTTTTTTCTGAGTTTTAGTAAAAACTATTTTTTTTTTGTAATGGTGTAAATCCCATCTCAAAATCTATTTGTCCAACTCGCAAGAAATTCGGACAGGGCATTTATCAATAACAAATGAGTCGAGTAATTTTTTTTGTTTGAAATCAAACTTTTATTTCTACAGCTTGCCATTTTCGTAATTTTCAAAATTTTCAAAAAGCTTCAGGTCGTAAAAAAAACCATTGTGCATTAAAAACACAATATTTTATTTTTCAGTTCCAATCACCCTAATTCCCAAAATTCTACACGAATTGGTCGTGCAACGGTGACTTGGATTAAATAACAATAACTTCATTGTTTATGAATATTTTTCAATAAAAAAAAACCTCAAACATGGCAAGACTATGTATGAAATGTACGTAAAATTCCGACCTTGTAATCCAAATGCTTACGTCATAGAAAAAATTGATCATTTTGACTATAGTTTTTTGGGCCTTAAGCTTATGCAGACCCCTTAAACAACGGAGATAACGTTGATGCCTGGGAGTAACCTCTCCTTTCGGCTAACTGTCAGATAGTCAGAATCCCTTCTGCCTATATTCAAAGTGTATTAAAGAACACATTTGAAGACTAATGGGCCTGAGAGGCTGCAAGAAGATGAGCCTACAGCCACCCCGTCCGTTATTCGCCGCATCAACGACACGTATTCCCAGGTCAGACATGAGAAAATATACTCATGCGCACATAAATGCATACAGGGGAATGTGAGGCAATATGGCTGACTGGGGGCAAAACGGCCATCTTCCAAAATTGTCGAAAAACATCGAAAATTAAAAAATCCAGAAAATGAAGGTGGGGGGAAGTCCCCCAGTACCGGACACTTGAGGTTATTCATTAATAAAACTATTATATATGGGGCGTTCCACACCAAACCGGACACCATTTAGCTTTTGCATCTCCGATTTTTTTCAAAATTTTTTATGTTCCAGTATTGGTTGAAAGAGGCCTTCATGATTTTTTTCAATTTTTTCTGTCGAGCCGTTTTCAAGATATCGATTTTTCAAAAATTAGGCTACGTTTTTTTTCAAACGCCCATAACTTTGCGAAAAATGGGCCAAATGGGAGGTTTTTTTTTTAATTTTTCGTTTTTGAACGTACTTTTGATAAAAAAATATCGAAAAAAAATTCAAACCGTATTTCTATGAGATTTTCAAGTTTTAGAAGTATAAATTGTTGATTTATGAAAAACACGTACTGATCGATTTTCTTAAATTTTTTTTGTAAAAAACTGTCATCCATTCCACAACTTTTAAGACTAACGAGATAATGGGTAAGCGATGAGATATATTTTTTTCGATTTTTAATTTAGCACCATTTAGCTTTTGTATCTCCGATTTTTTCCAAATTTTTTCGTGTTTTAGTATTGGTTGAAAGAGGCCTCTATGATTTTTTTCAATTTTTTTTTTGATCCGTTTTCAAGATGGAGATTTTTCAAAAAATATGTTTCTTTTTTTGGTAAACGTTCATAACTTCGCGAAAAGTGGGCCAAATAGGACGTTTTTTTTCAAAATTTTTGTTCTTGAACGTACTTTTTATAAAAAATATTTTAAACAAAATTTCAAACTGTATTTCGATAAGATTTTTAAGTTTTAAATTTAAATTGTTGATTTACAAAAAACACGCACGGATCGATTTTCTTAAAAAATTTTTGTAAAAAACTTTCACTTATTTCACAACGTTTATGCCTAAGTAGGTTAAGGGATAACGATGGGATCTATTTTTATTCGATTTTTCAATTTCCATATTTTATTTCCATATTCAATTTATATCTTGAAAACGGATCAACAAAAAAAAATGAAAAAAATCATAGAGGCCTCTTTCAACCAATACTAAAACCCAAATAACCCCAAAAAAATCGGAGATACAAAAGCTAAATGGTGCTAAATTAAAAATCGAAAAAATAGATCCCATCGTTTACCCATTATCTCGTTAGGCTTAAAAGTTGTGGAATGGATGACAGTTTTTTACAAAAAAATTTTAAGAAAATCGATCAGTACGTGTTTTTTGTAAATCAACAATTTATTTTTAAAACTTGAAAATCTCGTAGAAATACGGTTTGAATTTTTTTTTTTGATATTTTTTATCACAGGTACGTTTAAAAACAAAAATTAAAAAAAAACGTCCCATTTTCGCAAAGTTATGGGAGTTTGAAAAAAAAAAGTAGCCTAATTTTTGAAAAATCGATATCTTGAAAACGGCTCGACAAAAAAAATTGAAAAAAAATCATGAAGACCTCTTTCAACCAATACGAAAACATAAAATTTTTGAAAAAAATCGGAGATGCAAAAGCTAAATGGTGTCCGGTTTGGTGTGGAACGCCCCCTATATAAGAACTTCGATTTTTAATATTCTTTTCACAAACTTTGGAGTATTCTTTGGTGTGTTAATGATAGTACAGATTTAAAAAAAAACGCAAAACTAAGAAAAATATATTTTTGAATTTAATAGTTAAAATGGTCGAGTCCGAAAAGTGGCAACTAGTGCCGGACACTATGAATATTATTTGAAAAAATGGATTAAAAATGGTTAAATTTTGCAATTATCGCAAATATATTCATCGGAACACTCCGGAATATCTGCGCACGCCTTATGAGCCCATTGCTTACAATTGCCGCACTAGATCCAATCATTATTGTCATCGAGGCTTTTTTCATATTTTCCTCGGGCCATTTTCTTTCGTCATTATTTTTAACTGATTTGTCATAGTGAAATACCACCGCAACAAAAACAACGTGTTTTACATAAATATTCCAATAACGAAAAAAAAATGGCGTCCGGTACTGGAGAAAAATCGAGTGTCCGGTACTAAGGACTCAACATGCAAGATTAAATAACAAAATGCGCATTGCCATTTCGCAAACATTTTGAAATTTAACCTTCATTATTTAAAAGAATACTCACCAAAAAGCATCCCAAGCTAAAGAACGGAGCCGCATAACCCCTATTTTTTAAACAATGAACGTGTGAAAATTACGGCTGACACGAAATATTAATCGGCTCCAACGAAAATCAACTCTCGACAACGCGCGCATGCGCACCGTGGCTAGCTCTCTAGCGCCACCGTCACCACAGTGGCCACTGTTCGAACTACGCACGAAAACTATTGTCGTTGCTCTCTAGTGTTTCGCTTATATCAACAGTAACCGGTACTAGGTGCCATCGGGCGTTAGGGAACTTCCCCCTATTATTATTATAGTAAGCACGAACATTGCAAAATAGACTTCCCAAGCTGAATTAGATCTGGAAAATAACATTTTCATGAAAATTGAAATAAGAGGTTCAAAAAATCGATTTTTTTAATTTAAAATTTTTCAATTTTAATTATTTTCAACTGCATTGAGGTTCATATTCTTAAAAAATAATAGTTATTAATGCAAAATGAAAACCTCTTTGATTTCAGATGAAAAGTGGAATGGTTACACGTCCCGCAATTGGAGAACTCTAGTTACGACCTTAAGCGGACATCGGTGCGTAACTTTGTTAATTTTGGCTGAAATTATTCAAAAAAATGCACAAAAGTTTTTCGAAATATGAATAAAATGATGTCAAAATTTTATTGAATTCTAATTAATTCTTTCCACCCAAAAAAATCTTTAAATATTAGTGAAAATGAGCCGCCTAATGTGGTTTCCCACCTTAAGAGTTTGGATGAAAAAAAATTACCAATTACCAAATTACCAACCACATTTAAAAAAAACAACAACCCAGCAACCCAGTTACTATAATAGTATTATAGTAACCTATTTTTACTAAAATACTTGAATAATCCAAGGATTCAAATAAAAATGAACTCAACTACTGATCACTTAACTAAATTAACTAAATGACTCAACTATTGTAATAATAATTGCAATTGAATTCCCCAAAACATACAAATATCTTGGATATTACGGTAATGTGATAAGCCTAAAAACGAAGAAAATTGTTTTTTCGGTGTTTTTTTTCTCATTAAAAAAAAAAAATGATTGCGGTGGCCATTTTGCCCCCGACAATTTGTTTTCCTCGACAGGCAATCAAATCGATGAAAAGATCATTTTTAGTTTATGAAAACATTATTTTTACGTTAAAAGCAACTAATTTCCACTACGCGTCCGAACTGCATCTTCTTATGGTGGCCATTTTGCCCCACATTTTCATTTACAGCATAAATCGTGTAATATATTAGGTGGAATACTACACGACGTATATTTCTCATCCTCATCATCTCTGACGCGCGTGTCTCGTGACGAGATACAACGCCCAAGGCGTCATCGCTCTTCTGTCGCATATACAGGGTGTATCACGGATGAAGTACAATACCGTGAGGGTAGATTCGTGACGTAATACCGAATAGAAAAGTCCTTTGCCATTTTTTGATATCTTGAAAACCTGAATTATTATTGATTTTTCAAGTGAGCCAATGAGATGCGCCCATTAAGATGAGCCGTGATCCCACCATTGGCTGATTAAAAAAAAATTAATAACAATTCAGGGCTTCAAAATATCAAAAAATGACAAAGGACGTTTCTACTCGATTTTACGTCACGAATCTACCCTCACGGTATTGAAATTCACCCATAGGGAACCCTGTACATGATCTTACATAAATGGATGTGCATGTACGATATAAGCTGAAACGAGAATTTGACGGACGAACGGTGGACCTTAAGGACGATGACATTCGAAGGAAGCCTCGACTCGCGTGTCGTGTGTCCGATCGTTCTCGTCTTCTCTCTCTGGTTTGAAACCTCACATATGTACAAACCGGGCATGTAAATCCCGGGTTTGCCTATGTTTGTGTTAACACGTATGACATTAGGAATCTCCGACGCGGAAGAGAAGCTCCAGAGGTGGCAGAGAGCAAATTCGAAATTCCCACGCGAGGAATTTCAATTCACGCTCTTCTCTCTCTCTCTTTTTCTCGCCACCCTTCTCCATAGATTTCCTCGTCGCACACCCGAGAGAGATTTGCGTCTTTCTCATCGCGCCGACCGTCGCTAAGAATTCCCGCATCATCGATCAGTATAGTTAACAGACCGCATGCTAAAGCGGCTGCAGAATATATAGATATATAAGTATACCGGAAGGTGTCGGAGACCTTTCTCAAGAACCGGGAAACCAGCTAGAATACACATATTCCCATGTATATGGGACATTCTAGGTCGAATCGGCAGTCCATTTTACCCCACTTGGTCCAATTGGCATGATTTTTTAAAGATAGGCAAAGCGTTATACCAAAATGGTGTCGAAATAGGAAATTATTGATAACGAGAGAAACATTATGACAAATCTTTAAATTAAATAAAATATTTAGTCTTGTGGGACTCGAAGCGATTTCGGTGATTTGTCGCCGATTTATTTATCTACCATTGAAAAAAAAAAACGATGACAGATCGATGAAATGGCTCTACGTCTTGTTACGAGCTCGTTAAGGGCTTACATGGATTT
This sequence comes from Alloplasta piceator, assembly GCA_946863875.1. NCBI lineage: Eukaryota > Metazoa > Arthropoda > Insecta > Hymenoptera > Ichneumonidae > Alloplasta > Alloplasta piceator. Next base: position 32,295,812 of record OX333076.1, on the reverse strand, counting down.
GCAAATCTATTTTTTTTTAAATTTTTTAATATCATAGTACAAGAAAAGCCTGGAACCGGAAGCTGAAATGGCCTTTTTCGAAAAACACTATTTTTGAAGTCGGTGGACACGATTTCTAAAAAACTAATACACCGATTTTAATAAAATTTTGACCAGTTTTTCAAAAGGATTGACTGGTCATTGAACAAAGGTTTTTTTTATTACAACAAATTAAATTATGCTAAAGTTTGCATCGTTCTCATGCAATGACATTGTTTATTTACTAATGAAAATTCATTGTTCCTAACAAATTTTCAAATCGAAAAATCGTTAAGATGTATTTAGAGGTCTTTAAGGATTTTGGATTTTCAACGGCCATGCAAAACGTTAATTTCACTAAAAATGAATTGATAAAACTTATTTCTGGTAGATTGTAACGATGCAGCTTCAACATCATTTAATTTTACAAGGCTATGGGCAGTGTAAATTTCACCGAAAATTAATGTAATTGAAGTTTTTAACGTTCAGTTGAACGAAAAATCGACAAATTTATTTGTTTAACGCAAAATTTAAAGAGCTGGGGGCAAATATTGGTAAAAAATCATTTTTTAAATTGAAAAATTTCTAAGAATTATTTAATTTATTACAGTAGTTTTAATTAAGTTTTCATTTAAGTAGTTTTAACAATTCACCCATTATATATCTCCATTTCTTCTTTTTCAAACCTGTACCAAAATAAATCATAATTTCAATCGTAAATGCTATTTTTTATTTATTTTAAATCTTTTGTTTGAATACTTCTGTTCGAATCTGCCTAAAGCCTAATCTCAGTGTATTGCACAAGGTGAAAATATATTTTGAAACAAACAGTACTCGAATAAAAAATCAAATGAGAATAAGAAATCAAACACCCAGAAAAAAGATCTAGTAGATTTAACTAAATCCTAGTCAAGCCAAATAAATTTTTTTAGTCGTAGGCCCCTAAAAAAGACCCTTTTTTATGGAAATTCTTTTAGGGAATTCGATCATCTTGCATTTTGCCGCAATGTTCAATGTATCAAATATCCATACTGAAAAATAAGGATATCAAACATAGACGAGCTTGGAAAGGATATAGGCGTCGAGAGGCAAGTTCGCTTGTGCGAGAGGTAGAGGTATCCGCCACCTGGCGGATTTTTGGGGTACTGACAAATCTGCAGATATGATCGGATGAGGTTACGGGTGAATAGGTATTTAGTAACAACGAGTAGAATTTTTCTTCAACGCCTGTTTCTCAATGACAGGGAATTCAAATTGGATGGAAAGACAATTTTCTTTAAAGTAACTGAAACTGAAAACTTGAAAAGTGTACTTGAAACTTGAAACTTGATTTTTCAAGTACTCGTACTTCAAGTACTTTAAATCTTCGGAACTCGAAGTTATAAGTACGTGGTACATCAAGTACTGCCGGCACTTTGAGTACTTACGGTACTATGTACTTGAAGTACTTTCCGGTACTTTGCCCAGCTCTCTATTGGATGATCGAGGAGAAACATAAATCATCAACAAAATCCGATGGACACCGTGGGAATACAAAAGGCCGAGCGAATACCGCACACGAAATATCCCAAATATGCGCGATATTTCGATGTTCGAGATCCCGCTTTTTCTCGTCTTTTGTATAATTCCATCTATGGTTTTGTATTATTCCGCCACACGATATTTTATACCGAGCCAAAGAGCGCTCGGCGAAGTGCACTCTGCTGCTGATGGTACGAGAGAAAAGCGCCGTGGCAATTAAGGATCGTCGAAGAATCTATCCGCGAGACTAACTCGCGGTTAATACCACCATCGCGAAGATGAGACGAGAAGAAGAGAGGAGGAGAAACTTTTCTTTTGCCTATATTTTAAGAGGAGGGAAGATTTAGAGCCTTCTGAACTAACCAGAAGCTACTCGATGCTCGCAGAAAGAGAGAGAGAGGGAAAGAGAGAGAGAGAGAGAGAGAGACAGAGAGAGAGAGAGAGAGAGAGAGAGAGAGAGAGAGAGAGAGAGAGAGAGAGAGAGAGAGAGAGAGAGAGAGAGAGAGGAAACTTGAAATTGTTCCGATGTGCCTCTCTCCCCCTCTCTCTCTCTCCCTCCCTCCCTCCCTCCCTCCCTCTCCCTCTCTCCCGCTCTCTCTCTCTCTCTCTCTCTCTCTCTCTCTCTCTCTCTCTCTCTCTCTCTCTCTCTCTCTCTCTCTCTCAATCTACTATATCCATCTCTTTCTATGGCGCTTCCGAGAGCTTGCGATCACCGCGCCGCTCGAAAGGTCGCGAGACTTGTAAATCCCCGCGTGGAGTCCCGCAAGTCGCGGACGCTCTTTTCACCGTTGACCGTTGCCTCATCGCTTTGCTCGCATGGCGCAGCAGCATCCGCATGGATCTTTTTCGTACATCTTTCATCCCTTTCATCTCTCTCTTTCTCTCTCTCTCTCGAGATGAGAATTCGAATAAATCGCGGTTATTTACCCTTCCCCGTGTGGCGCAAACGCGGAACCTGCACTCTCGTCGAACGACTCGCAAAGCTTTATACCGAGAGAGTGCCCCCGCGTACACACCGCACCTGCGCGTGTTTCAACGATTACGTATTATACGTCTTGTTTCCGCGAGACTCTCGCGCGTCCGCGTCTTCATCCGCGATGCAGCGTGTTTTATCAACCTTATCCTTTGCAATTTTTCCTTTTTTTTCTTCGTATTTTACTATTTTCTAAAGGGGATCGAGTCAGCATCAAAACGACGATTTTTAATGATAATTAATAATTTTTTTTAGAACCCGTAGTAAAAAACTCCATTCGTCGCCATTGAAAAATCCCCATTCATTCCCCATTGCCAAAATAACCAACGGAGATGAATGCCGAATTGCCTAAGGGGATTTTCGCCATTGAATTCCCCATTTGAAATCGAATGAGGATTTTCCAATGAGGCCCTAGTAGAAATTTTATCCGGCTGGACTGATAATGTGTCAGGCACTGATCAGGTTTCGGTAAGGTTTGCCTGATCAGGATATCCAATCCGGCGGCGATCACAACCTGATCCGTGCCGGGTCATATTTTTTCGACGTGTGATCTCAGGCTAGCCTTAACTAATCTATATCAGGGATGAATCAGTTACTGCTAAGGCTAGTCAGGTTAAATTAACTTCCGTCTGATATGGCTAGCCTGATATTTATGACATCCAGGACGGAGCTGGATTCAATAAGGCGTCACTGACCGCAGTAAGAATATCATTTATTTGTAATTACACGGCAGCAATGGGTATGACATCTTTGTTTATTATCACGGTAAAACATATAAATAAAAAAATTAATGAAATAATTACTTTAAGATATAATTTCAAAACACTATTTTTTACTATTTAAATGTATTTGAAAAACACTCTAAACGATTATTTTTTAAACAAATATGTATACTTTTATGTTTTTTATTAAAAGAATAACCGAATAATAATAAATAATTTCATTTATAGGAAATTCAAATTTGCAAGATAAATTATATAAGCGACCAAACAATTTCGTAACACTTTTTCAAAGTATATTTTGAATTCTATTTCTTATGACATTGTGACATATTCTATTTTCGTTTCATTATTTACATATATTAATTAGTTTTTACTATAAAACTATTATGATGAGCTATATGTATAAAACTATACAACACTATACTCAATTTAATAAGCAATATTTTATATGTGTACCTTTTTTGATTATCAATTATTATATGTATTGTTAACGAAGCATCGAAGGCCTCGGAAACTTTTTTTAATTTTTTATTTATTTCTACAATTAAAAAGAAAAGCAGAAAATAATGACACTCGCCAATAATCGAAATAATAATTGAAATGAATTTATGTCTTATTATTTACTTATTATTAGTTATTTATTATTATTTATTTATTCAATTATTATTGGAACACTCGCGTGATAATCCTCGTCTATCGTATTCGCGAATGTAAAAAAAAATCAAAGAAAATAAAATACGCCAGCACATTGTCACATGCAATAACTAACATAATGTTTATTTAGTTATTTATTACTCGCACGTTCAATTATTATTCCACAGTATTACTTTCTCAAGCGGAACCAAGCGATCGTGTACCAGCCACATACATATTCGTGACGTACGTACAGTATTGTTATTATTATCATCATCATCATCACGTCGCACGACGTTAGTTCCTTGACTCGCCGCGAGATGTTGCTGTACGGCGGATGCTCGCGCCCATGCGGAATATGTGAATAGCATGCTTATATATACGAGAGCGATCATGAATATTGACTTCTCTACGGCAAGGAATAATACCTCGCGAAGAGCCGTATTCCATACGAAAAGTCCTTTGCTGACACACTCGTACTGTACATATCTTATTAAAAATTCTCGACGAGAATTTTCGATGGCACGAAAACGAATATGCCAATGTTCTTGTCGAGAATTTTTTCTCGCGTTGTAATGCTTTTGTTTATATCTATTATTTTTTTATTTTTTTTACGTCTATATCACTATAGTATATTCGTATAAAAGAAAGCTTATTAACCAGTCATGCACATAAAATTCTTATTGGAATACAATAAATAAAAACCAACATAAATTAGTCAGGCTGTGATCAGGCCTTGGCACTACGCCGGATCAGGAGCCGGATCCAGACCGGATCGGAAAGAGCGTAACATTTCTAAAATGGACCTGATAGTTTTCCGCATCAGGGCCTGATAGTTTGCTTTATCAGGGCCGGACTTTTAGTTAAGGCAGCCTGACATGGGCCATATCCTAGCCGGATAAAATTTCTACTAGGGGGATTGACTTCCCCATTTGAAACGGAATGGGGATTATCCTATGGGGATTCAATGAAGAAAATCCCCATAGGCAATTCGGCATTCATCTCCATTGGTTTTTGTAGGCAATGGGGAATGAATGCCTAATTGCCCAAGGGCATTTTCGCCATTGAATTCCCCATTTGAAATCGAATAGGGATTTTCCAATGAGGATTGACTTCCCCATTTCAAACGGAATAGGGATTATCCCATGGGCATCAGTCGGCAAGAACTCCTTGCATGGATTTTCTGGACACCGACTTCTGCTAATATTCCGTGCTCACACTCGTCTAGATAAGCATACTCTTCGCATAATCCGTATGGGAGTTCAGCGGGTTGGCGTCCTGCGACATCTCGCGCCAAGTCTCGGAACTAACGCGGACGCGGTTTCCAATGGACATCTTTGGGTAATGCTGATCATTCAGTGCATCCGCATTTACTTCCCAATGGACATCATTGGGTAAAGCTGATCATTTCGTTCATCAGCATTTGCCTTCCAATGGACACCATTGGGCAATGCTGATGGCTCGGTCCATCAGTATTTGCTTTCCAATGGGCATCATTGAATAATGGTGATCATTCGGTTCATCCGCATTTGCTGTCCAATGGACGTCATTGGGCAATAGTGACTTTTCAATGGATATCCTTTCACTGATCAATGGTCGTTCCTATACGCCATTGAAAAATGCGGAAATCTCAATGGGTCCCCATTCATTGTCCAATGGAGTCGTATGAGGACCATTGGTTGCCATTGGCGACTCAATGGAGTTTTTTACTACGGGAATGCCTACAGATTTGATGTATTGTCCACCATGTGAGGTACGGAATGAAATTTTTTTTTGGGACTAGTTAAAACTATTAAGGATGTTGAGTCCCAAATCGCAAATGATGAGAAAATTCTGAAAATTTGGTATGTTTTTGGATGAAGTATTTAAGAGGTCGTGTGAAAATTTCACGACGATTAGGAAGCTCGTTATCGAACAATTAACATCAAAAGATCAAATTAAATTGAATGTAGTCTTATGGAAACTGATATAACGTTGCGATAAGTTTGTTTTTTTGACCTCTCAATTTTTTAATATCTACAATATATTGAAAGCAACGGAAACAAAACGAAGTTTATTGATAAATATATTATTTTTTGTTTGAAAAAATGTTCTTAACAAAATGTTAATATTTTAATAACGAGCTTCCTAATCGTGGTGAAATTTTTACACGACCTCTAATTCATAATTCATAATTTTCTCATCATTTTTCATTTTAACCCTTAAGAGGAGGCTAAATACCGACACTAACACCTCGAAATTGCCATCCAAACTTGCTCTTATACAAATGGATGGAATTGAATAAAATTTTAACACCATCATCGGAACAATGGCAGGAATGGAGCCTCACTAAAATTTTTTCGAAAAACAAAAAAAAATTTACAGATTCATTTACCACCAAGAAACTGTAATTGAAAAACTTAAATTATTAAACTTTTACTGCATTTCGGGTAAAACCAAGAGTGAGGCTCCATGAAGAACGCCACGATACAAATATCGAGACGTTTTCGACATTATTTTATCAAAATGACACGCCGTAAGTTTGAATGGCGCATCAAGAGATAAATATCGATAAATTGTAGTTTTATTGAAAAACGAAATGGCGAAATGTAGTTCACAGACGTGCGAGTGAGGGCAGCACCATGGATTCTGACGAGTAACCTATAATATTTAGGGGGCTCGAATGAGTTCGTTGGCATTAGCTGTAACGCATTTTAGCCTCTCAATTGACAATGAATTGCTAATTAATTTATCCCCCTCTTAATTGTCAAAATGTAATTAATTTTCATCCACGATTGTCGGAGAAAGACTGGACGACGATGATACGTCGATAATGTAGGGATTGAATGAAATTGGTATTTAGCCTCCTCTTAAGGAGGTTGAAGCAATGATGATAGAATTCTGAAAATTTGGTATGTTTGTACATGAAGTATTCAGGAGGTCGTGTAAAAATTTCACGATGATTAAGAAGCTATTTATTGAACAATTAACATTTAAAAGTTTCATCGGGACTCAACATCCTTATAATAGGTGCATCGGTTTCCTGAAAAACCTAGTTTTGAGTTTTTACACTCTGCGCGTGATTCAAAATAAACCGCTCGACGGATTCTGTTCTACAACGTCTCATTTTCTTCGTAACGCTTTTTCCCACGGAATAAGCGCGGCACATTTTGATCAAAGTCAAAATTATCACCAGGAAAATGTCTGGAAAGTTCAAAATAGGCTAACAATTTCTAAAGAGGCCTGCAACTCTGAAATAAAGGGCCAAAAAAAATGCGCCGCGTCCATCCTATGGGAAAAAGTGTCACGAAGAAAATAAGACGTCGTAGAGTAAAATCCGTCGAGCAGTTTAGTACTGCGTAAATTTGCAACATTTTTAAATCGAAAAAAATTGAAAACATTCTTGAAAGTATATACTTTTAACTAGAAAAAACCCCGTTCTGATCATTCCGATAGTTTGCCTGGAAAAAATTCTCGAAAATGTTGTCCGTTTTCAGGTTTATATTCCCCCTTAAGGCATTATTCTGATCTACATTTTGAGCATTTTGTTGAGCTCGATAAATAGAGAAAAAATTCTGAAAAAATTCATATGCGTTCAGAAAAATGAACGCATTAGATTTGTTTAAAAAAAAAACAACTCACCGAAAAATCGTTAAATAGTTACTTGTTTCAACAATTTTTTAATAACTTTTAGGCAATATTATAATTGATAATTATTGTTCATGGCATGCCAAACGTTGCTGAAATTTTTTAGATTTTTATTGTATCACGAAGTATGGAAATTTCAATCAGATAAAATTTTTGGCTGGGACTGTACGGGCAAAGCATCCTTAAAACAAACCTCAATCTCGGCAAAACTATGTGTCAATTGTATACCAAAACCCAACCTTGTAATCTTAATGCTATCATCAGAATAAAATATTGAGCATCGACTTGTTTTTTTGGGCCTCAATCTTCACAGAGGAAGAGAAGGAGAAAATATGGAGGCAAATCGGACCGAAAGGTGGAGGGTAAAATGCTAAAGCCGGTTTCTTTGCTGATTTCGCTTCACCTGCTGTAGCATAAGAAAAATATTTCTCTCTCGCTCTCACTCTCTATATTTCACTCTCAGTTCACAGCCCTCGATAAGAGGACCCTTTCGATAAATCTCCGGTGACCGACGAATTTATAATCTTGATATTAATAAGGCCTTTCGGCACGCAATTTGCCGACGTTGCTTGGAAGAAATTCGGCGACGCTGGAGACCCATACATTGTACCACCTCTCTCGTTATTTTTATTACTCATCACCCTCATATATTTATATGTATATGGGGCATTCCAGCTATATTCCAGCGTCCATCACCTCGACATTTTTTTTTTCGTCACGCCGATTTTTTTTCAGTTACTTTTCGACAAAAAAAAATATACGTATTTCTCAAAAAAAATTATTTTTCATCCTCTTCCGTTTTAACACATTTCGAAGTACTATTTTTTTCGACAAGAGTGTATCCTCCGATTTTTTTAAAATAAATTGACAAAAAAGTACATTAAAAACTGCATCTTTTGATCGCTATCCCATCATGGAGAAATCATTTTTTGATTTTTTCTATGTGTATGAAACTTTGAAAAATGTGTTTTCAATGTATACGAAATTGCGTACAATATTTATGTACACATAAATATTGTAAATGTATAAATAAATAATAGCATCAACAACGTTACCTGTGTACTTACTCCTTTTTTACGAATGAAAACAGATTTTTCAAAGTTTTATACACATTCAAGATGTTAAGCAATTTGATAACCTGACTAGGTTCATCGTGTAGAGCGCATCAAGACAAAAAATTTGCTTTTTTAACAAATTTTGTACGATAAAAATTGGCTGAGTTATCAATGTTTTTAAAGTTGACCAATGACGGCTAGAATCTCTAGGAGAAATGCCGCTGGTGGGGGGTTTTTACGCCACGCTCACCGTTACCCCCACCACGCGGCTCACCAGTAGCATTGCTCCTAGCTTCAAGCCGTCATTGGTCAGCTTAAAACATTAATAACTAAGCCAATTTTTGTCGTATAACAATTTTTAAAAAAGCTATTTTTTCGTCTTGCCGCGCTCTACACGGTGAACCTAGTCAGGTGATCTAGTTACTTAAGACCCCGTAGAAAAAATCGAAAAATGGTTCCTGGATGATGGGATAGCGATCAAAAGATGCAATTTTAAATGTAGTTTTTTGTCAATTTATTTGAAAAAAAATCGGAGGCTACACTCTTGTCGGAAAAAAAATTGTACTTCGAAAGGTGTTAAGACGGAAGAGGATGGAAAATAATTTTTTTTGACAAATACGTATTTTTTGTTGTCGAAAAGTAACTGAAAGGAAATCGGCGTCACGAAAAAAAATGTCGAGGCCGCTCAGTTATAGCTGAAATGCCCCATATATATTATTTATGGATATACACATATACATGAATATGTGGAATGTATGATCGTAATTTATTCGCTACATCATCACCAGCATGTTCCTTAATTGAGCTGAAATTTTTTACCAAGCCTCCACCGTCATTTATTTGCACCCTCGAATCTTGAATTGAGCCCTCTTAATGGTTCATTACTTATGAACGTTGTAGAAATGTAATAATGCCGAAAAAAATGTACAACGATCGATCTCCGGTAAAAAAAAATCTAAATAAATTCGAGGGGATATTTTAAGGCGATTACTGTGAAGTAGAATTTGTTACTTTTATTCGACGTTGGTAAGTGAAAGCTCATTTCTTTCGTTGAAATGTGATACGAAATGACAATTTTTCAAATTGCAAATTGGACTCTGTGAAAGCAGCAAAAAATTTACTCATGAATTAATTGGAGTAAATTGGCTAATTTGAGTAATTTGCTGTACGATCATTGGAAAATAATTTTTTTCTGCATAATTTAGGAACTCTTCGATCCATATCCACATTAATTTGTAATCGTTTTGTCTTCGAAAATTGGTGAACCAATTTGCGAAGTCGCAGTACTCAATTAAATCGAGCTTTCAAGAATCATCGTTTCATTGTTATTTCACCGAAAACTTTGATAATAATGATTTTTCTTTCACCCTGAATATATTTTCTAAAGTTAACGTTAAAGTTTCAACGTTATATCATTTTTAACAAAATTGTTCATTTATTATTTATTTATTTATTTCCTTGTTTTAGATTCTCAATCGAAAGAACAGTTTAGTTAATGTTTTAGCTCCGCTTTTGTTAAAAAAAAAATAGCTGTACACTGCGACCTCGATAATCGGAATCCGTCGGGATCGGCTCTTGCAAGAAGTGGGGTTGCGCACATTGCACAGAACCGTCTCTGCGCCGCTGATGGCTGACGGCGGCCTTAACGCGATTGGACCGATTGGACTGTCTCTGCGCCACCAGCGGCGCAGAGACGGTTCTGTGCAATGTGCGCAACCCCACTTCTTGCAAGGGCTGGTCCCGACGGATTTCGATTATCGAGGTCACAGTGTATATCATAAACCGTCTATTGAGAAACAAAATGAGCACTTATTCTTCTAAATCCATCTAAAACTGAAAAATTTGACTTCACAAAAACTGCGTAAAAATCTGCCAGCAGATTTATTGACATAAGCTGATTTATTTTTTCTTACAATGATCGTTACACATTTACTTCTGCATTAAGTCGGAATTGTTTGATCTAGATGACCCTTAGATTGCACTAGGTTTTTTTTTAAAAAGGTGTACAATTAATTTTCGAAATTTTGATACTCGTTTGACTTGACTCCACCTCGAAAGCCCGATTCCCAAATATTTTCCCTCCAGCTACATTCTCTGCGAGGATTTTTCTTTCGTTTGAAGAAACATATTTTGGGAGTGGAATTCAAAGTTAGAAGAGAAAGAGTCGAAATTCTGTAATACTAAAAAGCATCTGCAAAAAATTTGAATTTAATTCAAAATTTAAATTTCAAGAATGAACGTCAATGAGACACTTTTGTAAAATTGCGCTAATGTTAGCAAAAATAAATTTCCTCTTGAGAAAAAGGTCATGATATTCAAGTTTGCATCGTTTCATCGTCATATCGAGAATACTTTATTTTAGAATTAAATTCATTCTTCCTGAAAATTTATAAAAGTAAAAAATCTTTGAAATTTATTTTGTGGTCTTTATTGAGAACTTAGGCCCAAATTATAAGATCTTAAAATCTGTCTTAAGATCAATCTTGAGATCAAACTTTCCATCGAACTCAAGTTGGAATTTAAGTCAAATCTTAAGATGAATCTTAAGTTTGAACTTAAGGGTCAATATAAGTTCATGCTTTAGTGCGAACTTTAGATCGATCTTAAGTTCAAACTTAAACTTGGCTTCAAGTTTGATCTTAAAATTCATTTTGAGCTTGAAATTCATTTTAAACTTGATCACTTTAAACCAAATTTAAGTTCGCACTAAAGTTTGAACTTAAGTATGAACTTATAACGACACTTTAGTTCAAACTTAAGATTCATCTCAAGATTCGATCTTAAGTTCCAACTTCGGTTCAGTGGAAAGTTTGATCTTAAGGCAGATCTTAAGATCTTAAAATTCGGGGCCTCAAATGCTACATGCAACGAGCAAAGCACTGAAAACGAATTTATAAAAATGATTTTCGTTGCAATGCAATGATGCAAATTTCAACATCATAAAATCTGGGTACTTACGAACTGCCTCAAGAATTATCCCTCAAAATTTACAAGGCGAAAAACAAAAAGTGTCCCGCGAAAAGCACACTTTTCATAGGATAGTGCACAATTTTGGACGTTGATGGATCATCGCGACACGAAATTCTACAATCCCGGGTTCAAATTTGTCGTCCATTTTTGATGCCAAAGATTTCATCGTCGCGCCGTGGAAGATGTTTTATCGGCGATATTACATATGTGTAGATTACAATAATCGTCATGAAGATAATATCGATGCGTCGTTCTCACAACAACAACAACAAACAAACAACAACAAAACAACAACAACAAAAACAACAACAACAACAACAACAACAACAACAACAACAACAACAACAACAACAACAACAACAACAACAACAATAACAACAACAACAACAACAACAACAACAAAAAACAACAACAACAACAAAAACAACAACAACAAAATCCGGACAACAACGAATCAGCGGAAGATGCGGCTCTTTGCCTCTCGTTCGCTCTTTCTCTCGGTCTCCTCTTTCTCTCTCTTTTCCCCGTCTATAGGGAATGGGAATTTGCCGGGCAAAGCTTGTTCTCTATTACCGGTCTCTCTGTACCTGCCCACCAGACAAATCCCGGCTATTACTCGAGCGACGTTATGTTAGATACCGAACGTCGAGCGAGAGAAAGAGAGAGAGAAAGCACCACCGCCGCATTTCAGCGCGCTGTGTGCGCTTGCACGCTGGGCTTGCACCGCGTTCCTATTGGTGAACCCCCGCGCTCGAGTCATATATATTAGGGTGGGTTAAATAAAATGATTAATTTTCTTTTCCTCGATACAATGAAAAATGTATTGTTTGGCATCTCAAAAAAACCCCCTGCAAGTATTAGCCCTTTATATTCAAATTAAGAGGTCCCTCATCGCAAATTTTTATTTCCCATTTAAATAACAGAGGAATTTTTTTTAACTTTGATGATGCTCTACAAAAAAGCTCTCTTGTATCTAATCGATAAAACTAACCGTTCAAAAAATAATCGGTCATAATTAGCTCTGCATTCTACTCACCTCGTTTTGAACGGTTAGTTTTATCGATTAAACACAAGAGAGCTTTTTTGTAGAGCATCAAATGTTCTGCAAAAATGTGCTGAAAAACTCTGCTAACCTCAACGGTTAAAATCTAATAAAATTTCAAAGTTAAAAACAAAATTTCCCATGTTAATTAAATGGGAAATAAAAATTTGCGATGAAGGACCTCTTAATTTAAATATGACGGGCTAATACTTGCAGAGGTTTTTTTTGAGATGCCAAACAATACATTTTTCATTATATCGAGGAAAAAAAATTAGTCATTTTATTTGACCCACCCTAATATATATACTCCGGCTTAAAAGTTTCCGGATAAAAGTTCGAAAAAGTATTGAAACATTATTGACTGCCATTTCCCCGGTGGTCGACCTAGGCCAATGTATGACCTGCCATTTTAAAAAGGAAGGATTCCCCTTCATTTTGGCCGATGAGAAAAATTTTTGCGATTTTTTTCACACCCCGGGACCGGTTTTGAAAATTACAATTTTTCGTCGTTTTTTTGTCGATTTTGTATTGGCCGCCTTTTATAGTAAAATTTTTTTTCGTGTTTTCCTATTACCGTTGTTAGAAAGAGGATAGTTTGCACTTCAAATTTTTCTTTTAGAAATTTTTGCACGATTTTTCATTCCCGAGATATCTCATTTTTTGTAAATTTTGTAAATTTTTCTTCACAAACGGCTAGACCGATTTGAATGAAATTTTGACACGTTACAAGGGTATATAAAGGCTATTTTTATAAAAAATAATAGCTCATAATCTTCATAATAACTAATGAAAACACTTCATTTTTTCGGTAATTATTTTTTTCTGGCACAATTATGAAAATAATTTTTTTTTTTGTGCTTTACTATCCTATATAATGTCTCCATATTTCAAATTGATCGAAGAGGTACTTCATATTTAAAACAATAAAAAAAATTTATATTAAAAATGGGTTTTTATTTTTTTTTAATATGAAGTACCTCTTCGATCAATTTGAAATTTGGAGACATTAAATGGAATAGTAAAACCCAACAAAAAAAATTATTTTCATAATTGTGCCAGAACATTATCCTGGAGAAAAAATACTAATTTCCGAAAACATTAACTGTTTTTATTAGTTATTATGAAGATTATGAGCTATCATTTTTTTTCTAAAAATAGCCTTTATATACCTTTGTAACGTGTCCAAATTTCATTCAAATCGCGGTCCAGCCGTTTGTAAAAAAAAATTTGTTTTTCGATTAAAATCTACTTAGATTTTTGATTTAAAAAAAAAAAAAAATTGACCTCGCGTTTTTTCATCGAACGGAAGCTTTTGAGGGGGCGTTGCAAAAAATTTAATTTTTAACGACCAGTCTAATATGTATATGTGTTACACGTCGACGTTTGTTGCACGGCTTGGCGCGGAGACCTGTGTCTTCGTCGAGGAATATAATGGTGGACCGAGGATTGACCCTTGCGGTACTCCCACCACATTCAACGTCCCTGCTCGATGCAACGCCTATATAGTTTGCCGTTTTCTCTCTCACTCATGGCAAAGAACACGAGCTATATAAGAGCGAGCAAACCCGCGAGCACTGTACGGTCGGGGTCATATTCTCATCGTCGATGTATGCCGTCTTGTCCAAGAGCGAGAGAGAGAGAGAGGGAGAGAGAGAGAGAGAGAGGGAGAGAGAGAGAGGGAGGGAGAGAGAGAGAGAGGGAGAGAGAGAGAGGGAGGGAGAGAGAGAGAGAGGGAGGGAGAGATAAAGCTCGGAGCTATCCAACTATGCGATTAATTCGTACTTAACATTTTGAGCAATCGTCAGCGAATTGCATCGAATCGAATTGAGGTGAATCGTCGAAGAAACGAGCACTGAAGAAACAAATTTTTACCAATCTCCGACTTTCAAAGAGACACAAACACAGTCCTATAGAGACTAGGACTTACAGTTCAAAACATAGCTGGCAGTACTTGTAGTACCCGGTACTTGTTACGTACTTGAGGTACTTAAAAAGTACTTCAAGTACTCAAAGTACTTAAAAAAATACTCCAAGTACATAAAAAGTGCGTCAAGTACTTACAGTGCTTTAAAAATACTTCAAGTACTCAGAGTACTTAAAAATACTTGAAGTAATTAAAACGTACTTTAAGTACTTACAGTACTTAAAAAGTTAAAAAGTACTTTAAGCACTTACAGTACTTAAAAAGTACTTCAAGCACTTACAGTACTTAAAAAGTACTTCAAGTACTTACAGTACTTAAAAAGTACTTCAAGTACTTAAAAATTACTTCAACTATTGTACTTAAAATTTGAAGTACTTAAAACGTACTTCAAGTATTGTACTTAAAATTTCAAATACTTCTCCGTACTTTTTTAAGTACCAGTGTCAAGTACTTTTAAATGTGTTTTGCTGATTGTTGCATGTGCAAAGCCTTATAACATATTTTGTATTCAGGCGAGTTTATATATAGATGATCATTCTTGTGAATGATACTTTTTTTTTGTATTTAAGATCGAACTTAAGTTCCAATTTAAGATGAATCTTAACTTTGAACTCGAGTGTTATTATAAATTTATACTTAGGCCCGAATTTTCAATTCCTAAGATCTATCTTAGGATCGATATTAAGACTGAACTCAAGATCAAAATTTCCATTGAACTCAAGTTGGAACTTAAGATCGAACTTGAGTTGAATCTTAAGTTTGAACTTGAGTTTTATTATAAGTTCATACTTAAGCTCAAACTTTACTGCGAATTTGAGATCGATCTTAAGTTCAAACTTAACCCAATTTAACCCAATCAAACACAATTTAATTGATGTTTGAACTTAAGATCGGTCTCAAGTTCGCACCAATGTTTGAACTTAAGTATGAACTTATAATGAAACTCAAGTTCAAACTTAAGATTCAACTCAAGTTCGATCCGAAGTTCCAACTTGAGTTCAATCGAAAGTTTGATCTTGAGTTCGATCTTAAGATCAATCCTACTGTAGATCTTAAGAACTGAAAATCCGGGGCTTAGATTAAAACTTTAGTGCGAACTTCAGCTCGATCTCAAGTTCAAACTTAACCCAATTGAACACAATTTACTTTATGTTTGAACTTAAGATCGATCTCAAGTTCGCACCAAAGTTTAAACTTAAGTATGAACTTATAATGAAACTCAAGTTCGAACTTAAGGTTCATCTTAAGATTCAACTCAAGTTCGATCTTAAGTTCCAACTTGAGTTCAATGGAAAGTTTGATCTTGAGTTCGATCTTGAGATCGATCCTAAGATAGATCTTAGGAACTGAAAATCCGGGCCTTAGATTCAAACTTTAGTGCGAACTTCAGATCGATCTTAAGTTGAAACTTGAACTTAGTTCGAAGTTTGATCTTAAAATTTCTTTCATCGCCTCCCTCGACCGTGTTTTTTGGCATTAGTTGTCAAAATAATTGAGTTCGATCGAACTTAAGTTGAAGCTCGACATAAATCTTAAGATCAAACTTCAAACCAAGTTTAAGTTTAAACTTAAGATCGATCTGAAGTTCGCACTGAAGTTTGAACTCAAAAATGCGTAAGAATACCCAAGTTCAAACTTAAGATTCATCTTACATCAGAACTTAAGTTCGATCTTATGTTCCAACTTGAGTTCAATGGCAAGTTTGATCTTAAGACCAATGTTAAGATAAATCTTGACTAAGATCTTAAAATTCGGGCCTTAGAAAAGAAAGAGTCGAAACTCTGTCATGCCAAAAAGTATCTGCCAAATTTGAATGTAATTCAAAATTTGGACTTGAAAATTACAGTTTCTAAGGAAATTCGCGAAATTGCGGTAATTTTAGCGAAAATAAATCTTCGGGAAGAAGTTGGACGTAAAGCTTTGCATGTAACTCTATCCCAGAAAGAGGAGAATGAGCGAGGAACTTTTTGTTCCTCTCTCACTTCTCTTTCGAGCGCGAATCCGTGACTTAAGCGCGCGTTATCGTTCATTCTCCTGGTGATGAATAAAAGCGCGTGCAATGTCCGGCAAGTCTTTCGCACGAGCCAGAAAGATATACGTGGGGGCGCGATCACGAGACTCTCTCGCGGTTAATCCCGTTATGAGAACGTCGACGACGACGACGACGACGATGCGGAAGGAAGAATCGCGAGAGTGATAAGTATACTCAAGAAGTTAAAAAAACCCTTTCAGGTTCGCGTTATCGCGACGTTGATATTTTTTTTTTCGCGTCCACACATTGAAAAGGGAGTCGATTATTCACGGACTCGTTCGAGACAACTGAAAGTTCTTCAGTACTTTACATTTCATGCGCTTTATACCGTGAAATAAATTAACGCAATTTCGACAAAAATTGTAATTACAAATAATAATTCACACGGTGAGTGATTATAATCAGCCTGAGATAGTGAATCCAACACTTTTTCAAATTTCATTGAATTTATGCGCACACAAAAAATAGAAATAAGATGATTTTCAAACTTACCGATAACGATCACTTTTCGGGACCATAGATTCTCCAATTTATCTGTAAACAAGAAAAAAAAACACAATGTAAGTACATAAAGTCAAAAAAAAGTATTAAAAAGTGTTTTTGTAACACGTGTATATAATGTGCGTCTTTACGTGCCTTGAAAATATGCGTAAAATAGAGCATTACAGCAAGGCGTGAAATAATGTAGGTCCGAGTGTATTTTACGCACTGATAGTGTATTTTACGCACACTTTCATTCGTTCGGTTTTATTTTACACACACTTTCATTCATACTATTAGTACTTCACGCACTCTACCGCCGATAACAACCGTAGCGAGGCGCCACCTGAGCTTCACCTGACAAACTGTCAAATTACGACGATAGCGAAACATCGCAATAAAACCTCAAAATGTCCGATCGCGAGAATAAAGAGAGCGGCACAATTGCTTATAAATGATTCGGGAGTTCGAGTTTGTTTTTCATTCTTCATTACAAATTATGGAAGAAAAAGTGTTCATTGTAAGTGTTAATAGGAGAGAAAAATACTATTGTGCATTTAAATAATTGTTTTTTATTTGGGGGGATCCGCCCCCCGAACCCCCCGCAGGGGCTTCGCCCCTTGACCCCACCGGGGCTTCGCCCTTGGACCCCATTGCGGTTTCCTTTTCTTCATTTCTGCATATTAGATACACTTCTTACAAAAAATAGTATGCGATACTCGTGAGGCAAAGCGAACATTATACGCTGCGGCTCGAAATTGTCGCATGAGCCGCACTCGTACCACAACTTCTCGCCGCAGCGTATAATGTTCGCTTTACCTCACTCGTATCGCAATGTACTATTATAATTTTTTAATTTTAATTGTTTCATTTATCATTTTTGTGTCATTTTTTATTATACATTGCTGTGAATACATTTGAATACATTTTTTCAGAATTGCAATTTTTACAAAACCGCCCAAAATTACAAGCTTTTTCGAGCCATGAAAGAGCAATCCTCGAGCGAAGGTTTTTTGTGCAGTTTTTGGTGCAACCCTTTTATGGTAAAGAATGACTCGAGATGAGGAGGTTTAATTGCATGCCTCATTTTTAAAGTGGTTGAAAGTGTCTGCACTCTGAGGGGTTATACGCAGTCGGGAGGTTGAAAAGAAATGATTTTTATATTATATAATATTTTATATATCGAAAATACATCTACAATGTATCAAAAATCCGCCTCCTTTAATATATCCGCAATATAGCGGAGAAACATCTTCTTTAATATCGTCACAATAGATCTAAGATATATCTTTGATATATCAACAACGCTTTTGAAATGTATATTCTTGAATATTTATCCACAATATATCTGAGATACATTTTATTTGATATATTAACAATATATTGGAAATCCATCTACTTTGATATATTAACAACATGTCAGAAATCCGTCTCTTTTGGTACATCCACAATATAGCGGAGAAACATCTTCTTTAATATATTCACAATGGATCTAAGATATATCTTCGATATATCAACAAAATATCTTTTTATATATATAAAGAAAATCTTCGGAATGTATCTTCTTGAATATATCCAGCAGTTACAAGTGCTGATATATAACCAGTGTTGGGCAGCAGCAAATTACATGGTGTAATTAATTACATTTCCATTACAAATTACGATTGTAATGGTTAATGGATTTCGGTTTAATCACAAATTACAATTGTAATGGATAATGGATTTTGGTTTAATTACAAATTACAATTGTAATGATTAATGGATTTCGATTTAATTCCAAATTACAATTGTAATGGTTAATGGATTGCGGTTTAATTACAAATTACAATTGTAATGGATAATGGATTTCGGTTTAATCGCGTACCAGATGAACCTCCTTAATGCAAGAAAGGTTTCTGAAGAATAGCTTTTATGACAGCGAAAGAGGAGATATTCGCGCCCGGCACGCTCTCGCTTACCTAATCGAATTGTCTCGCGTCGTTGCCTGCGATCTTCGGCATTGTCATGCCTCAAGCCTCTACCTCGAGTAGACTTTGAGACTCCTCACCGAGAATCTATCTCTACTTCTCTTTCCTCATTGCACTGTCCTCTGTCTCGTTGGCTAACTGAATCTGAGCTTGATCCGAAACTATACTATATAATGAGGCATTCCACGTCAAGTCAGCCACCCCATTTTTTGAAATCACCAAAAATTGCATACAATGTTTTAGGAAGTAGTTCCAACTATCAAGAAAATTTGTGATTTTTTTCAGATTTT
Source organism: Alloplasta piceator (assembly GCA_946863875.1). NCBI lineage: Eukaryota > Metazoa > Arthropoda > Insecta > Hymenoptera > Ichneumonidae > Alloplasta > Alloplasta piceator. Next base: position 32,276,558 of record OX333076.1, on the reverse strand, counting down.
TAAATTACATTTTTTAGCCGGAAAAAAATACTAAAAATTTGTTTGTCCCATTTTGTAACTCGGAAATTATTCATCGTACGAAAAAAAAGTGGAACGTAAAATTTAGCATTTTCAACGTGCTTTTCACTGAAATTTTTTACAAACTACTCCGAAAGCTCTGTATGCCATTTTCGGAGCAAATAATGTTTTGATATTTTTCTCTGAGAATTGACATCTTCGATTCGTCTGTAGGTTTAACAGTTTTTTACTTAATATATTTACAAACTATAAAAAAATTGGCGTAGTGGAGAATCCATTATTTCAAATGCATTTTTATTGATACAATCTATCAATGTAGAGTGATTTAGCGAAATAGCGTAGATATTGATATTTTATCATTATTAATCATAGACAGGGAAAAATAATAAAATAATCTCATTTTGATACTGCGAAGACGGTTCCAGGAACAAAGCAGTATCACTGCTTCATTCCCAAAAATCATGCTCAAATCGAACTAAAAAAGTACTCATTGGCCACAGAAACGTCGGTGTATCCAAAGAGGGGAAATTAATTCTTTTTTGCAATCGAGAAACGTGAGTAGCCTTTTACTTTAATTTGAATGGATTTTATCGATGTACATGGGTCGATTAATAAAGTTTATTAAAACGTACAAAAAGATATTTAAAAAAATAAAAATGAAAAAATTTAAAATAATTGAAAAAGTACAAAAAATAAACGAAAATGCGAGCTTTAGAAAATATGTATAGATAGTCTCAACCCTGTTAATGCACAGAGAAATTTGTGTATTAATTTGGGATGAAAAACGCATGGGAAGGAATGGATTCTCCACTGAGCCAATTTTTTTATAGTCTCTAAATATATCAAGTAAAAAATTGTTAAAACTACAGACAAATCGAAGATGCCAATTCTGAGAAAAAAAATATCAAAACATTATTTGCTCCGAAAATGGCATATAGAGCTTTTGGAGGATCGCGTAAAAAAAAAATTTGCACATTGCTTCCTCATCTTTATCCATAGTTCACATAGTTTCCTTTAACACACGGTATGGCGATCAAATTTGGCTTCCTCATAAAGGAAGCTTTGTTAACTATTGAAAAATATTAGTAATCAATGTGCAAATTCTATCAATTTTCGCCAAATTTGATCGCGAACAAACCTTGATAGCTATACAAGTATTGTACAAAGTTTCTGTGAAATATATTGAAAATTGTGTAAGTTAGAGTGCTTGCGCTATTTTTCAAAAAATTCAAAATTTCATAAAATTTTAATCCCTAGATGGATTTTTTCCAAATTTAATAGCGAACAACCTTGATAGCTATACAAGTTCTGTACAAAGTTTCAGTGAAATATATTGAAAATTGTGCAAGTTAGAGCGCTTGCGCTATTTATCAAAAAAATCAAAATTTCATAAAATTTTAATCCCTCGATAGATTTTTGCCAAATTTAATAGCGAACAACCTTCACAGCTATATTACCTCTGTGCAAAGTTTCAGTACAATATCTTAAAAAATGCGCAAGTTAGAGCGTTTAGGCGATTTTTCAAAAAATTCAAAATTTCATAAAATTTTAATCCCTCGATGGATTTTCGCCAAATTCAATACCAAACAACCTTAATAGCTATACTAATTCTTTACAAAGTTTGAGTGCAATATCTTGAAAATTGCAGAGGCTAGAGCGTTTACGCCATTCTGACAAAAACGAAAAAAGTCGATAAAATCTAAACACCCATTATAATTTAAAAAAAAAAATTTCATAACGAAGAGCAATTCGTGCTCGACAAGTGTGCCAAATTTTAGCTTGATATCTCGAAGCGTTTTCGAGTTATTAATTATTTACATCTGAAACTCAGGATACATACACACACACACACACACACACACACACACACACATCCATCCGGAAATTTTTTCTAAATATGATTTCTCGATGTTTTAGAACATTTTGAACATATTGGCATAAAAATGGCGAAAAAAAAAATTTTCACGAAAACAAGGCTTCCTTTATGAGGAAGCAATTCAGTGAAAAGTACGTTGAAAATCCTAAATTTCATGTTGTACTTTTTTTTTCGTACGATGAACAATTTTCGAGTTACGAAATGGAACGAGAATTTTTCTTGTATTTTTTTTCGGCTAAAATATGTAATATAAAAATCTGAAAAAAATCACGTATTTTCTTGACAGTTAGAACTACTTTGTAAAAATTTGTATGCGATTTTTGGTGATTTCAAAAAATGGGGTGGCCGACTTGACGTGGAATGCCTCAATGCACAGTCTTGGTTTTACTCTCTTTTACTCTCTTCTACTTTCTCTCTCTCTCCTACTCGATAATTTAGAATCAATGATGCGTGAACAGCAATGTGAAGAACATTGTATTTTCCCCATCCGAATGGAGGAATCTATAGATAAAGATTTACACAAGTTTGCCGTATTCCATATCATTTCAGCAAAATGACGTAGAATGATCGATGAAACGATCGGGCACAAAAGTTTCGTCACAATGCATTTGAGCGTGTTATGTATGGCACTCTTTTTGTTAAGTGCCCTTGGCGAGAATGCGAGAAAGTTTATTAATTCAATATGACGCGGACGTCTTATTACATTTATGAACTTTCTCCTTTACAGCAAAAGGATGAAACGTTGTGCAGATAGAAAAATCTATTAATGTATTAATTCACGGAAAAATGATTTAGCTGTGGTAACAAAAGACATAGTTGACTCGATCAACTATCTCAGTGCTCCGAGCGCCAGACGATAAATTGGTTGGATGAACGATTTTTATATGGTTTGTATGGTTAAATGGTATGGTTGTATGGTTTTATATGGTTTGTATGGTTATATGGTTAAATGGCAAACCAACTAATTTTTTAGTTCGGCCAACCACGAGCGAAGTGGTTGTGTCGACTATTTTGCTCTTGGTTTAGAATAAATTTTATTTTTTATATCTACACAATATTTTTAAACATTTCAATCTTTGAATGTCACTGCACGTATGAAGTTTACAATTTCGTAAAGCTTCGTCTTTACTTCAAGAAGGTAAAAGAAAAAAGATCCTTTTTTTATGGGAATCCATTTCGGATTCGACCATCTTGCGTTTTGCCGTAATTTTGTAATTAAATTACATATTTAATTGCATATTATTTTGAGCCATGTAATTGAATTAGATTCAATTACTAATTACTTCGGTCATCGATCACCGAATGTATTTTAATTACATGTAATTCGGAAGAATTTCATACAATTACTTGTAATTGATGCTCAAAGTAATTCAATTACATTTTCAATTAAATTACATATATAATTACATATCATTTTGAGCCATGTAATTGAATTGGATTCAATTACTAATTACTTCGGTCATCTATCACCAAATGCATTTTAATTACATGTAATTCACAAGAATATCATACAATTACTTGTAATTGATGCTAGAAGTAATGCAATTACTTGTAGTTGATGCTAGAAGTAATGCAATTACTTGTAATTGATGCTCAAAGTAATTCAATTTGCAATTCAATTACCTCTAATCGATGCTCGAAAAACTTTATATTAATTTTAGCAATTAGGTCTAGAGGACCTTTTTTGTAGGAAATTAAAGTTCGAGAATAATTTTCCTTCACATTTATTCAGTAAAGTTAATAATTTCGGAGATAACAGCGAAAAACGAGATTTCTGGGTAAAAATCAACTTTAGCCACCTCGTACCATCTCACCAGTGTAAGTTACACTGATGCTGATCACGACACTTTCAAATATCGTTCAATTCTGCGTAAATCGCAATCAAAATCAATGCGATAGCATAAAAAACCGCGGAATGGTAAAATTTTGAAGAAAAAGGTTTTCCATTTACGTGTATTTTAGATGGAAAAACTTTTGGAGCGAAAGGGAAATACTTAATATTAATATTAAGGGCTGTAACTTTCAGGGAATTTTATTTTAGACATCCGCGACAAAATTTCGGGTGGGGAAAGAAATAAAAAAAATCGAAAAAAGTCGCCCTAATACACATATATAAAAACATAGTGTATACAATACTGGTATTGGAATATTTTTAAGCACAAACATTTATTAAATCATTGAAACCCAAAAATATTCCAGTTCACGTAATTCAATTACATCATCGTAATTTAAATACAATATCGTCAATTAATTACTACGGTATAATTGAATTACATTTGTGTAACCAAATTACGAAATGTAATTGAATTACATTCATGTAATGGAATTACATCGATGTAATTAAATTACATTGATGTAATTGAATTACATTGATGTAATTGAATTACATCGATGTAACTGAATTACATTGATGTATTTGAATTACATTGATGTAATTAAATTACATGGATGTTATTAAATTACATGGATGTAATTGAATTACATGGATGTAATTAAATTATATTGAACAACGATTTTTTTGGGCATCACTTCTATTTTGATGCTAATTACATCCCGCATTGTAATGGAATTCTGTACTGAATACAATGCTGAAAATAATTACCATCAAAATTCCATTACAATGCTCAAAGTATTTTATCATCGAATAATTTCAATTACAAATTTGCCGAACCCCGGTACCAACCAACCACTTTTTTCCGTGTAGCTATGCAAATTTTCATAATTGACACTTTTCGATGGGATCCTTCGAAGTGGTCAGGAAGTGGAGCGTGTTTGGGAAGTGGAGCACGGTCAGCAACTTAAACGCTCGGCTTCGTGCGAGAAACTATCTGGAAGTGACTTTCCATACTCTGCGTTACCTAATAAAAATCGACTATTTCTATTCTCCCTCTTCCTCTCCCTTTCCCTCTCCCTCTCCCTCTCCCTCTCCCTCTCCCTCTCCCTCTCCCTCCCGCCCTCTCTCTCTCGCTCTCTCTCTCTCTCTCTCTCCCTCTCTCTCTCTTTCTCTCTCTCTCTCTCTCATAGAATTCTCACTCGCGATATTGCGATCTTTAACATTGTCTCTCAGAACGCAACGACGCGTGAACGAGTAACCTTTGGCCGATAAAACATTCAGCGGAAGGGGAATAAAAATGGTCCTCGCATTTCCACGCGGCTACCAACATGCATGGGCGTACGTTATAATGCAAGGAATCTCGAACGCACACGTGCGGTTTCAGCGTACTCGCATTAGTGCCCCCCTCCCCCCCCCCCCCCGCCCCCCCTCGCACCCCTTTCGTCAATTATACATGCTCACCTGGCGAGAGACTATCGCGCCCTATCAACATATTTCCCGTCACTGTGAGACCGACGTTAGAAAAAAAAAAGAAGCAAAGGAAAATGCACGATCGTTTCACGTCCAATCGAATATCATTTTTGTAGTTCAACGATAAATATTACAGGGGAGGCTGGGGCACGACGGCCCCCCTAAGCAGGTTAATACTTTTTGTGGCTTTCAGCCATCAAATCAGTTTACTTTTGTTCACGGAAAAAAATGATCAGTGAGAACTGCTGAGATTCCCATTAATTTTTACAGTTTTTCCCATCAACAGCGCCTCCTGGAAGGGCAAACAGTGAAATTTGCATGTTTCTTTAATACAATATACAGATGTCACATATGACATAGTACATGCCCATCGGACGAATTTTTACAGTGTGGAACAGTAAAATGTACACTACGTGAAACGTTATATTTCTGTTGTATCCGGTGAACTTTTTACACATTTCACATTGTAAAAATTATCCAGGGCCCGTGACAAAATTACAGTGTACGTTGTAAAAATTGAAAAGAACGTAGTATATTTTGCGGTACTTTTTTTATTTTTCACTGAAAATACTGCAATTTCTAAAATAAATTAGAGTGTAGTGAAACGTTTCGATATTTGAATAAATTCCAATTTATTCAAATATTGCAATAAACCGTTATTTATCCTCGCTCAGGCTCATAGCTACGAGGGCTTGTACTTGACTAATTAATCGTGAGATCAATTAATGAAGCGAATTTAGTTTAACCTTGCACCCATAAAGAGCACGAGCGTCACCGAAATGCAATGGTGATCCGTTAAGAAAATGTAGTCTTCAGTCCATAGGACTGCTCGACCACAGAACGCGGGTAATGTTCCGACAATTGTATGTCAATTGAGGACGCCGATGTTGGTAATACATCGGACCTTTTAGGTGCTCGGTGGCTCTCTCGCTGGCGCGAGAGGGCGCGCCCTCCGCCGCTATCTAGCGGATCTTGGGCGAAATGCAGAGATCGTGGCACGCCGCAGGTCGGCCCGTTACAGTGTAACACTGTGAAAATTGAAATTGACGTTGCATATTTTGCGGCGCGCATTTGATTTTTCACTGGGAACACTGCAATTTCTAATTATGTGCTTTGAACATTCTACAGAGACCATTGTAAATTTTACAGTTCAAACACAGTGGATTTCGTCGTTTCTGCTTGTTATTTCTACTTTGTCATTTTTTTGCGGTGAACATTCCATTTTTTACAGTGTAAATCAGCATTTATAATGGTTTGAAAAGTAGAAACTACATTAAATCCATTAATTTATAATGGATTCCCAGTAAAACGCCTGAATTACAATTCTGAACCGTATATTCTGCATTGAATTCAGTAATTTTTTAAATATTACACATGAATTGTCACTGATCATTTTTTTCCGTGTTCTATCTTGAACAAATTCACCGACATTTTGCCGTAATTTAAAAAAAAAATCTTCCGCCTCTAAACAGTGATAACATTTTGTTTGTTTAATCTTAAAAAATTGATTTTCAACGTTAAAAATGTTTCGCTTTTTGATGATCCTTTTTACCCCTGATGTAGTGCATCGGCCTTAAAATGGATTAATACATCAAATTCATCATAATTTGAAGAAAAACAAAAATTTTCTGACCTAATTTTTTAGGGTGGTTCATTATGCCCCAGGTATCGCCGATCGGCCTAAAAATGAATCAATGCATCAATATATGCCTCACCTTCCCCTAATACAAAACGCAACATCTACGCGCTATTTTATATTTGAAGAAAAATTATATTCCAAATATAACGATTTATCAAAAATTGATTCAGTGGTCGGCAAAAAAAATCTATCTATTTTTATTATCTAATTTTTTCGAAAAATTAATAACTAACAAAAAATATTATTAACTTTTTTCATATTAGTAATTAGCCGGAACATATTACTAATTTTTCTAAAAATTGGTAATTCGTGACAATATATCTCTAATTTTTGTTAAAGAATCAGTAATAAGCAAAAAATATTACTAATTTTTCTAATAAATATGTAATAAGTGACAAAACATTTCTAATTTTTCCAAAAAAATGAGTAATTAACGATAAAATAATACTAATTTTTTCCAAGAATTAGTATAATTAGCGAGAAAAATATTGCTAAATAACCAAAAAATCAGTAATTTGTGGAGAAATGTTGTATTAATTTTGGGAGAAGTAATAAATAAATAAAAAATGACCAATACATTTTTCATAGGTACTCATTAAGTATTCGTATTAATAATAAATTATGTGATATCGTATGACATACGATACAATAAATACTATTGTGTGAAATATTCAAAAGATCTAGTTATTATAAAAAATAAAACAACTTTTTTAATAGAGTTGTTTGAGCTTATAACCATGACTCAACCCGTACACACAAGTACGTATTATACACAATACTTTTCTACAAATTACTTTTTTTTTTTAAGTTATTGGTAATATACCAATTATTGTATTTAGAAAAAAACTTGATAATATTTTTTCACTAATTACTTATTTTTTTGGAAAAATTAGAAATATGTTGTCGCTAAATACTATTTTTTTAGAAAAATTACTAATATTGTTCCGATAATTACGAATTTTTATAAAAAATTACTAATATTTTTTGACTATTTATTAATTTTTTGAAAAAATTATACAATCAATATCGTTGACGAAAAAATCGATACTGTCGATCATTGGATTGGTTAAGGGAGGTTCTACTGTATATTTATTTGGAGAAAGTTTTATGCAATATAATATTCCTCGATAAAACTGTCACGCCTCTCTAAGCAAAAACATGCGGTATGGAGATTTAAAAAAAAAGCAGCCATTACCAAGCACCTATATGTACACTTGTATATAAATGTTTACATACATAGGGTTACGTAATAATGGTGGATCGATTTTTAGGGTGCAAGAATGAGTTCACATTTTTATTTTCTACTCTTCCTCAGCAGGTTAATAATATATTTTATTGCACTCCGTGCGCAAAGTGCCACTTTACGCACGCTGCGCGTGCTCAAACTGGCACTTTGCGCACTCGTACAATAAAATTTCGTACGATACTAGTGCGATGAAACTTTTTCTGACGAGTGTGAGTTTGCGGTATGAGCCGAAGGCGAATGTTGCAATCACACGAGTTGAGAAAAAGTTTCTCGCTCTAGTATCGTAATATACTATTATATACTATATAAATAATAACTATAATTATATTATAATTCAAATTAATTTAATATATTATTATTATTATTATTATTATTATTGTATTATGATTATATATTTTATACATGTGTCATTCCCTATCAATTCAACGACGTTTTGACGGTGACCCATTCAATTTTTTTTATTTTTCAATATGTTATTGTACATGCAAAAAGAAGTATCCATGCCAATTTTTAGCTCTCTATCTTAAACCTTACCGAAGTTATTGATTTTTCAAGAATATACTTGAAATAATCATAACTTCTACATTAACCAAGATATTGTCATTTGTCAAGAGGACATCTTTTTTTGTTTTTCAATGTACTTTTTGAAAAAAAGACGAAGAATCAAGAAAAACAAATTTTTAATGTCTTTTCAACTATTTTAAGCTAAAAAATTGGATTTTCTTCTAATGGAACCCCTTCGATTTCTTTCAAAAAAAATTATAAAATTCTACGTAAAAAAACAAAATTTTTTTATTCGATTTTTTTTTCGTAATTTTGAACTTTTTTCCTTCTATGACTCTAATAGTTGATTTCAATGATGTTTAAATAAATAATCTAACTTGCCTCACATATTTCCATTGTAAATTACTATAATTAACATGAAGAATTACAATTCACGTACGTTTTGCAAACTAAAGTGTAAAACGTACTTAAATTGTAATTCTTGATGTTATGTATTATAATTTACAATGAAAATATGTGAGGCAAGTTAGATTATTTATTTTAACATCATTGAAATCAACTAATGTAATCATAGAAGGAAAAAAGATCGGAATTACGAAAAAAAAAATTGAAATTTTTTTTTTCAATAAGACGTTATATGAATTCCTCTTCGGTAAAATCTCAAAAAATTTATTTTTTTACGTAGAATTTTATAATTTTTTTAGAAAAAAATCGAAGGGATCCCATTAGGAGAAAATCCAATTTTTTAGCTTAAAACAGTTAAAAAGACATTAAAAATTTGTTTTTCTTAATTTTTGATCTTTTTTTCAGAAAGTACATTGAAAAACAAAAAAAGATGACCTCTTGACAAATTACAATATCTTGGTTAATATAGAAGTTTGCAGAATGTAGAAATTTTTTTTCGATAAGAAGTTATTTGAATCCCCTCTTCGGTAAAATCTCAAAAATTTTGATTTTTTACGTAGGATTTTATAATTTTTTTTGAAAAAAATTGAAGGGGTCCCATTGAGAGAAAATCCAATTTTTTAGCTTAAAACAGTTAAAAACACATTAAAAATTTGTTTCTCTTAATTTTTAATATTTTTTTCAAAAAGTACCTTGAAAAACAAAAAAAAATTACTTCTTGACAAATTACAATATCTTGGTTAATGTAGAAGTTATGATTATTTTAAGTATATTCTTGAAAAATCTATAACTTCGGTATGGTTTAAGATAGAGAGCTAAAAATTGGCATGGATACTTCTTTTTGCATGTATAATAACATATTAAAAAATAAACAAAATCGAAGGGGTCACCGTCAAAACGTCGTTGAATTGATATGGAATGACACACATATATTAATCATATGTTTATTATTGGATGGCAATATTTGAACACAATTTTTTTTTATTATAGCTCGGCAAATTCTTATCCATTTTTTCCTATCAAAAGAATTAAATATCTTGTGGGGATAAGACTGGGGATAAAAATTTGAATGTCTGAACATTGCCGTCCTAATATATCTCTGTATATTATAATGGACTATAAACAGAGTTTCATAGCTGTCGCCAATGTCGACACACGTATAATAACGTAGCGTTAAGGGGGAAGGGAAAATACATTGAAGGACCGAGGATCCTAACGTCGGGCTTCGCTCTTTCAAACTTCTTAACTAGCCGGTAATTACGTTATACCGGCAGCCAACAAAGTGTGATTGACACACCGAGCGGCGAGGAGTGAGGCGAAAAAGGATGAGATGAAAATGAAGATGGGTAAAGATACAGGGAGAGCCTCGGTGGTGTTTCAATGGCGGCGTTAACGAGCATAAAAACAGGTCTCTAGTAGGTAAAACCCTTCGGGGAGGCCTCTGTTCTACAAATTTTTATTCTACACATGAAATTTTCTACAAAAAAGTTTCTACACAAATTATTCTACATATGAAAAGTGGCAAGGATCGATCTACACACAATTCTACACAATAGAAGTTGCAAAAAATATTATTCCACACAAAATTCTTCTACACCGGTTTCTACACCCATTATTCTACACGAGAGAAGAGGCATAGAATATAATTCTGCACAAAATTATTCTACACCGGCTTCTACACACATTATTCTGTACAAGTGAAGTAGCAAGGCATATTATTCTACACCAAATTATTCTACGCCGGTTTCTACACATTATTCTACACAAGCAAAGTAGCAAGGCATATTATTCTACACATAATTATTCTACGCCGGTTTCTACACACATTATTCTGCACGAATGAAGTAGCAAAAAATATTATTCTACACAAAATTATTCTACTCCAGTTTCTGCACACATTATTATGCAGAAGAGGAGTGGCAAAAGGAATTTTATTCTACACAAAAATTATTCTACACGTGACACTTTCTACAAAAAAGTTTCTACACACATCCGTCTACACAAGAAAAGGTAGCGGGAAATAATATTCTATTCTACACATTGTGTTCTTACACTTTATACAGCCTTTGGAAAAATTAACTACTCTGGAATGGATAATCACGTTGCAGAGTTTCTGTCATTTTTCTGTGTTGGATAAAAAACGTCACTTGCAGAGTTTTCTTACAGACTGTAATATGTAGGAAAATAATGTGTAAGATAATAATGTGTAGCATAATAATGTGGAGAATAGAATATTAATTCCTACCAGCTTTTCTTGTCTAGAATGATGCGTGTAGAAACTTTTGTGTAGAATAATAATGTGTAGAATAGTGGCCTGTGTAGAAAAATATGCTTTGCCACTCTCGTGTAGAAATCAGTGTAGAATAATTTTGTGTAGAAATCAGTGTAGAATAATTCTGTGTACAATAATATTTCTTGCAGCTTCTCTTGTGCAGAATAACATTCCTTGCCATTTTTCTTTTGAAGAATAATCTGTGTAGTAACTTTTGTGTAAAAACTGTCATGTGTAGAATAAAGGCTTTGTATTCCCAAATCTTCACAAGGAGAATCTCCACATTTAGCACTTTTCAACACTTACCAACTATCTTAAGACCCGAATTTTAAGATCTTAACTCTTAAGTTCTATCTTAAGGTCAAATATAAGTTCCAATTTGAGATGAATCTTAAGTTTGAACTTAAGTGTCATTGTAAGTTCATTCTTAATTTCAAACTTTAGTGCGAACTTCAAATCAATCTTAAGTTCAAACTTAAACTTGATCCAGCTTGAGCTTGAACTTAAGTTTGATTCAAATTAATTATTTTAACAACTATAATGCCAAAAACACGGTCGAGGAACGTGATGAAATAAGTTTGATCGAACTTGAGTTCAAGCTGAAGATGGATCTTAAGATCAAACTTCGAACCAAGTTCAAGTTTGAACTTAAGAATGAACTTATAATGATACTCAAGTTCAAACTTAAGATCATCTTAAATTGTAACTTAAGTTAGATCTTAAGTCCCAACTTGAGTTCAATGGAAAGTTTGATCTTAAGATCTTCAAATTCGGGCCTGAGAAAACGCTAAAGAAATCCCCACCATTTTTTTGCAATTCTCACGGGAAACAATTTTTCACAACAACAAAACTTGTGACTGATAGACTTGACATGATCGGCGGCTTTTTTTTTTAACGATTACTCAAAATCGAATAATCGTGAAAATCATGGAAAACGATTCCCCTCTTTAACTCAACATCCTCAAAATAATTCGCTTGATCATAAATTCTCACCGAATTAATGGCAAAACGATAAAATTCGCAATTATCCGATCTAGCAGGCCCTCGGGCGTCATATGCATGTTCATATTCTTTTTTTTCTATTTAATCCCAGAGCTTTTTGCAATGGACGGTTGAGTCGAGAATTAAGGGATAAAGAACTAATAGCCGGAGGTGATTTTCTCGAGGCTCATCGCGCCCAGCCCTATGACGTTTTATTCCAGTCCATAAGTTTCCCTCGGGCAAGAAATTATGATGTTTTCAGCGGTGCAATAAAGATTGTCCCTCGGCCTCCCCTCCCCCCATCGATCTCCCCCTCCTCCTCCCTCCTCCTCCCCCCTCCTGCGCTCTCCTTTGGCCCTTCGCAAGGCAAAGTCTACCGGTCGTATCGCCACGGGAAATCGAGCCACTCTGAATTATCTCACGGGGTTTATGAGCCGTGAGCTCGAGCCCCATAGAGCGAGGAGCGAGAGAGAAGGAGAGGGAGCTTTCGCTGCATCTTACCCTCGCAAAAGCCCACAAAGATTTCAAAAGAGAGAGAGAGAGAGAGAGAGAGAGGGAGGGTGGACGCTATGATACCGATTTACGAAGTCAAGCGATATCTTTCAAGCTCTCTCTCTCTCTCTCTCTCTCTCTCTCTCTCTCTCTCTCTCTCTCCCT